>CM034155.1:535489553-535914553 GCA_019776745.2 Taxus chinensis | reverse complement strand
GTAGTTTGCTTTTCGAGCGTAAACTATGGAGCCTTCCCTCTCTGTATCTTTCCCACAATCATGGATGACAGGAAAATCTTCCCTGTTAATTTATAATTGGATGCAAGAAGGTGGGTCATTGGGTCACTTTTAGAGTTTTGGTTTTGTATGAAGAAAGGCAGTGTTCAATCAAGGCCCAAATCGGCTAAGTATAAAAGGATCAGCAGATGGTGCCACATGTCTATTCGGAGCACTTTTGGTATGGCACACAAAAGTGGAGACTCCAAATGAGCACTAGCCCTCCATGTGTCTAGAGTCAGAAAAGACAAAGCTAGCCAATAAATCAGCTAAGTATAAGGTGTCGGCAAAATCCTCCATGCATCCCAACGGCGTACCTCTAAAGGCCAAGTTCAAAGCAGGATCCTAAGTTTGCACAGACTCACCACATGCCTCATCAGCGCAACTTCAGAAGTGAGACCCAAGGGACAAACCCCAAATGAGCGCGGAGCTTCCATGTGTCCAGAACCCAACATAGTCGCTCCTAAATAAGCAGAAGGTACCCAGCTAAAAAAATGGAGAAAGAGGAGTGGGTCCAAATCAGTTAAGTATAAAAGGATTGGCGGACAGCGCCACATGTCTCGTCGGCACCATGCGCCATCTCTCCACGTACCTCATCGGCGCACCTTCAAAGGCGCGGCCCAAAGAGAGACCCTGAACTAGCACTAGTCCTCCATGTGTATAGGGTCCGATAGAAGTCAAATGGGCAGCAGGGTTGAATCGGCTAAGTATAAAAGAACTGGTGGAATTCTCCACATGTCTCAATAGTGCACCTTCAAGGGTCAAAGCCAAAGGCAATCCCCCAAACGAGCGCTAACTTTCCACATGTCCTAGGTCCGAGGAGATAGAGTCAGCCATTGAATCGACTAAGTATAGAAGGGTTTGCGGAAGCCTCCACGTGTCAGCTCGACGCAACTTCAAAGGAAAAATCTGGAGGTAAGTCCCAAATGTGCGTTGAGCCTCCACATGTCCAGGGTCAGACATATGGCCCCGCCAAACAAAAGGGACTTAGCCAAAACACAAAGAAATAAGGCGAGGCAATAGAAGGAGCCATGTGTCTCTTTGGTTCTCTTTCAAGAGGAAAATCCAAACAAAGTCTCCAAATGAGTGGGAAGCCTCCACATGTCCCGGGTCAGACATAAAGCCTTCACCAAATGAAGGGAAAAAGTCAAATGTTAAGCCCACATCGAAATTCAAAGCAGGAAGGTGGGCTAGCGGAGAACTTTGAGATTTTGAGCCTTGTTTCCATAAAGGGCGTAAAGTGATAAAGTGAACCGCGGCCCTGCTCATGCCAAGGGAGAAATTCAAATATCGACCCTGTATGAAAAGTCAAAGCAGAGAGGCGGATCGTCGGAGCCTTTTGAGATTTTGAGCCTTGTTTCCAAGAGGGAAAAATTCAAATTTTGAACCCGCATCAAAATTCAAAGCTGAGAGGCAGGTCGGCGGAGAACTTTAAGGTTTTAAGCCTCGTTTCTAAAAGAAGTAAAATTATAAAGTGAGTCATGACTCTGTTACCACTCAGGTAATGCCATGTGTCAGACCCAAATGCAAAATGTGAAGTTGTGGGCTTGCAAGGCTGCAGGGAAATTTTGCACTTTTGCATCTTTTGCACTAAAGGCATAATTTCAATTTTGGGCCCGCAGATCCATTTTTGCATTTTCGCCATTTTGGTATGGATTCGATTCAAATATTCAAATGAGCATAACTTTCGCTCCAGTGCTTGAAATTTGACAAATTTTATACTGTTGGAAAGGTCTTGGTCTCCTCTATGCCATGGAAGCATAAAATATTGTTTTCAGTAGGATTTGGTGGTTGGAAATCTAGAAAACGTCTTTCAAGCCATTAATGCGGGATCTAGTTGCTTCAAAATAGATCTGATCTGATCTGATTACCATCCTTTCTTCTCCAATATGCCAAATAGACATGTGAAACCGATTGGATATCTCAAGCCTTTAATACGGGATCCGACTACTTCAACTAGATCAAATCTGATCCGATCTTCCATCCTTCCTTCTTTAGCACACCAAAGACATGCAGAACCAGATTTAATAGATGGAAGGTGGATTTTCAAGGGCATTGATATTTGGTGGTTAAGCGCCAAATCATATTTTCTTCCTTTTCTTCTTCTCCTCTCTTGGCTTCATCTATAAATTTCAGAGCTTGGCTCATTGCAAAAGGTTGGAATCTAATACTTTTGAAGTGTAATTATAGTTGAAAGCAAATCAATACAAAAGGATTTTTCCCCTTTTCTCTATCTTCCTCCATTGTCCCTTCTTGCTCATCTAAAATTCATGGATCATTTATATTATGTGATAAGAAACTTTGTGTCTATGGAATGCTATCTTATGTTGTGAATGTGAATGACTTTGTTATGTATCACTCTTGCTCAGTACGTGTAGGGTTATACTCTGTTATCTATATTTTCTGAAAGTGTTGTTATATTCTTCTCTTTCCTTTCTTCGGTTCTTCTATTTGTTTGTATTGATAATCTTTTGGTATAAAAGCATTTCAAGATGTCAGAGGTCCAGCCTTAAGATGAAAGTGTACATTTGTATATAAGCTTTGTTGCTTGCTTTCAATAAGGGAACCTCTCCCATAAAGAGGAGGGGCTTGTTATCCTCTGACTATGGTTTTGACTAAAGCACCATTTTAAAACCCAACAAATCCATAAAGGCTCATCCTTAGAGCCAAAGTGGGAGAAGATAACATGGGCATCCCCCTTTTACCTCCCAAGTAGGTTAAGTTTTCACAATCTCTTATGCCTTCCTCAAACTCTTATGACTCCCTCAAATAGATTTTACAAAATAATTAAGAATTTTCCCCTTATCCCTCCACAAGGTGGAACACTCTTCCCGAAAATTTTACTAAAATTCACATAACTCTTATACCTCCCTCATGGATCCCATTTTCTTCCTCCCTACACTATCTTAAGGAAAATTACCCAACCCAAGCCATATACATACATACATTAAACATTAAACAATTTTAAATTCCATAAACATTAAAATCAAGCAATCAGAGGATCAATATCCTACCTTACCATTTGTGGCACCTTCACTTTCCAAGTAATCCAAGACTTCAAACTCCTTCACCAAAACAAGCAATTCCTAAGAAAACACTCTCCAAAACCAAAATCCAAGAAAAAATAACTAAAACCAAGTAACCCCATTATCATCCAAAAGATGAAATTAAATAGAAAAGGAGGGAATGTGATGTGGCTCCATATAGGATGCCAACTCATCTCCCTCAAATCCACATCACCAAGCTCACACAAAGACCAAAGCATAATTAAGAGGTAGGTTGAGGATATGCCTTTGCCAATCTTGCACACAAGCTCAAATTACACATTTCAAAACCAATTTAGGAGACCAAGAGAAAGAGAGCAATGATTGCCTCTTTTCCACCAAAATATCATGATTAGGGGATAAATATTAACCCTCAATTCATAGGTATGGTTGGGGAAAGGAATTAAAGAGTGTGGAACAAGTAAAGCTTGTCCCACAAGCCTCAAAAATTGGGCTCAAAGCCCAAATCCGAATTTCGGGTTTAGTGTGGCACACATACCAATGAAAAATTAGAAAATTCAAGCAAACAGAGAAAGGAATAAAGCATATTCCAAGGAATCTCTAACCCTCACAAGATCCCCATCATTATACTAACCATAACCCTTACAATTAATCATAATTAAGCCCAAAGACACATAACATGCATAATAATAAAAAAGGAACATTAGCTCAAGCCTAAAAATTTACATATCTAAATTAGGGGTACATGTGCCACATAGAAACATAAGGGTACATGGGGTACATAAGGACATAAATAAAATCACAACATCCATATTAACATAAACAACATTACCACATACAAATAAAATAACATAACTACAAATACCCATGGTCACATGGTGAGGTGCTCCCCAAGGATACCTCCTGAAAGATGAAAACAAGAATATGACACACAAAAAAACACAACATTTGCCAAGGTGACCGTGTTGTGAACTTGTGACATTCCTTCATGGTTGGCTTTCCTAGTCTCTCTTTGTTTATGTGATCTTTGTTTCCTATAATCAAAAATAATACCACTTTCGGCCTCATGGCCACATCAATACGTCACAGAAATAAAACACATATAAAGCATCATCATATAATCATCATCAAATATCACAGTATGTAATTCTTTTCTAATTTAAACATTTATAATTGTTCATGATCACAATTCACATTTTCAAAAATGATGCAATCCATATATTGATCACCAAAAATCATCTTAGAACCAATAAATCCATAATATCAATATAAACATGGTTAAACAATACATCAAAACATAGTCACAACTGATATGCATCTAAGACGTCAGTATATAAGTAAGTAATGCTAAATTAACATGTGCTACAATGTATATGTTAATATCTACCAAGCATCAAAACAATCCACAATAAGAGTCAATCATCATAATAATCGAATGTGTGTATAGTATAAACATGTGATGTCCAAAATAATATATCAACAACCATGTCTCTAGGCCACTAGTAAGGAAGCCTATAAAAGGAACAAGTGTTGAAGAGAAGTGTTCATTACATCCCCCTCCCCTTAGACTCAACTTCCTCCTAGAAGTCACTAGAACAAGTGTGGAAACTAAACCTGTTACAAAGTGGTGTGCTCTCAGGTAGCTAATCTCTCATCATACTGATCACACTGGATGCACACCTAATCAATCTCACAGTCTTGAAGGCCCAGGGTCCTACACTCTAGAATGCGCATGGGTTCCACAATCATCTATCCATGCTCCTGTACCTATAGATCAGTCAAATCCAATACATGGGAAGGGTCTTTAATATATGTCCAAAGAACAGAAACATGGAAAAGATCATGGACATGAGACAAGCTGGGTGGCAAGGCTAAGTGGCAAGTAATGGGAATTATTTTCTCCAAGATCTCAAATGGACCCATAAATATCAGAGATAGCTTAGAGCCTTTTCCATAATAGATAAGGCTCTTATGAGGTCTAACTCTCATAAATACCTTTGTTCCCACCTCATAACTGCGGTCAACTCTCCTCTGATCTTCATACTTCTTCTTCCTATCTCATGCCTCCTGCAATCTCTGTCTAATCAAGGTGACCTATTTTTCCATATCTTGTAACATGGCTGGCCAAAAAGATACCCTGTCCTCTATCCTGTCCCAACTCAATGGATTCCTACATTCCCTGCCATATAATGCCTAAAATGGTGTCATGCTAATGGAACTTTGAATACTATTGTTATAAGAAAACTCTACTAGATAAAGATAATCATCCCAACGCAACTGCTAATTCATGATGTATATGTAAAGCATATCATCCAATATATGGTTCACCTGCTCCATCTGACCATCTATCTCTAGGTGATAAGTTGTGCTAAATTTAATCATCATCCAGAGAATAAAATGCATGGTGATCTAGAAATGTGATGTGTACAAGGGGTTACAGTCACAAATAATCTTCTGCGGAATCCCATGAAGCTTGACTATCTCCTCCAAATAGACTTGCGTAACTACACTAGCTTTATATGTGGTCTTCACTAGAGAAAAACGAGCAACTTTCGTCAATCTATCCACCCTGACCATGACAACATCATGGTGGTATCTCGATGTAGCTAACCCTACAATGAAATCTATATAAATGGTGTGCCATTTCCACTCTGGTATAGAATGGGGATAAAGAAGGCCATCTGGATGATGATGCTCGACATTCACCCTCTGAAACTCTAAACACTGAGATATAAACTAGGCTATATCCCTCTAAAGACCCCTCCAATGAAATAACTACCTCAGTGAAGCGTGCATCTTCTTCACCCCTGGATGGGCTGAATAAGGTGCACGATGAGCCTCTACTAAGATATCATGTCTCAAACCTCTCCACCTATAGGTAAATAAATCCAGCCCTTGTGGTGAAGAATCCCATCTAACTCTAAAGATAGCCCCTCAAACTTCCCCTTAAGGGGTCTGCGTGAATCAATCTCTACTCTAGTTGAAAGGTAGAACCTGTCATGAGGAAGCTGTTGCAAGATCCTAGCCCTCAAATATGTACCCATTATTGTAGCCATGTCTAGGTGCCTCCATCGACTTAAAGCATCTGTAACCACATTATCCTTCCCCTTCACATGCTCAATCTCCATATCATACTCGCATAAAAGCTCCATCCAATGCCATTGATGGGCATTGAGATTGGGCTATGTGAAGAGGTGTCGTAGGCTCAAATGGTCTATCCTGAGTGTAAACCTCCTACCTAGAAGAAAATTTCACCACCGAACCAAAGCATGGTATACTACTAAAAGGTCAAGGTCATGAGTCAGGTAATTGAGCTCATAATACATGATTTTGCGAGACTCAAAGGCAATAATTCAGTCATCCTACATCAAAAATCCTATCCCTAAAGCATCTATACATATGAATAAATCCCTTTGTGGATTTGGTGCTGCTAGGATAGATTTTGTAGTAAGGCATTCCTTCAAAGTCCTTAAGGCCTCATCACATCTATCTAACCAAACAAACTTCTTCCCTTTCCATTGAAGGGAAGTAATGTTATGAGCAATACATGGGAAGTCCTGCATGAACCTCGTGTAATACCTAGCTAACCCCATGAAGTTGCGTACCTTGGTCACATTGGTTGGCACCGCAAAATCCATGATAGCTCTAATCTTGGAAGGATCGACTGCGATACCTTCCCCAGAAATAATTTTACCCAAGTACTGAACCTCTGACTAAAAGAATGCACACTTCTCCAAGTTCCCATAGATTTTCTGCTCTCAAAGACATTACAGAACCTGACGAAGGTTCTCCTCGTGTGTGTGTGATAAAATCAAATTTTCATCTAGGAATATGAGCATGAAGTGGTCTAAAATTTTCCTAAACACCCCATTCATCAAACTCATGAACACTGCAGGGGAATTCCTAAGACCGAAAGGACACAACTGTGAACTTATAGTGGCCATATCTGGTGTGAAAAGGCTATCCTATGAATATCTGCCACCGCAATCCTCAACTGATGATACCCCGACTTAAGATAAATTTTGGAAAACATTGTAGCCCCCTTCATCTGATCAAACAAATCATCAATGCATGGAAGGGGGTAACGATTCTTGATCGTTACTTTGTTTAGCTTTTTGTAATCGATACACAATCGTAAGGATCCATCCTTCTTCTTCACAAAAATCATTGGTGCACCCCAAGGGGATACACTAGGATGGATGAGGCCCTTCTCAAGAAGGCCCTATAGATAAATCTTGATCTCATAAAGCTCAGGGGTAGTCATCCTATATGGTGCGCGTGAGATAGGATCTACTCTAGGAACTAAATCTATATGAAAATCTATCTCACGTGGAGGAGGTAGGCCTGAAAATCACCGGGAAAAATATCGACAAAACTCTCTCAAGATGTGGTGATCATATAGTGAATGCCCACTAGACTCATCCTCTGATCTGTCACTGACTGTGATAACATACACCTGACATCCCTGGTGTGCACACCGCTTAAGTTACATATTGGATATGGTGCAAATAGAAATGGGCCTCCTAACCCCCACTATCACTGACTCAACACCTAAATCATCAACACAAGATATCATCTTACTATAACAATCTACTCTAGCTCTATGTGCATATAACCAATCCATACCCAAAATAAATCTATATGAACCCAAAGGAAGGATACGAAGATCCAAGGTCATGGTGAAGGGTTCTAGGTCAACTACACGCTTCTTGACCAAGCAGTCCACTAAGAGCTTGGCTCCAAAAGCCATCTTAACGTCCCAACTACGATGTTGCCTAACTGCCACCACCTATCATCATCTCTACTAAGGATGGATAAATAACGAATCGAAAGAGCTTGAATCAAATAAGATAGAAGTAGAAATACCACTAATGCTACCAGTAGTCTCAATCACTATGCCCTGATGCTCTATTTAGCAATTCTCAACCACTGCATATATCCTGTGGCTCCTAGCCATGTCACCAACTGTCAGCTCTGAAATAGGACCCTTACCATTGTTATTAGGGTTATGTGGACAATCTCTCCTATGATTCCCTAGTACACCGCATCCATAACAATTTTCTAGTCCACTCCAATGAGTACGGTCTCCTCCTGGTGCTCTAGGAGTCTTTGTTGTGGAACCTGAAGATCCTAGTACAAACTGTTGTGGGTGCTTTGGATGGGCTTTGGTTGATTAGGCTATGGGTTCTCCCTATGTCCTAGTGGGTCCCCTAGCTGGAGGCTCCATACTATGCCCTCTCTGAGCATCATATCTCTATGGAGGCCTGAAAGGTGGGTGAGTTTTTTATTACTGTTGTTGTGGTCTAAAAGAATACTATGCGGATCCATGCCCAACACCAGGGGGAAGGGTCACCCCCTTCGATTGACTATCCTATAACTGTTGGATGCGACTCCTCACCCTATCTCATGCATGTTGCATCTTCCCCTTGTTCTCCTTTGCAATATAGGCCTTCTCAATGGCCTTAGCTAAAGTCTGTGGACAATGCATGTGCACATTGCCCCTCCCAAGTCTAAGTTCAGGCCCCTGATGAACCTGTGAATCCTAACTTGCTCATCTTGCATGTAATCCACGTACTGAAGTAGGTCTAAGAACCTACTCTCATACTCCACAACTTTCATGTTAGCCTGTCGCATATTGTGGAACTCATCGATCAGTTGCTAGATGAACCTCCTAAAAATGTACCTAGAAATGCTCCTTAAAGATCTCACATGTCACCGACTCTAAATCTAGGTGGAGATTCTACTCCTCTGTCCTCCACCAAACACTAGCCCCATTTCTCAGCAAATGGATAGAAACACGAGCCTTCATGTTGCTAGAGCACGGACATAGCTTGAAGTATCTGCTCAAGCTAACCAACCAAGCCTCTTCCTAAAATCCTCTTGTATCACCAGCATAGTGGGGTGGATGAAGCTTCAAGATCTCTCAAATATGATCAGCCAAGTTATCATCTTCCTGCCCCATGGTCTTTCCTCGTGATTGTCCCTCTTTCTATGGCTCCTAGATCTCTCTTTGTGTCTCATGGCCCTATCTCCCTGTACCAAGTCATGTCTGTCTGGCTCTACATGAGAACTCTCTGCCCTATGCTCCCCACTATGGTGTGGAGTGCCATGAGCCTCCTGTGATGGCTCCCTATCATGCTGACTCGATCACCTCCTATTGATCCTCCTCGTACCGCAGCATTGAGCTTTTCTAAGGTTTGTAGGATCTATGGTAGAAAAGTGACGACTGCCTACTTTGGGGGTGGTCTATCAAGCTCTACATGTAAGAACCTCTCGTCTCATTCATGCCTCATGCACAAACCAAGATGGGAGTTAGTCCATCATTCTAGGTGTGCTTCCATTTACTAAGTTTTCTATGTTTCAAATTTTCAAAAAATTCAAGTGTTCTAGGTTTTGGTTATACTAGGTTTCAAATTACGTTCCCATAATTTCCCAGGGTCCAAGTGTTGAACCCATGGCTCTGATACCAAAGTGTGATTCCCAAAAATCACCACATCAAACCACCAATAATCACCTAGAAAACTTACAACTATTTTTTTGAATGAAAACATTAAAGACGTTAGACCGGTCTTAAAACATTAATTATGATTATTAAAACTTACTTTCTTGTACAATACATATTCTGTTGAATTAGTTTAGGTTATCAACTCTTGTGTGAATAATTTATTACATAATCCACAAATAAAATTCATTGATTTTCCTACTAATGTTAATAATAATATTTAAATAAATCATGTCTAAATTATATTTCTTAGTGTTGTAATGCAAATGTGCAATAGGGAAATCGACAAGAGCCAAGCACGAAAATTATACCCCTGTGTTAAAATTTTCAAGTCTATCATTCTAAGACACCTCAGATCTATCCAGGCAGTCCAAATGACCTCATAACTAATGTTATCTCATCCCCCTAGGTGATTTAGGAGATTCCATTTATTCCCCGTAGGTGACTTTAGGAGTTCGTTTTTAAGCTATAGGAAGTTGTGGGAAGGGCTATCACTGGCCTTCCTAAGGCTAGAGTGACCCCATGGAGCGAAACAGAAGATCCTAAGAGGATTTTGAGGTGATTCGAAGGTCCTAGGACATCATGGAGATGATTTAGGAATATTTTGGAAGGGCTCGGAGAAGTTGGGGCAGTTTCGCAAGAATTATCACAGGCCTAGTCAATGCACATGCCAAAACAGTTGTTGAGCTTCAAAAGAAGATTCTAGAAGCTTTGGATGGAGTTATAAATAAAACAAAACAATGTTGTAAATAATATTCCAATCCCTACATGATGGTGAAATTATATTTTTCACAACACTTTGGTGCACCAGTTCTACAGGTAGTTTTTCTCTTGCACATGTGGAGTACTAAAGCACAATTCGTATTTTTTAGGGAAACAATGGGTGAATACATACATGATATCCACACCATTGGATTCAAAATTCCATTTCTAGTCAGGATCATATAAAATTTCACTAATAAATTCCACCGGGAGCTCAAGTTATCATCGTCCCAAGTTACCCTCTTAGAGACAGTTTAGGAGTTAGTCAATTTTTGGGAGGACACATGTCAGCACCAGGAGCCTAGCAGAAATTTATGTCCCCAATGTCCCTAAGGTCAGGTACATCAACCTTGGAAAAATACACCCATCCCCCGTGTGACCTCTGGGACACTCATGCGAGCTTCAGACTTGTTAGTTCAGCCCCCAGGTGCATTTTTGGAGCCCAAATTCCCTACCGTCGGATCGAGGAGACGAGTCAGCTCCAGGACCACTGTGGAATTTGATGTCCCTCACATCCCTAAGGTCAAGGATAGCATACATGGAAAAATGTGCCCAGCCCCTAGGGGGATTCTTTTGGTCATCCACATGACCGGCTTTCAGCCCCCAGTGCTTCTAGCAATTTTTCAAGCTAATCTCCTACCGTCGGATTGAGGACATGTGTCGTCCTCTTGCTCACTGTGTAATTTGATTTCCTTCGGGTCCCTGATAGGGACATCAAACATGAAAAAATTAACCCCACCCTTTCATGATCATTTTTTTAAAATATTCAAATCCGCCACTTAGCCATTTCTTCCCCCTCATTTCTTCTTCAATACTTCTCACCATGCCATGACCTTGTTCTTGAATTTCCATACACCCGATCCACCATTGTTGCTCTGAACCAGCTCCACCATGACCACATAAACACCCATTCCATGAAAATACATAGGTTTTAGGGGAAGGAATTATCAAAAGCACTAAAGAAATGAAGAATAGGAAGAAAATGAAGGTTTTTTTCCAGATAACTGTAAAGTCACTTGATCGAGAAATATTCATATCTCATAAGATACAAGTCGGATCGAGGTGTTGTCTTCTATATA
This sequence comes from Taxus chinensis, assembly GCA_019776745.2. Lineage (NCBI taxonomy): Eukaryota > Viridiplantae > Streptophyta > Pinopsida > Cupressales > Taxaceae > Taxus > Taxus chinensis. Next base: position 535,903,148 of record CM034155.1, on the reverse strand, counting down.
CTTCCACATTTTTCAAGACTATCATGATGCAAAAAAATGGGAGGTCAAATGGTGTTCTGAATTATTTGCTCCAATAAAAGTCCCACTTCATGCCCCAGCTCGCGTTTGTCAGATTTTCCAACAATCTGATGATCTGATTGAGCCAAAAACTTGCACATGAGCTCCAAATGAAAAACCTATTGTAATGGATTTATTTCATCGCAAATGGAGACAAAAACCAAACCTACAAATTTTGAACTCCATTAATGGTCGTCATGGCAGCTCCATGCTCGAAGCCACTGCCAGGTGAAAATTTTAAATTTTATTTCCCGGCATTCTAGTGGGAAAAATTATGTGAAATTCGAAGGATGCTATCATGCGATGAGACAAGTCTAAAAAATATTTCCCATCGCAAACCAAGCACTGGAAACATACTTTCTGAAAATAGTAAGTTTTTCTATACAAACTTGTCATGTTTGGAAAGTCATCATCAAAAGAAACTGTGGCAAAAGCAATGTGTACCCAAGGTCACCAGGAAGCCAAAACAATTGTCCGGAGCAGAAAACAGTTAAAATGACCACTTAATAAAAATAGTAAGTTCCCTATATGGGTGCTTACTAAAAATAGTAGGTCAACCCAAAAAGCAGTTGAGGCAAGGGTAGTGTGCAGAGGATCGAATGAGGGAGTTCATCACAACACGATGGTCTAGAAGAGGCAAAAATCACCTCTCACTAAAAATAGTAAGCCTTCCATCTAGACACTTATTATTAACAGCAGGCTTTTCTCAAAGGGAAAGTTTAGCACAATGAGGCGTGGAGGGATATCATCTCAAGGAACTGGACAATGTTTTTTAACACTCACTACATAGTTCAGGTCACATATATATCATACACAGGTTGGGAGTTGCATTCATCAATGGAAAAATTCACTCAACTTGGTGAGTGTTCGTGAGCTAATTTGAAGGATTTTCACAGTGTACAAGGAGTTTGAAGATTCAGAGTTTCACGGCATTTGGAGCTTTCAATCAACGAGGATCAACGGACTTCATCGGAAACGACATCTCCCCTTATTCTTCTCTCTCTTTCTCTCTCCTATTCCCCCAACTTTCTCTCACTTTCCAATATTCTAATTTTGCATTGGGGTTGCACTTTTTCATGTCCTAATGTTCCTAATGTAATAATTCACCTTTATGTTATAAAAATGGACTTAATATTCTCCTAATAATTTGAAAAGTTTTAAGTTGCACAAGGACATATGAAAATCCATTGGGGGTAGATGATAAGTCACCTCTCATTCTATAAATTGTAAATCCATTCCCATTTCAAAGGGTTGGTCATCAATTTTGTAATCTCAAGAGTACATTATACCTTGAGAGAACAAAAGAGATAGCCAAATTCTTCCTTCCCCCCCTTCTCAATTTCCTTCATTTCTCCACTATGTACAAAAAAAAATTGAGAAATTAATCCAAGGAGTTTCTAGATTTCTTTGACTAAGGGATTTCTTGATACTTTGTGTTCATCAAATTTCATTTGGTCTTAATGATGCTTACAAAGTTTTTTCTTCTCATAAATGTATGTGATGATACTTCTAACTAGTGTGTGCAGGAATCTGATTTCCTACATGCAACATTATTTCTCCTACCTCTTTTCTCACTCCCATTTCCCACTCTTTAGAAAAAATTTCCCCTAGCAAGATATTGCTAGATTTAACACAAGGTCAGTAGAGTTTCCTCATTGGATCCCCAGTGGAAATGCCACCACAAAAATCCACCTTTTCATGTGTATGCATATACGGCAGCTCCACTGGTTAAGTAGAGGAACTTAGATTCCCAGAGCATTGGCAAGAAATCCACAAGTTTGTCCACCCAAAAAAATTTGTCGGCAACATTTTTTGGTGCCCACCGTCGGGAAGACTTGGCAGCATCTGTACCCAAAATATGACCATAAGGTCTTAAAATACAAAACAAAATGAAAGATTGAAAAAACCAAAAAAAAAAGTTCATGACAAGCCATTGTTGAAAGATACACTGTCAATTCTTACATGTGATCTTTTCACCTTCCACAGTGTCTTTTCATATTCCCAATGCAAATTTTTTTAGTGTCAAAATTTGAAAAGTATTTGTCGAAGCAAGAGCTGAAATAGAAAAAGAAGAAACAATGGACGAAGATGAAATACATCAACCCATTGTTCCATGGGGAAGGAATACATGCCCACTTGCTCTTGAACCACCTCTCCACGATCTACCAACAAGTTCCTGCAAGAACTTTCCAAAGTTCAAAGGTGAAAAAACACAACATCCTAAAGAACACATAGCCACCTTCATGACATAATCTGGAATTCTTGGTGTCCAACATGAAGACGTTGTTGTGAGGCTGTTTGTGGAGTCCCTCTAAGAAAAATCAGCAGAATGGTTTTACCTCCTTCCTGCCCGGTCCATCATGGGTTGGAATGACATCAAGGATGCCTTCGTAGAGAGATTTAAATCAACTAAGGACTGTTAGGACCTCTTGGTGCAGTTGACTCAAATAAAGAAAGGAGAAAGTGAAATGATGAGAGACTTCGTGGCTCGTTTTGAATGATTACTTCACAGGATACTGGAAGAAGATTCATCATCTCATATCAATATCAAGAGATTCTTCATAAATGCGCATTCACCAGTGGTAGGATTTATCCTATGAAGATTTCAATCAAGGAACATTGTAGAAGAACAAAGGATGGCCATTGAACTTGATGACCATCTCATCCTCTCTAGAAAGATCAAGAATCTATCAAAGGGAAAGGCCTAACATCATGGAGATGAGAGAACCAATCCATCACTACAAATTTGGAAAATGATATGGTATCTTTGAAGAGGGAATTATTTGAATGAGCATCTTCTCGTAGAAGCAACAAAAATTAGATTGCAGATTTCAAGAAAATGAAGATGAGTTTGAACAAGAAAGTGAAGGTGCCAGTTTCCTAGAAAATGATGAATTTGAGAATGATACACAAATCATATTATGTGAGTATTCTAGAGGTGATGAAGAAGATGAAGAATATGCACCCAATTTATCATGTGCAGTATTCACGCGTTCTCAGTTTGAAAAAAAGAGCATCTCCCTCCACTGTTGCAAAGAAAAAGAAGACTAAAGATCCTCTTGTGGCGACTTCGTAAAACCAAATAATCAGTCAAGGATCCCCACTTCCACCTTGCATGGAGTCTGCATTTGAGAAACATGATCCTATAGCAAGTAAGAAGGCTCCCGCAATTCCAAGTAAGTCTTCCAATGTATTTTCTAATTCTAAGTTTAAATCAGCTCCTACAAAATCTAATGGCTTGAAAGCTCCTAGTCTGTTGTTCAAAATACCCTCCATTCCTCAAACATAAAATCATACTCCCAAGCCTATCCAGCCAAAAAATTCATTCCCTTCACCCGTCTTATCCACATCTACTCCCTTTGACTTCATAGAATATGCAAACAAAGCCAAAGTCCAGATTACTGAAACTAAATATTTGCAGACTCATCATGAATAATTTGAGAGGTTCATCTGATATATCAGGAGTGGTAGCCTAACACCCAATGCTATAACTTCTAGTCCCAAAGGAATTTTTCCAAATCTACCTACGCCTCCCTCACAGAACATGATTTCCTTAAGCACATGCAAGGTGGAAAAATTTTATCCTTTCTATGTCTCCCTTCTTGTTGGAGAATATGTATTGAACAATTGTATAATAGATTCAGGTGCCTTGGATAATGTCATGCCTGTGAATGTTGCCAAATCTCTAAAACTCACAATGAATCCACTTGGTGGCTCTTGTTACTCTTTAGATTCAATAAAGGTCCCACTTGTAGGGAAGATCAAAGATGCACAGGTGGCTCTCACCAGATTTCAAGATAAGAAAGTTTCAGCGATGATTTTGGTAGTAGATGTCCCAGCCTCGTTTGGAATGTTGCTGAGTAGAAGTTTCTGTCGAGGCTTGGGAGGGAAAATTCAGATGAATTGATCATTCGCAACCATACCAATGAAGGGAGACATGGAGAAATTTCTTCCTGAGAAGAAGATGAGGTACATGGTATGAAAATCCGAAAGCCCAGAAGCTAATATTTTGTACCAGGATAGCAGGAAGATGAATCACTTTGTGACAACTGAGGATGAAGAGGATATTCCCATCATGGTATGGCCATACATACCTTCCTAGATATATTTGGACTTTGAAGAAGCATTGAGGAGATTCTCATTATAAGAGGGCAGCCCCAAATTACCAGATGATGCAAACCATAAGGAAGAGGAGACGGTTCTTGATGATTTTCAAGAAGAAAAATCAGCTTGTATGCTAATCCAAGATGAGGAGTTATTCTCATTCCCATTTGGGGATGAAGATGATCTCAGTCAAGCCATCTATGTAGAGACAAAATCATCTTGTGATGAGGCTGTGAAAGTTTTAAAAGAAATATCCATACAAGAACTGCTTAGAGCCGTAGAAGAAACTGAAGATCCTAAGCACAGTCTCAAACTCCTTATGCAATCCATGAAACTACAAGATAAGCACGAATCTGATTGTAAATATTCAATCAATGTGAAGGTTAGACATGTTGAAAAAAAACAAGATGAGAAATCTAATACCACCCCTGAGTCTATAACCAATGGATGTAATGATGAAATGGAGATATTTTCTTTCCCATTTAAAGAAGAAGGTTCTTTCCATGATAAATAAATTGAAGCAAGGAGTTTTGAGGCCTTTGAATATGAAACTCTTTTTGATGAAGGATCGATAGAGTAAAACAATTCCTAAAATGATGAGGTAATCCCTCTAGATAGTTGCCTTGATCTGTATTCTTTAAAGGCATACAAAGAGGAGCTATAGGAAACAATAAAGCATATCTCCGTGCAAGAAATATTGGATGCAGTAGAAGTTGTGGAATACCCCGAGCTGATTCTTGATCTCTTCACTCATGTTATGGACATACAAGACAAGTATGATTTTTCCTCTTATTCTCCCACTAATACTCAAATGCCTCATAGTGGAATATAGATAAAGGATGAATCTAATGTTTCTCATGGAGAAGATGTCAATGAGCATAGACCTAGGAAATAAAGTAACTCATAATATCCAAGGAATTGGAACAAAAATCAGCTTCGGGGAAGCGATGAGATGCTCGATGGAGAATCAAATATATGGATAAAAATGGAAGGCTACTGGCATGATGAAACAAATTTCAAAGAACAGGAAGGAAATGTAATTTCTAAGCGAAGGCCTGAGCATCAAGAAGCCCACATGAACTCACTCCTACAAAGTAAATGGACAATCATGGAAGCACTTGGCTTCCATAAACAATTAAGGAAAGGAGGTTACTTTCTGAAACCATTCAATGGCTTCGCTGAACAACATCACTTAGTGTTTCCCATTGAGGGGTAACTTCTAAGGAATGAAAAAAGGTTCAGTGAAAGCGGGTTGTCCCCTGCCCTATACCATAGGTGATTGCTAGGTGTGTTTCCCTTTCTATTGTGTGTGTTTCCCTTCTTGTTGTGTGTCATGTGTTTCATTTCCGTCCTTTTGTGTTTGTGTGTTTTTCCTTCTTTACTCTCTTTCTCTCTTGTTATAAGTTGTACATGCCTCTGCAAGGCCAAATGGATAAGGAATTGGTCAATATGGTGTAAGTTGAGATTCTAGGAGTTATCATGCCATGTCTTCACTGCGCTCAGTCCATGTCATGTCCCCAAGCTAAAGCCAGTTGTTTTCATACAAATGTGCAACATGAAAATTGACAATAGCCAAGCACAACAACTATACCCCTGTGTTAAAATTTTCAAGTCTACCATTCCAAAACACCCCAGATCTATCTAGTCAGTTCAAATTACCTCCTAAATAATGTTATCTCATCCCCCTAGGTGATTTAGGAAATTCCATTCATTCCCCCTAGGTGATTTCAGGAGTTCATTTACACGCTACAGGCAGTTGTGGGAAGGGCTATCACTAGCCTTCCTAAGGCTAAAGTGACCCCACAAGGAGAAATAGAAAATCCTAAGTGGATGTGAAGGTGATTCCAAGGTCCTGGGAAATCATGGAGATGATTTAGGAAGATTCTGGAAGGGCACGAAGAAGTTGGGGCAGTTTCACCAGAATTAGGGTTCACATGCCTAGTCAGTGCACAGGACAAAATGGTCGATGAGCTTTGGAAGAAGATTCTAGGAGATCTGGATGGATTTAGAAGTAAAAAACATCTACAAAAATAGGATTCCAAGACATACATGATGGTGAAATCATATTTTTCACAACACTTTGGCACACCAGGTCTACAGGTAGTTTTTCTCAGGCACAGGTGGAGTAATAAAGTAGAATTCTAATTTTTCAGTGATAAAATAGATGAATCAAGACACCATTGGATTCAAAATTCCATTTCCAGTCATGATTATATAAAATTTTACTAAGAAATTCCACCGAGAGCTCAATTTATCATCGTTCCAAGTTAACCTCTTAGAGACAGTTTACGAGTTAGTCAATTTTTGGGAGGACACGCGTCAGCACTAGGAGCCTAGTGGGATTTTATGTCCCTGACATCCCTAAGGGCAGGTACATCAACCTTGGAAAAATGCACCCAGTCCCCATGTGATGTCTAGGACCCTCATGCGACCTTCAGACTTGATAGTTTAGCCCCCAGGTGCATTTTTGGAGCTCAAATTCCCTGCCATCAAATTGAGGACAGGTGTCAACTCGAGGACCACCATGGAATTTTTTGCCCCTCACATCAGGGATAATTTTAATAGTGAATATTCGTAATATGGTGAAAATTTCATTTTATGAAAATTTGAAAAGGTGAATTATTCGGAGCGGGTCGATGTCCTGTTCGCCTAAAATATATAGTATATTTTTTTTTGGGGGGTCGGCTTCACCTTCATTTGAAAACATCTCCTATAAAAACCTAGGTGATTCACTGGGTAGTATACCTCAAGTAGCTTACCAAAATACCAATACTGTGAAATTTGAACTCACATACCCCTAAGCACCAGAGATTACTGTTAGCATGTGAGGGTTCATTGTTGACACGCAATAGGGACATTGTTGACGCGTGACAAAGAGTTATTACAGACGCGTGACAAAGAGATATTACAGACGCATGACAAGGGAAGTGTTGACGCGTGACAAGAGCAGTGTTGATGCGCGACAAGGCATTGTTGACGTGTGACTTGGGCATAACAGTTGACATGCGACAAGGGCAGTGTTGATGTGTGACAGTAACTTCAGACAGTGGACGCGTGACAGGGAATAGGTTGTTGACATGCGACAAGTGTAGAGCTCACGCGTGATAGAGACCTCAGGTAGGGGATGCATGACAGAGACATCAGACAGTGGATAGAGTCGTTACTTGGTTCTTTTGCTGACGCAGGACTCTCTTCAGAATAATGGAAGGTGCTAGCTCAAAGAATGTGAATAACTTGAAAGTAAGTAAGAAATCTCAGAAATCACTCTTCAAGTATTTTGGAAACTCTGCGGATACAGATATTAAAAATACCAACCATATAGATGTCACCACAAAGAATCATAATACTGACTGTGTGGAAGGTATTATTGAGGTGGACATGCATTTTGCACAGTATCAAAGTCAAACAAATGAAACCTACGATAATATGCCAGATCTTGGAGATATTGTTCCTGTTGGGGTGCAACCAGAAGTGCAACAAGATATCACACATACAAATACTCAGCAAAATGGAACACAGAAATCAAATTCAAACTCCGGTCCAAGAAAGAGGAAACCAGGTGATTGTGATATTGCTCAAAATTCTACTCAAGAAATTAGAGCATTGAAAACGAACAAGAATATGTGGACCATTGGCAGGACATACAAGTTTGATTGGGCAGCTAAATTTCTGTTTATTGAACCTGTACAATCATCTAATTCTGAAGAGATCCCATCTGAATGTACATGTACAATATGTACGTGGAAATTGGGAAAGCAACAAAAAATGCAACTGAAGCTGGACACTATAGAAAAACATTGTGGAAAACAATATTTGACTGTAACAGGGGTGGATGGCTAGAAAATCAAAACACATAGGTGGAAAACTGAAAAATAATGCATGCATGTTAGATACGTAGTGGAATATGAGGCAGAGCATAAAAAACACAGACATCTCTTGGAAAAGGGAGGAATGATCACATCGCATATTGGTAAGATGAAAGAAACAAATCTACATGCAAAATTCATTCAATTCTCTACTCTTTTTAACATACTAAAAAAAGGAAGAGCGATTTCAGATTTCCTCGATTTCAAAGTTTTGTATCAATTTAACAAAATGTTGAATGTACCTCAGTCTCATTGGTTTGAAAGTAGTGGATGGGAAATGGAAAAATGCCTCTCGATGATAGAGAAGGAATATTTGAAAGAGAATGTAAAAAAACAAACTTTATCTCTCTTTCAATTGATGAAGTAACAGCAGTCGACAACATTGCATGGGTATGTATCCACGTCTATACTTTAGTAAATCATATAAGGACACCTCATCTATTGGGTGTTATGAAAATGGTTGAAAATTGCAATGCCGAAAACCTACATAAAATAGTTATTTCTCATTTGAAAGATATTGCTGGAATGACTGATTATGAAATTACTACAAAGTTGGTATGTGTTGGAGCAAATGGTACATCTGTCATGCAGGGTCACTGAACAGGGTTGTGTGTTAGATTACAAACAACAGTGGCCCCACATATGCTACCAATTCACTGTATGGCTCACAAAATGAATTTAGCGTATAAAATGATAAGCAACCATGAAAATTTTGCTAAATTAGAAGACTTATAAGAGCACTTCATGCCTATATGTCAAGCAGCCCAAATCGATTTCTCAAGTTCCAAAAATTTGCAATTGGAATTATAGATGGAAGAAAACTTCTGAAGGATGTGGAGACTAGATGGATCTCTTTGTATGAACCCGCATGGAGAGTTCGTGAGGAGTATCCTTCATTGGTTGGTTTCATGCACAAATACTATCATGAAGTTGATAGGGAGAGGGACTTGTTGTTCCGTTTAACTGATTTGGAGACATTGCCTACATTGGTTGGTATTCTTTCAATCTTAAAGGAGATCAATACACTGATGAAGCATGCACAGGGCAAATTAATCTATATTGTGGATTTTATACGGATGAGAAAAATGGCATGTCAAAGTCTTGATATATTTTACTGTTCCCAAGATAGTTTTGATGCAACTATTTTTGAGAATTGGAAAGCTTTATTAGATCTTAAAAATCCTAACACTTTTTGAGATTTAATATCCACGATCACCTCTGCATCACTGTTAATGGGAGGGAAATACCACTACACATTTTTCAAAAGCATCAAAATATTACAGGATTGGAACGAGAAGATGTTCCCATGACACGTAATCTGTTTGAGTCTGTTATAGTCGAAACAAGAATAAAGCTTAAAAAAAATTTAGAAACCTTGTCATCAGAAATTAGGGAATGTTACTGTAAAGATAAAATTCTAGAAGCCATGGGTGTGATGAATCCTAATTTTTAGAATACTGAAGGTGGTCGTGTAGTCTTTGTCAAAAAGCATTTCCATAAATCCATGGGTACAATAATGGAACAATTTATAAAGACTTCAGAGCTCAAGGGTATGGAAATCAAAGGTATACTAAATGCCGATTTATTAAAGTTTCAATCAACAAATTTTGCAACAACAATGAGGAACCAATATAAGAATTTAGACGAACCTTCTGAAAGTGGTACTATTACAAGGCTATGGTGAGGAATTTATCAAAGTTCTATCTTACAAGAAGATATCAGTGAATATTTCAGATTATATGAGTAATGCCAAACAATGATTTTGGGGTCTGTGAAGGACGAAAGGGTTTTCAATGCATTATCATTTATAAAATCAAAACTAAGAAACAAGTTGGATAAAAATCTGGAAAGTTGCATGAGGTGTTATGTTTCTCGATACTCCATCGAAACCTTTCTGTTTTGACAGAGCAATTGCGCATTGGAATTCCCTTTGCGAAAGAAGAGGTGTGAATAATACAGCTACAAGTACAAATATTCCCAACCCTGAGAGTGTAATTGGCTCATCATCACATTCTACAGAAGACAACATCGAGTTTGATGAAGCTATTGATAATGAATTGTTTCAACTTTAAATAGGTACCTTCTTTATCTTTATCTTAATCTTATTGTTTGTCACTTTACATTTTTTTCAGCTCTTTTTATCATTAAAGATGTTACAGGTCTATATATTTAAATTTATTTAACTACAATCTTTTTATTGGTACTTCTCGGGACTGAAAATGTCAAGCAATTCACCCATCTATCTACTAATCCATTTCTCGTGTTGGGTTTTCTTAAAACACAGATCTAGCACATTACCAGTGGCAGTGATGATTTCAACTTTAAAGAGGTATCTTCTTCACCTTAATCTTATTGTTTGTTACTATTCATTTTTTTCAGCTCTTGTTATCATTAAAGATGTTACAAGTCTCTATATTTACATTTATTTAAATACAATCTTTTTCTTTTTTGAAAATGTGGGTTGACATCCATATGAGGAAGCTATTACTTCTTGGGACTGACAATGTCAGGCAACTCACCTATCTATCTACTAATCCATTTTTTGTGTTGAATTTTTTTAAGACAAAGATCTAGCACATTACCAGTGATAATTTCAATTTTGAATAGGTATCTTCTTCAACTTAATTTTATTGTTTGTTACTTTACATTTTTTCAGCTCTTGTTATCATTAAAGATGTTACAGGTCTATATATTTACATTTATTCAAATACAACCTTTTATTTTTTTGGAAAATGTGGGTTGACATCCATGCGAGGAAGTTGGTACTTCTTAGGACTGACAATGTCAGGGAACTCACCCCTCTAGCTACTAATCCATTTCTCGTGTTGAGTTTTTTTAAAAAAAAGATCTAGCACATTACCATTGATGATTTCACAGCAATCTAATACGCAAGAGGTAAGTTAAACCCCATCATATTTGCAATTATGTTTAATTTCTTACCAGTGATGATTCTTTCTTGATTTCTTAAAATTATGTTTAATTTATTTTTTATATGTGCAAAATGCATTTGATATATTTTTTTAACTGTGGGATAAACAATACATTATACAATTTTAAATATATGTCCACATAAAATTCCTCATCATCCATATATATATCATATCATCACCATATCATTATCATAATCTTAAGTCCTGACATTACAATTATTATTAAAACAATTATTTATCTAATTTAAATTTATTAAAACAATTCCATGTTTTTAAAACAATTCATAATCATATCATTACAAGTATATCCGTTCTAATTTCATCTATATCCATTCTAATCATTAATGTCATCTATATCCATTATAACACATTCCATTTATTTATCATTTATATCCATTCTAATGACATTATGATCATATCGTTACAAGTATAGAGAATAATTATCTTAAAACAAGTTCAAATGTCTAAAGAAAAAGAATTATTGTGCTTGAAGATAAATCTACGTCCACATTAAATTGATCATCATCCATATATATCATATCATTATCGTCATTCATCATCTTTCATCATCATCTATCATCAATTATCAATTATCATTATCATTCATCATCTACGTCCACATACAATTCATGACAATGTAAGTAAACAAGAAACATACATATAATTCATGATAATTCATGATAATCACCATCTAATGCAATCAAAATTAAAGATTATATATAAATCCATATAATTAAATTCAAATACCATACTCAATATTAGAAGTTTTCAAACTCAATATTTAAATTTTCCACAATAATAAAAGTTTCAAGTTTTCAACCCTCATTTTCTTTATCCAATTCTACTCCTCTGCTCCTTTCCCCAACGGCTTCTTCCACTGTGGTTGTACCCCTTTCCCCAACAACAGAAATAACCCCAGAACTTATAAGATCTTCTGCAACACTATCCATATTTTTTAAAATTCTTTCTTCTTGATTTGTCGCATCCATGCGATAGCAAATTTGGATCAATTGTTGCCTTAGCTTTGAATAATATTTCAGGGTCAAAACCGTGCTCTTTAATTATCCGCTTTAGTGTATTGTTTTGTTTGTTAACCAAAACAATATTTTGCTTCAAATTTTTTGTTGCGGATAAAGTGTTCTTCGTTGTTTCCAAGTGAACTTGCAATACCTTCGTCTTGACTCTTCAAATTTTCATATTTCAACTACACAAAAAGAGCAATGTCAATTCAAAATATTACTAAAAAATGAAAATTTAAAATTAACAAGAATGATTGTTTGAAAGTGATAGTACTTACAACCGCTCTGTCTCTCTCGGCATTTGCAATTGCTACCAAATCCTTGTCCTTGGACCATTTGTTAAAATATGCCTGGGCCTCGGCACTAATATTTTCCAATTTGTTTAATGACTTATCTAAAATGTCGTCTTTATAGTTGTTATTATACGTGACAGTCCCACTTCTTACTTGGGTAAGTAAGGAATCCATCTTCGCAGGTTGATTCTAGACTGCAGCGTATAAACTATCCCTTTGCCAATAATTTTCATAACGACTAATAATCTCATTGATAAGAACTTTAGCCCTTCTCTCCCATTCTATAAGCTGATTGATATGAGGTAGAATAAACTCACTGACATGGGATTGACAATCATAACCAATTAAGTTCTCCAAAGGAAAAGGTAGCAACTATTCACTATCTGAATCTGATGAAGATGATCTTGCTGGAGAAGTATGAGGGCTTTCAGCAAGATCAACTGCTACTTGTTTTTGCCTTTGGGTGGATTGATCCTGTTTGTGATAAAATTAATTAAGATTTAGATAAATAAATTTAAATCGAAATGTAATTCAAAATTGTAAAGCATATTTAAATTGAAGTATACCTGTTGGCCTTGAATCATCTCGCGGGTATTGAAAAAACCAGTTGGGTCATTGCTATCAATGCCCAAATAATCTTCATCTAAATTTATATTGTTCAAAACTGATATGCCCGTTGCACTGGGCAAGCCACCAAGTGAGAGAGTTGGAATTCGAAAGGAGGAGGCAATGTTTAGTGTCCCGCTAGGGGCCAGAGCAAGTGGCATGCGTTTACCAATGTTCTTTTTCACTGTTCCTCTGGTTGGCATTTTAAAAATTATTGGTTGAGTGGGTGTCGGTGCTGCGGTTTGATCAGGACTGACATGTGCTGAAAAGTACAATAAAAAACATGAAAAATAGGAAAACAATTCAAAAAGGAAAAAACTACGAAATTAAACGTACTATCGAAAAGTTGTACCTTGTTGTCGAGGGGTAGTTTTTCGCGGTGCTAAGGGTGGCCTTGTAGGAGTTGTATTCAGTGTTTGTTCAGAAGATACGAATGCATGCGACTGTATGGAGTGAGTTGGGGAAGAAGGTTGAGTTTCCGAAACAAGTGTATGTTCAAAAGTCCCTGCAATGTCATCAACATTAAATGTTGTGTCAATTCATTTGGTTAAAATTTAAATTGAAAAATAAATATGCAAATTTGGAATTTGTAAATAATATATGAGAAGGTATTACTTCTCTGGCGTTTAACGAGTTCAAACTGTTGAGGGTTTGGAGAGGAGTGAGCTTCCATTTCAGATTGGGATTCCCCCGAAGCCTCAGCGTGTTGCTGGCCTCTTCCTCTCGATAACAGATTTTTTCGGGGAAGGGCTTCGATAAATCTTTTCTGCAAAACATTAAAATTTAAGTGTTAATAACTGTGCAGTGTAATGTCAAAAATTGAAATATAAACTAAATAGTTTATACCTGTTGTTCTTTAAATGGAATTGACAAATTCATCAACTCCTCATCAGTGCAAGTAGGAATTTTTTTATCTTTTAAATTTAAAAGTGCCTCATAATAAAGGCCGAGGTGATAGTTTGTTAAATAAATGACAGGTTTTTTTGAAAGTTTTGAATTTGTTAAGTTAGTTCTTTTTTTTTTTATGGATAGGTGCACCAATCGAATTTTTGTTTTGAGATAGTGGCAACTATGTATGCAATGGCCCAATTTGGTATATCTGTTTGGCGACCCTGCAAAACAATTCTGGATTGAAAAAATGAAATAACTGCAGCAAGAAAGTGGTGTGCAATTGATTGCGTATCCACACCACGCCTGGATTTATTGACATGGGCTGCAAATGCCAAACAGTGAAAAATACTATAAAATTATAACACCAAATTGTATCAGAATAAAAAATAGAATAAAAAATATGAATTAAAACGAATTATACTTACAATCAACATGGAAACCGAACGTTGATTCAAGAAATTTCTTGTCTTCTTCCAGGAGTTTTGCATTGGTTGTAACAATTGGTAAATTTCTGAACGGAAGGCCCGTAAACCGATGGATGTCATTTGCTTCGATACTGAATTGGAACATTCGACCATCGTTCAAAGTCACATAAAAAAGGCCGTCCTTTGAATTGTAGGACGATAAAAGGTAATTCAAAATATCTGGATCTGTTTTGAAATGGGGCATATTAACGAGCCCTGTAAACTCACACGCATCCATCAAATCTTTATATTCAGAAGACATCTTTAAAACAGTATGGATGTGAGGGCACAAGGGATTCCTGTAGATGATCTTGGCCATGGATTGGATTGGATTCTCTTCTTGATTTTTTTCCTAAGCTTGCAGTTGGGAAGAATGTGAAGTCGAACATGATAGTTGTGCTTGCGTCTTTGACAACGAGGGAGATCTGCAAAAAATCAAAAGCTGGAAGGTGTAAACGAGAAAATGACCGGCTGAAGGGTATTTATAGGCTAAATCACACGTCAATGGCTTGAGTTGATGCGCATCAATGGGATCTATTGACGCGCGTCAACAAGATCCATTGACGCGTGAACAATTGAGTCCGTTGACACGCATCAATTGAATCTATTGACGTGCGTCAACAGAATGTCAATGGAGACTTTTGTAGACGCGCGTCAACCGATCCCATTGACGCGCATCAATAGATCCCAGTTGACGCGCATCAAAGGACTCAATTGTCGCGCGTCAAAGGACTCAGTTGATGCGCACGTCAATGGATTCTGTTGACACACGTCAGTTAAGGCCATTGGCACACGTCAACTAAAGCCATTGATTGCATCCACTGAATCTATTGCATATGGCCAACTGAGTCCATTGACACACGTCAACAGGGTCCATTGACGCGCATTAACGCACGTCAACTGAAGCCATTGACGTGCGTCCACTGAATCTATTGCATATGGCCAACTGAGTCCATTAACGCACGTCAACAGGGTCCATTGACGCACGTCAATGGGATCTCTTGACGCGCATCAATAAAGGTTATGTTGACGCGCGTCAATGGGATCTCTTGACGCGCGTCAATGTGTTCTGTTGACGCGCGTCAATGGAGTCTGTTGACGCTGCCTTGACGCGCGTCAAGAATTATTATTGACGTCTTATTGTCGCGCATCAATGATGCAACCATGTCTTCAACTCTTATTTCTCCGGCTCGAAAAACCAGGTGAAAATTTTGGTTTTGGAATACTGTCAAATTCGCCTTTCGCTGAAACTGGTTCCGGGGATATTTGCCAGGTATTTTCCACCTACAATTTTATAGAGGTGTCTTAAAATGAACCCTGCCTCACATCCCTAATTTCAAGGACATAAGACATGGAAAAATGTACCCAGCCCTTATGGGGAGTCTTTTGGTCATCCACGTGACCAGCTTTTAGCCCTCAGTGCTTCTAGCACTTTTTCAAGCTAATCCCCTATCGTCGGATCGAGGACACATGTCATCCTCTTGCTCACCATGTAATTTGATGTCCTTCACATCCCTGAGGTTAGGGATATCAGACACGAAAAAATTCACCCCACCCTTGCATGACCATTTTTTTTAAATATTCAAATCTGCCACTTAGCCATTTCTTCCCCCTCATTTCTCCTTCACAACTTCTCACCATGTCATGGCCTTGTTCTTGATTTTATAGACACCCAGTCCACCATTATTGCTCCGAACCAGCTCCACCATGGCCACATAAACCCTTAGTCCATGAAAATACACAGGTTTTAGGGGAAGTAATGGTCAAAAGCACTAAAGAAACGAAGAACAGGAAGAAAATGAAGGTTTTTTATCAGATAACCGTGAAGTCACCCGATCAAGAAATATTCATATCTCACAAGATACAAGTTAGATTGAGGTGTTGTCTTCTACAGAATTCCACATTTTTCAAGACGATCATGATGCAAAAAAATGGGAGGTCAAATGGTGCTTTGAATTATTTGCTCCAATAAAAATCCCACTTCACGCCCCAACTCACGTTTGTCGGATTTCCAAACAATCTGATGATCTGATTGAGCCAAAAACTTGCACACGAGCTCCAAATGAAAAACCTATTGCAATGGTTTTTTTTTTCGTAAACGGAGACAAAAATCAGACCTGCAAATTTTTGAGCTCCGTTAATGGCCATCATGGCAGCTCCGTGCTCGAAGCCACTGCTAGGTGAAAATTTTAAATTTTATTTCCCGACATTCTAGTGGGAAAAATTATGTGAAATTCTAAGGATGTGGTTGTGACCATGAGACGAGTCTAAAAAAATATGTTTCATCACAAACCGAGCACTGGAAACACACTTTCTAAAAATAGTAAGTTTTCCTATATAGACTAGCCAAGTTTGGAAAGTCATCATCAAAAGCAGTTGTGGCAAAAGCAGTGTATATCCAAGGTCATTAGGAAGCCAGAATGATTGTCCAGAGAAGATAACAGTTAAAATGACCACTTACTAAAAATATTAATTTCCCTATATGGGTGCTTACTAAAAATAGTAGGTCAACCCAAAAAGCGGTCGAGGCAAGGGTAGTGCGCACAGGATCGAATGAGGGAGTTCATCACAGCACAATGGTCGAGAAGAGGTAAAAATCACCTCTCACTAAAAATAGTAAGCCTTCCATATGTACACTTACTATTAATAGCAAGTTTTTCTCAAAGGGCAAGTTTGGCACAATGAGACATAGAGGGATGATCATCTCAAGGAACTAGACAATTTTTTTTTAAACTCACTACATCGTTCAGGTCACAGGTATATCATATGTAGGCTGGGAGTTGCAGTCATTAGCGAAATAGTTCACTCAACTTGGTGATCATTCATAGGGCTAATTTGAAGGCGTTTCACAGTGTGCAAGGAGTTCAAATATTTAGAGTTTCACTACATTTGGATCTTTCAATCAATGAGGATCAATGGAATTCATCGGGAATGACATCTCCTCTTTTTCATTTCTCTCTCTCTTTCTCTCTCCTCTTTCCCCCAACTTTCTCTCACTTTCCAATATTCTAATTTTGTGTTGGGGTTGCATTTTTTCTTATGTACTAATGTTCCTAATGTAATAAGTCACCTTTATGTTATAAAAAGGGACTTAATATTCTCCTAAGAAGTTTAAAATTTTTAAGTTTCACAAGGACATATGAAAAGCCATTGGGGGGTAGACGATAAGTCACCTCTCATTCTATAAATTGTAAATTCATTCCCATTTCAAAGGTTTGGTCATTAATTTTGTAAGCTCAAGAGTGTATTCTACCTTGAGATAAAAAAGGAGATAGCCAAATTCTTCCTCTCCCCACCTTTCTCAATTTCCTCCATTTCTCAACCATGTACAACTTTTGTTTGATAAATTAATACAAGAAGATGGAGTTTCTAGATTTCTTTGACTAAGGGATTACTTAATACTTTGTGTTCATAAAATTTCGTTTGGTCTTAATGATGCTTACAAAGTTTTTTCTTCTCATAAATGTGTGTGATGATACTTCTCACTAGTGTGTGCAGGAATCTGATTTCATACCTGCGGCATTGCTAACATTAATAAAACCTAGCATGCTAAAGTTTATTCAAATTAATTGTTAAATTTCCCTTAAGAACTTATAATTGACTTCCTAGCAAAGGATAATTCATGCACCATTCGTTTAGTACTCACATACCCCTTACAACCCTTTTATTAACTAATTTTCCCCTTAATACACTTAAACAACCACAACTTAATAAATTAAAATGGTTTTATTAAAAATCCCCTCATGCATTAATTTCCCACTGGAACTAATCACAACACCCACACACATACATAAATTAAACCCATTAATTTAATATCCTAAAAAAATAAAATTCCCACACCCGTGAACCTCTCTTATGGGTTCCATTAAATAAATTTTCTCAAGCATTATAAAGTTCATTAAAAATTATTCACCCATTATGAAGGGAGGAGAATTGAATCACATATATAGGATTGATTCAATCCTCTCCCTTAGATCTTAGGTCATTCTTGCTGGACTAAATTTCCTTATGCATTCCTATATGATTCATTTCTAACCCTAAGTGCCTCCATTTACACAGGTCAACCTAGAGGGAGGATAAAAATGGAGGAAAGGGAAAGAGTGAAGAATCTGTGTGGAGGAAGATGTTACATAGTAAACAATGAGAGTATTTTCTCCCCTATCATCCATGCTTATTGATTTATTTCCTTAAAAACTTTCACAGTTCGATTATTTTGTTTCTGTCTTTTATTTCTTCCATGTTTGATAAATCTGCAACTTTTATTTTGCTAGGTATAATTCTACACTGAAAGAAATGTGTAATTTCTTTTACTAGATTCAAGAATGGGGATATATGTATATGTATATACATACACAAGTGTGTACACACCAACACACACAAACACACACACACATAATACCTATCTATAATTTTTTAATGTAAAAGTGATGTCTTTAGCCTGATTAAAGGTTGGGCGTGACAAGGAAGGCGGTTTGGCCATATTTGTTATCATACAGGTTTGGTTGCAGATCTACTTGAGTCATTGTTTTTATGTTGTTAAGATGTTGTTTTTTTGTTGTATTCCAAGTAGTTGGTTTTCTGCCACTAAGGATTTCATGTTAAATCTTGATTTTGATATTTTCTACAATGTTTTTCATTTGATCAAAATGGCTATAGCAGCCTGTAGATAAATGTATAAGCTATCTATATTCCTATATTTTAATATATGTATATATATGATATATACACAAGTTTATAAGCCTAAATATGGGTTTTTTGCCAAATGTGCAAGGAAATAAAACATGATTAATATGAATAACATTATCATTTCTAGATCTATATTTTTCCATAGTGATTTCAGGTTGTTTTCAAGGTACAAAATGCATTTGAACTGGTTTACTTCCAAAGAGAAGAATATAGGAAGTAAAAGAAATAATTGATCTCTTTAAAATTTGAACAATGAAGTAAATAAAAGACATAACATCACACTTGATCAACCAGAGAAATTTTCCCTTAAATAATTTACTAAATTTCCCTAATATAGGCACAGAATTCTCAACAACTTTCCACTTAGGGACTAAGGAGGGATATACAATGAAAATTAATTATAGACTACATTTAATCCAAGTCTTACAAGGTTTTAAAAAAAAGGGGTGTGAGAATTATCATTCAAATTTTACAACAGTTAAGTAAAATACAAACTTTTAAATACTTCAAGAGAATACAATTTTTTACACAGGGAAGATCTTTCCAATAAGTACAGGGCTTCTAAATAACTTTAAGTATTAGCAGAATTACAAAAAGGATTAAAAATAAAGACTATACAAGCCTTCCATCAAAAATGGTGGAAACAACATGTCAAGCCTCTTCCAAAGTAATCATGTAACTCCACCAAAACTATGACTTCTCCATCACATCTTTTGCACACCAACAAAGGAGAGAGACCTAGGAAACACTCTCCTCCCAACCAAATCTCAATGAAGGGATGAATCAAATCCCCTTCATTGACCCCTGAGATCCAACCAAGTAATAATGAAGTGTGTTCACAACCATGGCAACAATAAGGGCTTCCACATAAAGACATACACACACATATTTCCTTGAACATAACAACAAGAAACCTAAATTTTTCTTTCCATAATTCACAAAGGCTCATTCTTAGAGCCAAAAGGAGAGAAGAAACATGGTAGCCCCCTTTTACCTCCTAAGTAGGTTAAGTTTCCACCTTGAAAACTCCAAAACTCCATCATATTCAATCTCTTATGTCTCCCTCAAACTCTTATGACTCCTGTTATCTAATTTTTCCCCTCATGCAAAATTGGACAAACATGACCTCGTATACAATGCTTCTTAAAATGGGGTTCATGAACCTGGCCAGTCATTAGATTTCTTTCATTTTGGGATCGAAATTCCAATGGTAGGTTGAAGAATGCAAAATTGTAGAGACCTTATGGGAAAGCGAGCAGCTGTTTTAAGTCTTCGCAGGTGGAGCCTGTCATTTGACGGGCCAATGAAAATTGGCAACTGACTAAGATCAAATATGTTTATTTTACTCTAAAATTCTAGGTCAATTACAAAATAAACAAATCTTCTTGCTCATTTGGAAAGTCCAACATTTGAGGTTCGGAGCTCGGAGTCACCAAAGTTAGTGGCCGTTCCAGAAAATTGTTCGGGAGGTCCAAACTTTTAATTTTCTCTTTGAATTTCAAAGGGTATTGTGGAAAATGGTCCGCGTTATCAATGAACCCCAAAACCCTGAAAAACCTGAACCTCAAAATCCCCAAAATCCCAAACTGTAAAACCCCAAATCTACACATCCCCAAGTCTTGAAAAACTGAAACCCGAAATTCAGACTTCGGCCTTGCGGAATCAAAGTCTCCAGATTTTCACTGTGCCCAAATCATCTCTGAAGTCCCAAAAACCCAAACCCAAAATCCCAAAATCCTGAAACCTGAAGTCACAAAAACCCCAAATTTTCAAATTCCTTTGTAATTTTGAGGTTTTGACTTGGTACACGAACCTTTATGACCCGCAGAACAGGAAAATCCCTCAATGCTTTAAAACAAAGCTGACTTGATTTTAATATTTCAGAGTTCAATTTTTTCTACGAGCTCATTGGGATTTTTTCTTGACCTCTGAGAGTTAGAGAGAAGCAAAAATCCCAAAAACATGAATTTTGGGATTTGAATTGCAATATATTGCTCGAAGACTAAAGAATCTGGTCGCATGTTAATCAAAATTTTCATCTTCGATGGCCATAAATTTTGACTGGGAATTTTACTTAGCTACGAATAAGAAAGGAGTTTTTGGAAAGAGAATCTCTCGGAAGTCCTCTAGACAACTAATGGTTCTATTAAAAGCTTGAATAAGTGAAGTAAGTTCTTCAAAATGCAAGAAATCACACAACTTTCAACATTTTAGAGGGTGTTCTAGTTTACTAAACTTCCAAATATGTTTTAGAGAATTCCTTTCAATTGCCTAACAAGGAAAAGTATGGAAATGGGTTTTCTAGTGGCACCCATCATTAAAGATTTTAATGCATTTTTGGGTTATAAGGAAAAAGATTTCCATAATTGCCTCTCTATTTGACAATTTAAGAAAAATTATAAAAGGGGCAATACTTGAAGTTGGATAATTTTACACCCTCCCTTCTTCTCATTCTGTAAGTGAATTATAGGGCATTTCAAATAACTTTAAGTATTAAATAATTACAAAAATGATTGTCCAAGACTATACAATCCCTCCACCAAAAATGGTGGACACAATAATAATGTCTTTGGAAAAGTTCAACCCTCTCTTGTGTTCCACCATCCTCCTGACTTCTCTTCAATTTTGGTTACACCAAGTTTAAATTGGAGAGATATAATGGTTATGCTCTCCACCAAACCATATCTCACCTAAGGGGTGAATTTTCATTCCTTCTAAATTGACCCCTGAGCTTCCATTTCCATAGTAAAGAAGAGAGTTGACATTCCATGGCATCGACCTTCCACATTAGGACATAACCCACAACAATTTCATTCAACTTAAACAAAAACAAGAAACCTAGTAATTTTATTTCCATAGTTAAAAAGGTGAGTATTCTTAGAGCCAATAGGAGTTGAAGAGACATGGGAAGCTCCTTTTTACCTCCCAAGTGGGTTAAATGTTCACCTTGAGACCTCTAATATTTCATCATACACAATCTCTTATGAAAAATCGCTCAAACTCTTATGACTCCCTCAAGTAGATTTTATAAAATAATTAAGAATTTTCCCCTTATCCCTCCACAAAGTGGAACACTCTTCCCACAAATCCCTCCAAAATCCACATGACTCTTATACCTCCCTCATGGCTCCCATTTTCTTCCTCCCTACACCTCCTTAAGGAAAACTACCCAACTCAAGCCATAAACATACATACATTCAACAATTTTACATTCCATAAACATTAAAACAAGAAATCAAAGGATCAAGATCCTACCTTGCCATTTGTGGCACCTTCACTTTCCAAGAAATCCAAGACTTCAAACTCCTTCACCAAAACAAACAATTCCCAAGCAAGCACTCTCCAAATCCAAAAGCCAAGTAAAAACAAGTAAACCAAGTAACCCCAACATCATCCAAAAGATGCAATTAAATAGAAAAGAAGGGAGAGGTGATGTGGCTCCTTGTAGGATACAAACTCATCTCCCTCAAATCCACATCACCAAGCTCACATAAAGACCAAATCATAATTAGAGGTAGGTTCAGGATATGACATTTTCAATCTTGCACACAAGCTCAAATTGCACATTTCCAAACTAATTTTGCAGAGCAAGAGAAAGAGAGTAATGATTGCCTCTTTTCTACCAATATGACATGATTAATTCATAAATATGACCCCTCAAGTCATAGGTATGGTTGGGGAAAGGAACTAAAGAGTGTGGGACAAGTAAAACTTGTCCCACAAGCCTTCAAAATTGGGCTCAAAGCCCAAATCCGAATTTTGGGTTTAGGGTGGCACACATACAAAAGTAAATTAAAAAAGATCAAATAAAAGAGATGAAGGAATAAAGTATATTCCAAGGGATCTTTAACCCTCCAAAAAGCCACATCATCATACTAACCATAACCCTTACAATTAATCATAATTAAGCCAAAGACACATATCATTCATAATAATAAAAAAAGGAACATTAACTCACACATAACAATTTACATATCCAAATTAGGGGTACATTTTCCATATAGAAACATAAGGGTATACTAGGACATAAATAAAATCACAACATCCATATTAACATAAATGGCATAATCACATTAAATTAAAATAACATAATTACAAATGCCCATGGTCACATAGTGAGGTGCTCCCCATCGAGACCTCCTAAACGGAGACAACAAGAAGATTACATAACACAAAACATAACACCTACCAAGGTGACCGTGTTGTGAACTCATGACATTCCTTCAGGGTTGGCTTTCCTAGTCTCTCTTTGTTTTTGTGATCTTCGTTTCCTATAATCGCAAATAATACCACCTTCGGCCTCATTTCCACATCAATACGTCGTGGAAATAAAACACATATAAAGTATCATCATATAATCATCATCAAATATCACAGTACGTAATTGTTGGGATTTAAGGGACAAAATAATAGTGCTATGATTTAATAACAAACAAAATCATGCACACAGGATCCAAACAATTTACCCATAAAATCTACAGCAGTGGAAGTATAAACTAGAAGAATCCAAATCACACAAAAGTACACACACATAACAAGCATGTATCGTGGTTCACCCAATGTGGGCTACATCCACCAAAGATAGAGATCTCGTATATATAATATAACAAGAGATTACAAACTAACTCTTCTGCACAAGAGTACATGTATCTCTACAAGAGTATCTCCTCCTCCCAGATCTCCAACCGGATCTGCCTGAGTACACTAAAATATGCCTCCATACCACCAATTGTGTTTTCTCCGGATCTCTAACTAGATCTGCCTAAGTGCACTACAACTATGCCTCTCAAACATAACCAAATCTCACATACTTGAAGCTACCCTACATCCGCCACTGTGCAGCCAAGCTCTCACTGTATTGTGAATCTGCAAACAAGACCTCTACAATATCTAGATCTATATGGATCAACAATACAATATGATCTCATGGATCAACAATACAATATGATCTCATGTATCTACATAGATCTACATAGATCTATAATACAAGATCTGACCAACATGTGGATCTACAAGAAAAAACACTATGTGCTTTACATACTATGCAAGCCATTACAATGAGACAACAAATATACAAAGGAAATACAGTAGCTTGCTATTTCCTTCTGTCCAGCTCCTCTCCATGGAGTCTCTATCTTCATGTAACCTGTTCCTTTTTCCTCTTCTTCTTCTTCGTCTTCATCCTCTCAATCTTGGAGAATCAAGGATCTAATCCGATCCTTCTCTTTTTCTTCATCACGCTTCTAAACCCTAGCTTTCATGCTTATAAAGGCATATATAAACTTATGGCACTTTATCCATGCAACTACATCAAATAAATCTACTTTAATGCTAAATATATATTTAATTCCCGAGAGTTAATTAAAACATCATCGCATAGGTAACTGGCGCCGGTTAGCCTTAATCGCGGCCGGTTCCCACTTTCTCTAAACGATGTCATTCCTGTCTGACCGATGACGGGTTACGGTTCCCACTTGCTCTGACTGAAGACATGTTGCGGTTCCCACTTTCTCTAACCGATGTCTATCTTGTCTGACTGATGACAGTTTTTGTATATTCTAGTAAGTTTCCATTGCATGCTCCAGTGAAGCTATTTAGCTCCACAACCTAACAGTAATTCTATTTTAATTTAAACGTTTACAATTGTTCATGATTGCAATTCACATTTTACAAAAATCACACATTCCATATACTGGTCACCAACAATCATCTTGGAATCAATAAATCCATAATATCATTATAAACATGGTTAGACGATGCATCAAAACATATTCACAACTACTATGCATCCAAGATGTTAGTATATAAATAAGAAATTCTAAATCAACATGTGCTAAAATGTCTAACAATATCTACTAGGCATCAAAACAATCCACGATAAGAGTCAATCATCATAATAATCAAATACCTACGTGGCATGAGGGAGCATACCCAAGGTTCCCTTCCCCATAAGCATATCTCCAAGGTTTTGAGTACTCATATAAACTAGAGGATTTTGTGTAGTAGGTATTTGTCTGTAGTTTTGTAGGTAGGGAGAAGTTCATGCTTTCCCTGCATATGAATTCTAAGTATTTTGGTCAAGCTCTAGCTCCTTGACTTTTTCTACCAAATCTGAGATGGCATCACCAATTGACAAGGTGGTGCTTTGCTTAGGTGTTTTTTATTGAACCCTTGGAGGTTGTTGAGGAGTATGGTATCCTGCTATGAATTGTTCACTATATTGCCACCCCTCATTGGCAGTATTTTTGGTTGGTGGAGGGGTAGTGTTATTTTTTTGGATCAGAATATCACCTTGTACTTACAACCTATTGAAAGCTCAGTTCATGGTCTGGAAGTGTTGTTCACTCCTATCATATCGTACTAAATATTCCTCATCTAGATGTAGGAGTTGATCTTATTACATGCTGATGGGTTGCCAAAACAATACCTGAGGAGATGAACTTGCTTCGCCAGTGAAAGTCATGTTGTTTGAACTTGATTGTTCGTGAGGATAGGTCTACATAAATTGGTCAAGTTCCTCAATATGTACAGAGTAACCAACATTGATTCTCTGAATCAGAGGGTTTTAAGCAACTAAGCAGTTGTCCTCCCACATTGAAATTGAATGTGATTGTTGTGGTATACTTGATTGGTAGTTGTACATGTCAAAACCCAGGATGGACCGATCATACTCGTCATATCCCAACATATTCGGGGAGTATAATAATACCCGCAGAATAAAGGATGGACGAAGAAAGAGGAAATGTTTAGAGACTATCTCTTCACGTTGGGTTCACCAATTTGTACAAAAAAAAAACAACATATGACCTTCTTCACACCCAACCTCTCGAGGTCGTGCCAAGACAGCCAGTGTAGAATGAATCTGAATGTGAGTGTAATGATGGGGATCCTGCTAATTGGGAAATATTATATCTTCAACATGAAATATCGGGATCTGCGAGTCTAAGGCAAAGAATGCTCTCCTAAATTGAAGTGATGTGATGGCTCAATCTGAGATAATAGTCATTCGGAGACTCCAATCAATGTCAAGATCTACCGAGATTCTATTTTTTGGTTGTTGAACACGCGGAAAATGACCTACGGGAGCCTCGTATAGATTTCTAGAAAAGGTCATGGATGTAAGAATGAGAGGCATGGTGGAGCCACATGGATTTATGGGTGATTTCCTAGTCTGGTCCAAAAATTCTTAGCCTGATCAGATGCTATGTTCACTAAGGAAAATTGTGCAATAATCTCTGGTGGAAGTGGTGAAGATCTGAATACTAATGTACGCAAACTAGTGTCAATGTCTAACTAATTAGCAGGCTCGTTGGGTTGTGGGACCTGAGGATCACAACCAAAGACTCGTGGAGGTTGTGGCCCTTGTATGGTCATGCATGTAATCAATCTCTGTTGCTAGGAGCAGTCCAATAGTCGTAGGCTTGATTAGCAGTGATGTTTAGCATATTGAGATGTTATATTTTCTCAGCAAAAGTTGCAGGTGTGCATAAGACTGTCAAACATAAACTATTATCAATGTCAGTTACCAATTCTGGCCCATTGGGTTGTGGGACCAAGGGATCACAATTGTATGTCTTTTCCTATTGTGGAGCATTGATGGTCATACAGAATTAAATAAAATAATTTTTGATAAGAAAACTAATTATTGAAGAAAATCTAATCTATGTTTTTGGAGTTTTCACAATATATCAGATCAAAGCAATAAAAGCAAACTAATCTATCAAAAGAAATCTTTTTTATCTTTTCTAATTTTAAGAAATGCATTCTAATCTAATAAATAAACTAAAGACAAATAATCAGCCAAATGCAGTTGGTTACTTGTACAAATGTATGAATCTAATCTAAAAAAAAATAACCTAATCCAATCAAAAACCCTTCAAACCCTGCCTCAGAGGTGAAGAAAAAATCATGACCCTGAAAGGGCTATCGTTCCCCACAACTTCCCTGGTAATGTTAAAGGAAAACTTACTAATGATTTGATCTACTTGTGATTGTCTACTCTATTTGATTTGTAATTGAAACCAACGATTTGAAATTGACAATTTAACAAATAAAGCAAACAAACACACAATTCCAACCTGGACAAGCAAGAGCTTTGACAAATTGGGTTGTATTTGTATCTATCCCCTCATTATTTTCCTTTCTTTCTCTGTGTTCATGTGAGTCCAAGGGATTGGTAATGCAAGAACAACAGAAAGAGGATGGTGCTTGAGCAATGGCAACTTGATGGCAGTCTGGATGCAATTCAAGTGGAAGAGGGGTAGCACAAGAGATCAGAGCTTGGCTATGCAATTCCTAACAAGATTGTGGCAGAAATACAATGCAAGATACATAAAAATTCTCAGGCCTTTTTCTTGAATACAAGCATGGAATATATAGGAATTGAGGATGGGAGGTGCCTTCATGCACAAGGAAAGAATAAGTAGTTCCAACTAATGAAATCCATTTTAAAATAGGAGGAAGGAGAACCAAGCAATCAAAGCTAATTTTAGACAATTTGGATCATGGATGCATGCTAAAAGTGTAATTAAGTGAACTATCGCATGTTAAAACATGCATGAAGGAATCTAAAAAAAGAGGGCAGGATCATCGCCCTGTTTCGGGTGGCGGTTTCAAAACCACCACCCAGGAAGGGCGGCGGTCCTAGCACTAAAGGCCAAAACATGCACAGAAGGAGGAAGAAAGCTGGAAAAAGTGTGGGAAGGCTAAGTAAAGATGTCTAGGCAACAAATATACACTGCGAATGGGCTTTGGAGCTCAACATCTTCTTGAAAGGACTTGAATCATCATTGGGGAATTTGGTAACCGTTTTCTGACAATGTAGTACATGCAATTTTGGGTACATAAAGAAACCCTTGCTTCCTGCATCAATAAGATTAGGAAAAAGAAAGCTATCGATCTTCATAAGGGTATTGTGGACACCTTATGTAATCTCTAACAGGGGATTAGGAATTTGGGTGAAAGTTCTACCAAAAGGGACCAGGACCTTGTTTACTGGGAGGTCAGACTAATGAGGGTTGAGTCCACAGCTGACATCATTCTCACTGTCAACAAAAACCTCATACAAGAGCTGAAATATTGCCATCAAAGAATTGATACTCAAAACAAAACCATTAGTGGTATCCAAGCTGATAATGTAATGCAAGAGTAGCGGATTTCCTTACTGCAGGATCATGTTTCTACTAATGAGGGAAAAAATAAAATGAAGCTTATGTTGAGCTCTTCTGACAGTGAGGATTCAAATATTGGTGACAGCTCGGGTATGGTTGCTAAGTCAAATCATGACAAGGATAAGGAGGAAGAGCAGGTTGAGACCCAAACTGAGAAAAATGAATTCAATCACCCGAAGAGGGTCATCATCAAGGTGGCTAGTAGGAGAGATGGTGGTATGAGTACCATGACCCATAGCAAGGCTACGAAGAAATAATTGTGAGTATGTTGTTTCCCTTTTCTTTCTGTTTGTTTTTCTTAGTTTGTTCGTGTTTAAGGGACTACTAACAAAAAATTAATATGCAAACTTATGTAGTTTGGCATGGTTTTGTGGAGGCATGTTATCAAGTGATTTTTACTCTACCACCATGGCTCTATTATAGTTTTTGTTTATAAACTCCCTTCTCTATGTATGAGGTTTTTTGGTCCCGAGTTTAAAACCAAACCTTTTTATCTTATCTAAAAAAATATTTACTTAAAAATTTATGTGCTATGTGTAAATCTCCTTAACCACTATGTTATTAGTTTTATGAGATAATCCCATTACTATGTTCTACTTGTTCATGCATCATCTTTCATCACATAAATATTGTAATTAATGGGCCCAATGTAGTGTATTATTGTTCTTTTGCTCACACAATATAAATATTTTGGCCTACTCTTACTCAACACATTATCTCTTGAATGTATAATGTTTGGAGGTGTCATGAAGGACACATTGAAAAAGTAAAAGTCGAAGTCAAACAATTTCATTCTATTTTCAAATTTACAAACATTATTTACTCTATTAGGCATTTTCATATGCATGACAATATTTTCGGCTTTTCCTAACAAGTATCGGAGAAATGAAAGACCAAGAATTTGTGTCAGTACTCTTTGTTGAACAAATTGTCTCAAGTTCTCATTTGCACAATTAATAAACAACACCACATCATTCTACTTCACTTCTTTAATGTATCCCTTTCAGCATTTCTATCACACATTTCACGTGTGATTGCTAGCAATAATTTCATCAAATTTATTCATATCTTAGCTATAAATTTTATTAAAAAAATTCAATTTTATGCGATTTCTTTTACTCTTTACATTCACCACTAATAATGATAATAAATTTCCTTTTAGAAAGCATATTTGTCGTGGGATGATAATATTTTACTCAACACACAAACACCATCAAGGATTTGTTTGTAGAATGGAGTAACAATGAATGTAATATATGAGTTTGAGATTTTCATATTCAAACCTATTTTCTTAGTTTGAAATATGTTATATTTTATAAGTGATTCTTGTTATAGCATGATATGGGGTACATGTCGTAACAACAATTTCTTTAGAAACAACTTAAAAAGGTATTCAACTCACCTTATGTCTTTATAAATCTTACTAATACAGTATTAATCCAATTAAAATATGAACCAAATTATATATTTTATATTAGTTAAAATATCTTAAATATTTTTATGTAAAAAATATTGAGAGATGTCAATGTCAAAGTCAATATCTTGGATTTATTAGATATCACGATTATTGATAACTTCAATATACCTTTTTCACATTTTTTTCATTATATGGTAACAAATAGTGTCAATCAAGATACACCAATTTTAGGCTCCCTAAAAAATGGGTTCCAAACTATTACTGTTTGACAAAAAAAATTAAAAGAAAAACTTCTCAATGGTTTGTCAAGATACACCAATGTGAGGCTCCATCACAAAAAATGTGCTCCAAACTATTACCATATGAAAAAGGAAAAAAGAAAAACTTTTCAATGATATTCAAATAGATTTCAAATTTAAAATCGAAAATAAAAGTAAGCACACTCATAGACATTATTACCTACTTTAAACTAAATTTTACATGTGACACCTTAAACACTTTCAATTGAAGTGTTTTTGTTTATTTGCAAACATGTAAGTCAAGTAGATGAGCACTTTAGATTATTCAATGACATGAAAAACATCTTATTATTCTTACAATGGATCTTTATATACTATGTATGGTTGATTTTCTTAGACAATGAACATCATAAACATATCGCATGGTGCCGAAGCCTTTCTTTATGTTGACCATGTCATAATATTTAGTAGTTGATTTATATTTTGTTCAAATTATTCTTGAAAAATATATAGGTTGAATGTCAATAACTATCGCATATTCAATGTAAACAGTCATAACATTCATTATATGTTTCAAGAAATGGTTAAAGTATATTTGGAGCTCTTTCATCTATAGGATTGGATACCAAAATGTGATGAAATATATTCTTGTCATTAATCTACCTCATGTTTCCGTTTAATTCTTTTGTCTTACTTCTTTATATGTTTATTCATATTGATATAAAATATTTCTCGAATAACATCTCTCTAAAGTTATCTTTTTATTACATTATTAATATTATTATGATTTATAATTTTAACAGTAAATCTATAGTGGCAATCAAGGTTGTAATAGTATGTGTTCACGTTTCTTTTCCATATTAATTTTAATGTTTATTTGACCATCATAATTAGAGCCAGCTAATGTTTCATATTCAAAATATTAAATTTGGCTAGATTTTTGACATTTTAAAATTCGTAATGAATATACTTAAAATAAACTCAAAATATTATAATTGTGGTAAAACATGAGGAATAAACAAATAAATTACTAGAAGAGTGAAACGATAATAATTCAGTGGCAAATTAGGTATATTCGACAAAATGAAATAGGTTTAAAAAGCAACTTAAAAAATGGAATCAATATATTAATGCAAAATTTGGTAAGCAGTTTTTTAAAACAAGACAAAAATATAGAATTTGAGATTCATATATGAGCAATAACTGCCAATGTAAAATGCATTGCTAAAGTAGAAAACATATGCATATTGAATTTTTATTTTAAAATTGTGATTCATTCTATTTTACCATTACAATGTAATTTTGACCATAAATTTGATGTTTTACTTGACTTTTATTTATAAGTTTTTTCTATTTGATTTTGAGAAATCGGCAAAATAGTAATATCTTAGTCATATCATAGAATTTGAGACATTTTTATTCGGGATGTTTATTAATTTATGTATATGTGAGAAATATAAAAATATGAAAAGAATATAATAAAATTATTAATCATGATATGTATAAAATCCAACTTATGAGTCTTAAAATTGATATTTATTGACACTTTTCAAATATATATGTATGAAAATAATAACTAAAAATAAATGACATCTTGACTTCTTATAATCACTAAACAAAGGATAAATAAGAAGTTATATCATATAACTAATATGCATATCTTAGATAAATCTATGTAAAAGATGACAAGAAGTTTTATTCTTGAAGTAGTTATTCCACTTATGTCTCAAATCCAATATAAATGTCTTAAGAATGATATCTCTCGGCATCTTTTACATAAATTTTTCAACAATATATATACTATTATATATTTTATAATTATTATATATTAATACAATTAAAGTATGAGTTTAACTTTTAAAAATATCATGTGTTTACTTATAACTATAAAACTATTAAAAAATAAAGGCATTAATAAGAAAGATCTGAAAGGTAACATAGTCATGCAACCAGATGGAAGTGGTCCATCAAAGGTAAATCCTACATGGAAACATATAAGTAAACCATTGGAGATTAAGGACTCATATTTTGGAAGACCCAGTACAAGAAGAAGTAGCTGTAGAAGATCAAGAGAATGTCAGTAATATGGAAGCAAATCAAGATCCTAGAAAGGAGGAAGATGCAGTGGTTTTTTTAAGATTGTCAAGAAGATAGTATTGTTGGATCCATAGTCTTGGATACCATGGATACAAGATTTTTTCACCTAAAGACCTAGGAGAATCATTACTAAGTATGTAATATGTTCAATATCTTATACATTGGTCTTGAGGACATTCCTATAGTGGAGGAGGATATCCAATGTGATCTTGAGTCCTCTAAGAATATCACAAAGGAAAATCTAGTTGAAGACATTGTGGTTATAGAAGTGGTAAAAGAAAGCCCCATAAAGGTATGCTCTAACGTTCATGTCCTAGGGACAGATTGTATACTATCTCCAAAATAGAGACCAACACCGAGAACTAAATCAAAGGCGGGTGTAGGTGCTAATAAAACATCTCCAGGTAGACCGACCGTCTGAAAAGGAAAAGAGGGAGAGAGCTGCTAAGAAGGACATTATGGAGGGGCAGAAAAAACCATTGATGGTAGGTCATAAATCCTCTCACTCTAAATTATTTGTTTATCTTAGAATATAAGGGGCCTAAACCAGCCTTGTAAGCATAGGACTTTTTTTAATTTCAAAATGAAGGAGAAACCTAATGTTATTATGATACAAGAAACTAAGATGAATCAAGACAGGATGAAAGACTTTTAATTTTTTTTACAAAGAAGCTGGTTTCCATTGTCAAAAATCTGCTAGGGCCTCCAAGGATATTTTGTGCATGTGGAATAATAATTACCTTGGAGGGATTTCCCCTTATCAATAGTTAGTATCATATTTCCATTTATTTCATTGAAATAGGCTCTAGAAAACAATTTATTCTCCCTAATATTTATGCTCCTAATACTAATATGGGTAGAAGGATATTGTGGGAAAAATTGACCACTTTTAGAAGGATGTTTAAAGAGTTAAACTGGATTATAAGAGGATATTTTAACACT
Source organism: Taxus chinensis (assembly GCA_019776745.2). Lineage (NCBI taxonomy): Eukaryota > Viridiplantae > Streptophyta > Pinopsida > Cupressales > Taxaceae > Taxus > Taxus chinensis. Next base: position 535,870,367 of record CM034155.1, on the reverse strand, counting down.
CCTCTCATCCCCTTATAAAATAAGGGAGAAGTTATTGTTTTCATTGAGAGTATGGAGGACCTTGGGAATTTCCTGGGTTGGAATGATTTGATGGATCTAAATCTTTGTGGTTCAAAATACACTTGGTCTAATAGACATGAAGGGGAGCACCTGATTCAAATCAGACTGGACCACTTTATTGTGAACACCCAATGGATTCATGAGCAACAATATACTCTTTCCTATCTAGCTCGCATTGGCTCATATCACAATCCACTAATTCTTAAATTCAATATTAGGGAAAAACCTTTTAGTAAAACTTTTAGGTTTAAAAAAATGTTGGGTACTCACCTGGAGTTGGAGAAAAAGATAGAAGAATGGTGGAGTGTGGAAATCAAAGGAAATAACATGTTTAGGGTGGCTTCCAAACTTAAAAAACGTTAAGATAAATATCAAAAGTTGGAATAAGGAAGTTTTTGGAAATATCTTTCTCCAAAAAATTAGAATAGCTGAAGATCTTTGGGATATGGAAGAAGAAGTCATGGAACAGGGAGGATGGTGCATGGAGGAAAAAGTAAAGGAAAAATATCTACTTGTTGAATACCATAATATCCTACGCAGAGAAGAGATATATTGGAAGCAGAAATCTAGAATTAATTGGCTTAAAGAGGGAGAATGGGAACACTAAATTCTTCCATATCTCAGCTACTATTAAGGCCAACAAGGTGGGAATTCAAGAAATAAAGAAATACAATGGCGATATGGCTATAGTGGAAAAGGATATCTCTACTACTATTGCGTCCTTCAGGAATTTGTTTGTAGAAGACCTTCATTCTGATGAAATATCTAGAGAGGAGATCCTTGATATTTTTCAACCTACTATTATCTAAGATGAGAATAGTGAAATTATAGCCATCCCCTCTAAGGATGAGATAAAAGCTATCCTTGATGCTATGGAAGGGGATAAAATCCTAGGGCTAGATGGTTTCCCTGCCTTCTTTTTTCAAATGTATTGGGATATTGTTAAGAATGAAGTTGTTTAAGAAATTCAAGACCTTTTCAAATCTAGTAGTCTACTCAAACAAATAAACCAAACCTTTATTTCTCTCATTCCTAAATATACTAGAGCCAAGGACCTTGGGGACTTTAGACCCATAAGTTTATGTAATACTATGTATAAGCTCATTTCTAAAATTCTGGATTTTAGGTTGAGGGAAACTCTTAGCAATTTCATTTCAACTAATCAAGGGGCATTTTTGCCTGGTAGGAAAATCCCTGGATAGCATAATTACTATTCATGAAACGATATACTCTGTGGAGCTATCTGGTAGGGAGGCTATGATTGTGAAGCTTAACATGCAGAAAGCTTATGACATAATATCTTTGGATTTCTTGTACTCCCTCTTAATTTGGTTGGGATATCATCCCCACTTCATCAAAATGATTCAAGCTTGCACTAAAGAATTGGGGTTTTTTGTTATAATTAATGGAAAGACCAATGGCTTCTTCAAATCTAAAAGGGGGTTGAGGCAAGGTGATCCTCTATCACCTTTCCTATACATAATAGTTGTTGAAACTTTGAGAAGGTTATGTTCTAGGGCTCAGAGAGTGGGTATTATGGAAGGTATGAAAGTGTCTCATGGAGTTGAAAACCAATGCCTGCAGCAGTTTGTGGATGATATGGTCCTTCTAGGTCAAGCAATTGTTAAGGAAGCCAGGGCTATCAAGGGCATATGAAAAATCTAAGGGGAAAAGGATCAACTTCAGAAAAAGCTTATGTTTCTTCATTAATGTGGGGGAGGAGCAACAGAACAGACTGGCTAATATTATGGAATGCAACATCAAGACCATCACTAATACTTATATGGGAATTCCCCTTTGTGGGAAAAAATTTGAGGAAGGAGGTTGGAATAAATTAATTGAAAGATTTCATTAAAAAACTTGCCTCTTAGAAAGGCACACTACTCTCACAGGCTAGAAAATGTCAGCTTCTTCAAAGCTGTTTACAGGGTATTGATTGTGTTCATTATGTCCATCTTCACTTTGCCGTCTAGATTCAAGAAGGCTATTGAGAGCATACAGAAAAGGTTTTTATGGATTAGATCTGAGGAAAGGAATAGAATTCCTTTAGTTGTTTGGGATAAAGTCACTCAACCTAAGGATGGGGGTGGCCTGGGCTTAAAAAACATTCATCTCATGAACCAAGCTCTTATAGATAAGGTTAGGTGGAGGTTGCATAGAGAAGAAGGAAATTGGGTCAAAATCCTGAAAGTGAAATATTTGTGGCCCTTTGGCGGTACTCTGGCTCTCTTCTTTGATATGGAGATTCCTAGAGGATCCATATTTAGGAATACCCTCTGTCAAACTAGAAAGTTGTTAAAGGGAATTCAGTGGAATCTTGGAGATGGATCTAAGATAAAATTTTGGGAGGCCCCTTGGATTGTGGATGGATCCCTGAAATTGGTTGAGCCATGGAGTGATCTTTGGATTTTTAACACTCAGGAACATGGTCAATTGGTCTGTAATTACTAGGATGAAGAATGTAAATGGATCCCCATCCTCCCTCCCCCCACTTCTTAGGGGATATTCAGCCCTTTCAAGACTTAAATAAGAGGCTCAAAGAGTACCATATCCCCCATGATAGAGCTCAGGATGAGTTGATCTGGAGAATCATGGATTCAAGGGAGTATGGTGTTAAATTTGGTTACTTGTTAAATTTTGAACACATTGAACCCAACACCCTATTGAGAAAGGTATGGAATAAGAATCCTATTCCCAAAATTAATATTTTCTTTTGGGAAGCGGTTAACGGTAAGATTCTAACTATGGAAAGGATTATAAAAAGAGGAATGATCATAATCAATAGATGTAGCATCTACAAATGTAATGAATAATCTATTTAGCACCTCTTCCTTGAATGTCCCTTCTCCTTTCAAGTTTTCTTTGTTGTCCTCGGCATTTTTAAGGTGCACATGGTCCTCCCTAGAGATGTGGCCCTTCTACCTAATCAATGGAGTTTTAATTTTCAGAATGTTCTGGTTCAAGAAATTTGGAAAATTTCTCTCCCTCACACGTTATAGGGCTTATGGCTAGAACAAAATAGCATGATTTTTAGGAACAAGGCGTCCACCTTGGAGAAGGTGATTGAAAAGGTGAGATAGTATCTTAAAGACAATGCCCAAATTTTAATGTTCAAACAGGCTAAAAATTACCTAGATTGGGAAAAATACATTCTAAGGTGCATGGATATCATCCCTAACATCCCAGAAAATAAGAGGGTTAACCAAAAGGTTAAATGGTCAAATCCCCTTGATGGCAAGCTTCAAGCTCAATTTGGATGGCTCATCTAATATACATAGAATGGTGTTGCTGGAGGAGGGGGTTTGATCCATGATCATAGAGGTAGTTACATCGGTTTCTACGCGGGACCCATTGGTAATCATACCAATAACATTGTTGAAGCTAAGGATGATGCTCTGGGGGGTCATGATGTGCAAGGATTTGGGATTAAAATCCATCATCATAGAAGGGGACTCCTTGTGTGTGATTAATGATCTCAAGGATTAGAGTAAGTGTGGGTGGAAGCTTAGTAACATGATCAAGGAAGCTCACGGTCATCTTAACATAATTTGATGAAGTGGTCATTCAACACATTTTTAGAGATGACAATAAACCCATGGACGCCATGGACAAACCAAGGTAATGAAATGGCTGACTTGATGATGTGGACGGGGACATGTATCCCTGGGAACCCATTAATAAGTTTATTAATGATGGCACAAACTAGGAGGTAGCTTAATGATGATTACCAAGGATTTCTCACACTTGGGATTTTGAAAAGACCTTTCTCTTTTTTAGCTATGGTTATGATTCATTTCATGTCAGAATTTTCTTAAGTTTTTTTGAGATTGGCGACTACTTTTGCATCCTCAAAGTCGGTAAGGTTGAAAAATCCATGGGAGGTGACAGGGTCTACACTGAACCTACTACCTTCCTTCACCTAAAAAATGGAAATGCTTTGTGGAAATTGTTGCACAAAGGGGGCTTCACCAGGTACATTTATCATCTAAAAGGTAATGACCCTGCTCTTTCTATGGATTTTGGAAATGCTTGGATTGATGGTGGTTTTAATTTTAGAGGGGTTAAAATTAGTGTCTTTGAGGGAGCTATTGCTGAGATAACGGGTTTGAAAATGGAGGGGCTTAAAATTTTCAAGGATAAAACCCACAAAAAACATGAAATTGCCACTTTTTTTTAAGTTGGTGAGAACATTATGGCTTATGATGATGGTATTACCTACCTTGCCTTTCTGAACAATGGGCTGATTTCTATCTCATGGTCATGAAATAATTGACCTTAGAGGGGAAATTTAGGAAGATTTTTTCCCATCATCTATCTATTTTTAACTTCTTTCACAAAAACCAGACCATGAGCTTAACCTTCTTCCTCTATAGGTCTCTTCTTTCCACCATTGAGGACTTTAAAAAAAAGAGAATTTATATCCCTCTCCATCAAGGCGTGATTCTTCTCTTAGTCTAAAGAATCCTACCCATTATTCCTTCCCAGCCCATGATTAATAGCAAACCCGAGTCGAGATCCTGAAACCCTAGCTTACACCCTCAACCGTTTGAGGAAAAGGAAAGGGATTGACCCTACTGAGGGGGTTACAGATGCCCTCTGTAATTTAAAAAAGGGAGGTCAGCATGTGGGGGAGAGTTTCTGGTAAAAGGGATAAGGATTTCGTGGATTGGGAAGCTAGATTCTATGGGAAGAATCGACTACTGATACCATCATAGACTGTTAACAAGAACCTCATTCAGGAATTGAAGGAATTCCAACACAAGATCAAGGTACAACATAAGAGGATTGGGGGTATTCAGGAGAATTTTGTTATGTAAAAACAATGGGTCTCTATTTTACAAGATCAAGTGGCCAAGATGGAGAGTAATCCCAACATGAGACTCATGCTTAGTAGCTTAGACAGCGAGGATTGTAAGATGGATGAGGGCTCTAACATGGAGGTGGTGAACACCCAGTTTAAAGACAAAGATGAGGATGGCATAAAGGAGCCCATGATCACCTAGACTGAGGAAAAAGAGGAAAAAACACCAAAGCGTGTTATCATAAAAGTGGCTGGCAGGAAGGATGGCGGGTTGAGTACCAAGGCTCATAGCAAGGCCACAGAGAACTAATTTCTAACCTTTGGTTTTCCTTTCTCTTTTGTTTCCTATTGGTTTCTCTTTGGTGGTTGTTTGTCAAAAAATTGTAATGGTTAATATGCAGACCCTGTCAGTGTCTGGCATTTTTTGTGGTGGACTATTTGTCAAGTCTTTTTGACTTAGCCTCCATATCTCGTTGTTGGTTTTTTTTTAAAGCTGGCTTATTTTTTTTACAAGGTTTTTTTGGTCCCCTTTTTTTGGATAACTTTGCTAATGCTTTCTTAAGCTTTAAAGAAACAAGCATTCATGTCACCTGACTAAAAGCATGTATCTTGAGAAGCAAGAGGCCATATAACTCAAAAATTACATCCACATGTTGTTGTTGTTGGATAATCAATTCAATTTAACAAATACAAATACCTTTGAAAGAATAATGGCTATCTGGTCAAGTGCCTAATTGGGAATACTATATTTGATGAGTCTATGGCATGTACAACCAAATATTCAATCCTTTTTGGTAGAAAATATAACTTCACCAATATAAGTTAAGTGAAAGAAATTCTTCATTCACCAAACACAAATACAGGGAAAGGAGCACATGAATATCGAATCAATAACTCTCATAGAAGGGTTGACCACCAAATTTAACCCCTGCAACCCAGAGGCACCAAAATGACCCCATGAATTTTTTTTGGAATAGATACTATAATTCATTACTTTAAGGCTCTTTCAACAAAAAGAAATTAAAAATTGAATGAGTTGCTACTTAAATATAAATTTGGTTGCCTAATATGCATTACCAATCAAGTTTCATCCTCTATTTCTATTAGCATAACCCATAGTCCTCACAAGAAAATCATCCGTCCTTGAAATGGTTTTAAAAAAATCACAAATCCCAAGCAACTTTGGCATTAAAATATCAAATCTCGTCAAGAACAAATCAAATCACAAGTTAAAGCATCTACTGTACATATAACTTTGGTTGTCTAATCTACGTTGCTACCATATTAAAAGCAAAATGAGTGCCTATCTGCCAACCCAATTTTATCCTTCGACATCCATGAATAATCACCACAAAAAATCCATCCATCCTTAACTGGTAAAAAATGGTTTTGGCGGAACAAATACCCCTCAAATCTTGGTCCTCAACTGACAGAAGGAAAAAATAATTTAACTATGTAACGTTAAATCCGATCTCTTCCAACCAAAAAATATCACAAGTCGAAAGATATGTAGTTTATATTAAACTGTGGTTTTACAATATGCATTGCATATTTTGACTAAAGTGAACTGGATGTATTAGTTTCCCAGTTTTGTCGTCCCTTTCTGTCAAAATCGCCACTAGTCTCCACAAGAACACAAACGATCCTTGAAATGTTGAAAACAATTTGCATCTTGAACAATTATTTCTTCCTTAGGAATTACTGAGATAAATTTTGTAGCAATATGGCAATCACAACATGCTTTATATCGTATTTATATTTGTAAATTGCTTATTTTCTCGTGAGTGTGTGGCATGTGATGCAACCAGAGAGTCATGAAAACTATGCAAAAGGTTGTGGATACCGTCAACAAGCAAGCAGCAAAAGGAAACATAAGGTGAGCTAATTGAGGTGTGTATAATTTTCTTCATTTTTAAAAATGTGTTTATTAAATCTCCATTTCCATGATGGCAGGTTTTCACTTGACGCAAATCAGCAAATCCGAGTGGAATATAAGATTCGTGAATTTGATTTGAATGAACCAGCTATTAGATGGTATTGGTTTTGCAGAGGAGGCGCCTAATTTGAATTGAATGTACTCGCTAATGAACGAATGACCTTCGACTATTTATGAATGAGTGACTTTCGACTATGTAATCTGAGCTCCTGATGTCAGTTTTATTGCAGTCTTTACCGATATTTTATGAACTCAAATCTCGTGCTTAAAATATTGGTAAAGAGTGCAATAAAACTAACATCAGGTGCTCAGATTACATAGTCGAAAGTCACTCATTCATAAATAGTCGAAGGTCAATCGTTCATTAGCGGGTACATTCAATTCAAATTAGGTGCCTTCTCTACAAAATCAATACCATCTAACAGCTGTTTCATTCAAATCAAAGTCACGAATCTTATATTCCACTCGGATTTGCTGATTTGTGTCAAGTGAAAACCTGCCATCATGGAAATGAAGATTTAATAAACAAATTTTTAAAAATGAAGAAAATTATACACACCTCAATTAGCTCACCTTATGTTTCCTTTTGCTGCTTGCTTGTTGACGGTATCCACAGCCTTTTGCACAGTTTTCGTGACTCTCTGGCTGCATCACATGCCACACACTTACGAGAAATAAGCAATTTGCAAAATTTTAAAATATAAATCATTACTGTGCATGAAAGTTCTTAGTGATAAAGGTGTGGTCATGATCTCGTAACCAATAGCAAGCTTTTCACCATGACCATAGAGGCCAGTTTGTTTCTCCTCCAAATTATACAGTGCGAAGTTCAAGTCAGACATATACCAGCCAAGCATTCTAGCAATGCACAAACTCTCTCATTTGTGGATGCGACATGTCGCCAGCATAAAATGTATATAACTTGTTCTTGATCTCAACCCAGCTGCATCCAGGTTTTTTTTCTAAACCCCTTTCTTTCAACACATTTCTAATATTTTCTTTTTCATCAAGCTTGCCAGTTGCAGCATATATATTTGACAGCAATACATAATTTGAACTATTTTCTGGTTCTAACTCAAACATGCGCTCTGCCACACATTTGCCTAATTCTAAGTTTTCATGACTTCTGCAGGCACCTAGCAAGCTTCCCCAAATACTAACATTTGGTTTTAAAGGCATCTTTTTGATGAAGTCATATGCATCATTCAGATGCCCTGCTCTTCCAAGAAGGTCAGCCATGCAGGCATAGTTTTCCAAAGAAGGTTGGATATTACAATCTTGACTCATACAATCAAAATATTTCAGACCTTCAACCACTAAACCTGCATGGTTGCATGCAGACAGAACAGCAATGAAGGTGATATAATCTGGCTTCATGCATGTTTGTCGCAGTTGGTTAAAGAGTGTGAGGGCATCATGTCCATACCCATGCAGGGCATATGCTGCAATAACTGTTGTCCACAAGGGCACGTCTTTGTGAGGTATGTTGTCAAACACCAGGCGTGCATCCTTTATGCTTCCACATTTGGCATACATGTCTACTAGAGCACTGCCTACATGGTTGTTTGACTCAAATCCATTCCTAATTATGTAACCATGGATCTCCTTACCCTGTTGCAGAACTGCTAAGTGAGCACGTGACGGGAGAATGCTTGCAATGGTAAGAGAATCAGGTTTCTGCCCTGTCTGTTGCATTTTACAGAAAAGTTTCAAGGCCTGATCTGCACACCCATTCTGAGCATAGCCTCCAATCATTGCAGTCCACGAGATAACATCTTTCTGAAACATTCTCTGAAACACTTGGCATGCATCTTCCATGCTTCCACATTTGGCATACATGGCTAAGAGGGCACCCTGTACAATGACATCTGAATCCAACTCACCCTTAATTATGTAACCGTGGACTTCCCTCCCCTGTTTCAGCAACCCTTTGTTGGCACACGGCTGAAGAACACCCACAACAGTTACCTGATCGGGTTTCATTCCAGCAACTTGCATTTCGTGAAACAGACTTATGGCTTTGTTAGGCTTCCAATTCTGAGCATAGCCTGCAATCATTGCATTCCATGAAACAACAGTCTTTTGAAGGATGCTGTCAAACACACGGGCAGCATTCTCTATACATCTGCACCTGGCATACATGGCAACAAGGGAATTACCAAGAACAATATTAGACTCAAAACAATTTCTAATAACATGACCATGAATCTCCCTGCCCAATTGCAGAGTCAAACCCGGAAGAATACTCGAAATAGTCACAGCATCCGGCCTCATTTCTACTGTTAGCATTTTCCTAAACAAGCAGAAGGCCTCGTAAGAATAACCATTCTGAGCATACCCTGTAATCATCGCATTCCATGACACCACATCTCTCTCAGACATCCACGCTTATGTCAAATAGATCGTGGGCGTCATCCACGCTTCCACATTTGGCATACATCGCAACAAGAGCATTCCCAACATAGACATCCGATTCAAATCCATGTCTTCTTACACATTCATGTATGTCTTTACCCTCTTCCAGAGCTTTTAGTCTAGCACATGCCTTGAGAAGGATGGAGAACGTATAATTGTCGGGGTTTGTACCAGACTGTTGCATTTGATTATACAGTTTAAGTGCCTCTTCAAAATATCCGTGCATGGCATATTCTCTGATCATGGCATTCCATAATAGTGTATTGGTATTTCGTTTAGGCATTTTGTCAAACACTTGGCGCGCATCTATCAGGTTGCCACATTTTGCGTACATAGACAAGAGATTGGATGCTAGAAAGGAACTCAGAAATTTTTGAGCTGTAATAATACGGGTATGAATTTGCTTACCTGCTTCTAGTGCCTTTCTATCTGCAAAAGCCTGAATGAGTGTAACACACTCATCGTTATCGAAAGAATTGTTGGGTTGATTCTTTCCATGGAAAATGGTTACTGCTGGATCATCCCTGATGGATTTGTGGGCGTGATGAAAACTTCTAACAGGTGTCTCCTCACCATCAAAACTCAAACACCAGGAAATCCAACGATCTGCCCTCCTCCTATCTGACAAACAGAATTACTTACATTGTTCATATTCTAAGACATTCAAGCTTTCCACTGGGTTACGATTTTCTTCCTTTAATTACCATAAATTTAATCCTGGCACGGAGGAATGTCGATATTTAATTTGCTAATCTTTTCCAATTTTTTTATTTGTATTTTTTAATTTTTTAACTTTATTTTCATTGCCTCCCATACATAGTCGTATTTTGTCAAATAATTCATGTGTATGTTGTATTTTGTGAAAGACATTGTGTTTTTTATTTTATGTTTCGATATGCAATCTCATTCTTAACGAGAATACATTTTTGTAATATATATACATATCTTTAAAAAAAAGTGAATGCTTGGTGAGGATAAAGTCAACAGTGACTTTGCTTGAAAAAAACTCCTACTAGGGTTTTGTGAATGGCATACTGCGGCCTCTTTGGGCGCTACAGGATTGTACCTTTCTCGGTAAGCTCTAGGGTTTTTCGCCCTTTGGGCTTTTGGGCGCCCCTATATAATGTCTCCTCCCACTTCAAGTTCGATTATTGGTGTCGTGGCTGGAGATTGTGGCAATTCTAACAATGGTGTCGCTGTATAAACGCCCCCGGATTTTCGTTCCAAAGTTCTTTCACGAGGTAGTGAATCTTCTCATGATGTTATTTTACCTATTCCCAAATTTAATGTTACATGTCAATGGTTAGAACAGATGTCTTATTAGATATTTTTTGGGTTGTATCCCCTCTGAAAGCATGCTTAAGTCTTGGATCAACTTGTGACGCAAACTAGGGTTGGTCATGGCATCCTAGCTCGAATAGTGATGCCAAGTAAAACATTTTGGTCTAAAGGGAAGAATGAATGTATCCTAGTTCCAATCCTTTTGGGACCCTTACTAAAATTCCCTAGACCATAAGTGAGACAAGGTTTCCAAGTGACCACAAAAGGGGCATTTGGGGGAAGAGACACCTGATCATTTCTCCAATGGGCACCAATCAAATTTTGTGCCTTGATGAAGAACATTGCCCTTACAGTACATGTGTGGGTGGAGTTCCTTGGGTTGCCGTTACACATGAAAAAATTTCATACATCGAATTGCATCCTTCATCCAATTGAGAGTGGAGAATGCATGCAACCCCCACGCAAGTGTTTATTTTGTTAAGCCATGGGAAAAACGTAGTCTGTGAAATCTGAAGTCATAACCTTTACCAACAGAGTAATTCTGAAAAGGGGTTTGTCCACATACCACTTCCAATCTATGGGACCAAGGACTAGAAGGAAGCACAAATATTTTGTTGGATACATATGATCAGGAACAAAAGAAATGATATCATTGATCAATGGAATGTCCTTTCTATGTAGCTGCATAAATCGTGTAACTGATCCTTAAGGCGGCATTCTAAGGATGTCAAACATCCCTACGAGATACATTTGCAAAAAACTGTCCTGGATAGTGTGGATTCCGTATTTAAAAAGCCTAAGCACAAAGCAACTCCCAGGAAGGTAGCCATGGAACATTGGCATTAATCCTAGTCAGTTGTTAAGGAACAACCCACTGACCAGCAACACTCCAAGGAATTGGTTTCTAATGACTCAAGTTAGGCCATTATCCCTAAGTCCATCTAGTCATTCCAGAAACGACCATGGCTTAACTTGGCTCCGTCAAGACTAAATTCTAGATACTCTTTCGCCTTCACGAATTAGTTCTTACCATCAGGTTGACTGGGATGGGAGTAATCCAGAAGGGCTCAAAAATCCAATTCCCTTCCCAGGTCAAGTAGTCAGTAAGGGGATCACATCAGCGATGTCACTGACATAGAAGCTACTTTCCAGGAGTATAATCTTGAGTATGTCTATACTGCAGGAATTATCCATTTGGCGTTACAAGCACCTATACTTGATGAATAGACATGTCAATGAGACCTAACCCTTTGGATTCTCTAAGAAGATAGTAAGGGGTCCCATGAAACCTTATGAAATCCTTTACTAGAGGAAGCGTTAGTCCAGAGCAAGTATATCATTTGAGCAATGCTTGTTCCAGCTTACTACATTTAGATATGTTTTGGATGGGACCCAACATGAAGTGATAAGTAAACATGTGTAGAATTCAAGTTGGTTTACAAATCAAATTTGGAATGACATCCCGTTAAGGACAACTAGCTTGGTTATCATGAGTATGGGCATGGGGGTTTGATATCCACTTGTTGCATGACATACTACCAAAGATCTACGCCCTGAAGCTTGAAAAGCAAAAGTGAATGACCCCAGAAATTTAAACATCTCACCATAGTAGATCCTATCTTCCAACCATACAAAGCCATCCAGGGGACGTGGGGAGGAAGGATTGTTTATAACGTCTGCATTTTTCGCCATTGAATGAGCCAATCTTTGGAAGTTGATAGCTAATGAAAGTTCTCAAGGCTTACTGCATGACATATGCAGCGAAGTTAATTTCATCTTTGATGAGCTGCCCTAAGGAAAGAGTACGTTAGCAAAGTGACCATTAAGTAGTTGGACAACTATCATAAAGATGGTAAGAGCAATTCCCCTATACTAGCCCAATGAGATTCAGGTTTAATGGCCAGAAAATAGCCTCTCACACACCTTCAACCACTGAAGGACATAAAGGGTTACTTGGTCGCTAACCTTCGAGGCGGATCCTTTTTATATGGATCCTTGAAGAGACCAAAAAGAGCCAAGTTATGCCCATTAATGGTTTTTGATTTAGGCAGAGGCGATCACAAACAACATTTTGATAGATTGAAGCGATGCTAGATTGGGACCTTTTATACCATGTTGAGTTGTAGAGCTATGGATTGCTTCACATTACTCATGTTTTATTAACTTGTTATAATATACAGTAACTGAAAGTCAATCTGTGACCGGCATCGGTCAGAGTGGGGACTGAAATCGGTCAAGGCAAGTAGGAACCGGCGATCGGTTAGGCAAAACTGACATCAGTTTACCTGTGCGACGATTTTTTATTTAAATCACGGGAATTAGATCTAATCTTTAGCATATGGAATTTGATTTAATTGATTGTAATTACATAGCTAAGTTTCCCTAAAGTATTAAACGGATATGCTTATATAAGTTGATAAATCTAGGGTTTAGAATGAGAGGATTGATCATAATTACAAGATAATTATGTGAGAGAGAATTATTTGTGAAGAGAGAAAAGAGAAGCTTGAAGAGAGAAAAGTATTGTACATTCGTGTGAAGTGTTGGAAGATTGTACAGATCTTCATTGTATTTCCTCTGTCAAAGCAAAGGACTAATAGATTGGCTTGTTTCTTGGTGGATGTATCCCACACTGGGTGAAACACATTATATCTTGTGTTGATTTATGTCTCTTCTTTGTTTAATTCTTCTGGTAGAATATCCGCTTTTATTTGCTTGTATGCTTAGATCTAAATAATATATATGTACAACTAGTGTGATTAACCCCAACAATTGGTATCAAATTTGTTTTGTTTGAGGGTTTTGTGTGTTGAAATATTTACTCACAGAGGGATTTTTGATTGAGTGGGAGCTACAACAATGGTAGAAGATAGAAAATACAACGTGGAGAAATTTGACAGCCAGAATTATCAATTATGGAAGATGCGGGTGGAAGATTATCTATATCAGAATGATCTATACTTACCATTAGATGAGAAAGCAAGGCCTACAAAGATGACTAATGAAGAATGGAAAATTCTTGATATAAAGGCTTCTGGGATCTATAAGATTGAACCTGGAAACATCTGTGGCTTTGAATATTATCAGAAGCGGCTTCTACGAAAGACTTAATGAAATCTCTTGCTAGAGTTATATGAAAAACATAGTGCTTCCAGGTAAGTTTATTTGATGAAGAAACCTTTTAGTGCTAAGATGCATGAAGGTGAATCTGCCATCAAGTCATTTGAATGATTTCCTAGTCTATTGTAAATCAATTAAAATCAGTTTCAATATTCCGTTGGATGATGAAGTGAAAGCACTTTTATTCTCTATGCTATTTGCCTGAGTAGTTGGGATAACTTGGTAATGGATGTTAGTAATACAGCGTCTTCTACTAATATTTTAAATTTTGATGATGTGGTTAGTATAATCTTGAATGAAGAAATTCACGTAGGAAAAATACATGAGGAATTATCATCTGGAAATGCTTTAAATGTAGAAAGCAGGGGAAGGCAGAGAGGAGACGATCCAAGAGTAAGAATAATGAGAAATCAAAGTCAAAGAATGGAATATCAAAATCCATAGGTAAAGGAATAACCTGTTGGAATTTTGGAAAGAAAGGACATGTAAAGAAAGATTGTTGGTCAAAGGATAAAGACAACCAACATGTACCAGACAAAGGTAAAGAGGTGAAATAATGTTGCATCAGAGGTAATGCAATATGCCCTTATTCTTTCTTTGGATAGTAGAATTGAATCATGGGTTTTAGATTCAGGAGCTTCTTTCCATGCAACCCCTAATAAGGGTTATTTCAGAAATTATGTCTAGGGTAATTTTAGGCATGATTATTTGGGTGATGATGAACCTTGCAGTATTACTGGTAAAGGGGAAGTTCATCTAAAATTACAATAATGGAAATACATGGGTATTGAAAGATGTGAGGCATGTGCCAAGCCTCAGGAGGAATCTTATTTCTGCAGGGCAACTAGGTGAATCTGGTTGCATGGTTACATTTACAACCGACTCTTGGAAAGTTCACCAAGGGTGATTTTTGTTGTGGCAAGAGGTAAGAAGGTAGGAACATTATATTTATCTACCTATATTGATTCATTTTCTGTGTTATCTACTTCAGATTCAGATGCATGCATGTGGCATAATCGGTTGGGCCATATGAGTCAAAAAGGAATGCAGATCTTAAAGGCTAAGGGTAAGTTATCATATTTGAAAGATTTAGATCTTGATTTCTGTGAGCATTGTATCTTTAGAAAGCAAAAGAGAGTGAGATTTCTCAAAGTTGGGGCAACTAAGAAGGATCAAAAATTGGAGCTTGTACACTCAGATGTGTGGGGACCATCCCAGGTAGCTTCTCATGGAGGATCCTAGTATTATGTTACTTTTATTAACGATGCTATAAGAAAGGTATGGGTTTATTGTATTAAACATAAATCTGATGTTTTTGATAACTTTTAAAAGATGGAAAGCCCTTGTTGAGAATGAATCAAATTTAAAGTTAAAATTCCTTAGATCTGACAATGGTGGTGAATACTGTAGCAAGTCTTTCAATGATTATTGTTCAGTGAATGGAATACGTAGAGAAAGAACGGTTCCAAGAACACCACAAGAGAATGGTGTTGTTGAAAGAATGAACAGAACAATCATGGAATGTGCTAGAAGTATGAGGATACATGCTGGATTGCCCTTGCAGTTTTGGGCAGAAGCAGTTGATACCATGGTTTATTTGATTAACCGTGGGCCTTCAAGTTCACTAGATGGAGGAATACCAAAGGAATATTTGACCGAAAAAGAGGTAAATCTTTCTTTTCTTAAGTTTTTGGTTCAAAAGCTTTTGTGCATGTTGATAAGAAAATAGGGGAAAAAGTTGGATAAAAAATCCAAGAGATGCACTTTTATTGGTTATGGATCTGGTGATTTCGGATTCCATTTTTTGGATTTAGAGAATTCTAAAATTGTTAGGAGTCGTGACATTCAATGGAATGAAAAGAGAATGTACAGGGATCAAGTTTTGGTACCCAAGGATGAACTAGTTGAGAAAGTTTATTGATGAAAATGAAACTCTCAGGATTTTAAAAGTAATACCTACATGGTTATACACAGTAATCGTGTGTCGGTTGATCCCTAACTGGAATCGGTCAGCTTGAACCACTGGCATCAGTTACAGAAGAGATCCATAACTGGCATCGGTTAGCCAGAACCGACGTCAGTTACAGGTGACCAGCATCGGTCACTGTCATAAGTTGGATACTAATGTAGGAGGTCCATAATTGAGCCTCCGATACCCCAAATCACCTAATGAAGAAAGTCACAAAGGGTAAGTAAACCTCCAGAAATATTTCCACCTTCTTTATCTTATTTATTATTGACTGATAGTGGTGAACCAAAAAGTTTTGAAGAAGCAATGCAGGATAAAACTCACAAGTCAGTGGGAGCATGGCATGGATGAGGAGATGGAACTCCTTGGAACAAAACCAAACTTGGGATTTGGTTAAGTTGCTAGCAGGTAAGAGAACAATGCAGAATAAATGGGTTTACATGATCAAGGAAGAAGAGGGTGGACATAAAAGATACAAGGAAAGGTTTATAATAAAAGGATTTACACATTAAGCAGGTATGTACTTTGATGAAATATTTTCTCTTGTTGTTAAAATGACTTCTATTTGTACTGTATTGAGTTTAGTTACAGTAGAAGATTTGCATTTAGAGCAACTAGATGTGAAGACAACTTTCCTTCATGGTGATTTAGATGAAGAGATTTATATGCAGCAACCACTTGGGTATGAAGTCAAGGGTAAGGAGAAATTAGTGTGCAGGTTGAAAAAGAGCCTATATGGGCTCAAGCAAGCTCCAAGGCAATGGTACATGAGGTTTAATAGTTTCATGCATGAGCATGGTTACTTGAGATGTGAATCTGACCATTGTGTTTATTTAAAGAAGCTTGAAAATGGGAGCTATATTATTTTGTTATCGTATGTGGATGATATGCTTATTGCAAGATCTAGTATGTAGGACATTGGTGAGCTTGAGAGAAAGCTAGCTCACACATTTGCAATGAAGGATTTGGGAGCTGCAAAAAGAATTCTTGAAATGAAAATACACAGAGACAGGAAAAATAAGAAATTGTATTTGTCTCAGGAAGCTTATATTAATAAGGTGTTAGAAAGGTTTAATCTGTAAAATTCAAAACTTGTTGGTATACCTACGGCTAAACACTTCAAATTAAGCAAAGATCAGTGTCCTACATCACAAGAGGAGATTGATTACATGGTACATGTTCCCTATGCTTCAGCAGTAGGAAGTCTTATGTATGTTATGGTTTGAACTAGACCGGACATTGCACAAGTAGTGGGAGTTGTGAGCAGGTTTATGGCTAATCTAGGTAAAGAGCATTGGAAAGCAGTCCAATGGATACTCATGTATTTGAAAGGGACATCTAGCATGCAGTTATGCTATGGAGGTTCGGATATGTCATTACGTGGTTATGTTGATTCGGATATGGCTGGAGATCTAGATGGTAGGAGGAGCACTACTAGATATATTTTCACAGTAGGCAGGACGACAGTTAGCTGGATTTCGAGATTGCAAAAGGTTGTGGCTTTTTCTACTACAGAGGAAGAGTATGTTGTAGCTACAGAGGCTAGCAAGGAGATGATATGGATGAGTAGGTTCATGGAAGATTTGGGAAAGGAGCAAGGTAATTATAAACTGTTCAGTGATAATCAGAGTGTAATCCATTTGACAAATAACTCAGCGTTTCATTCCATAACGAAACACATTCAGTTGAGGTATCACTTCATACGACAGGTATTGGAGGATGGACAGTTGAATCTGGAAAAGATTCATACGAGCAAGAACCTTGCGGATATGCTAATGAATCCATTAGCAAAGGAGAAGTTGGAGCTACACTCCACTTCTGTTGGTCTTCGAGTTTGAGGCTCGAGGAGGAAGAAACAAAGCCAAGGAGGAACCAAGAATGGTGTTGTACAGGTACAGTGTGCAGTAATTAATCTCCAAGTGGGAGATTGTTGAGTATGGAGCTAAATTACTCATGTTTTAGCATGCAAATAAAACTTGCTGGAAGTTGACAGTAACCGGCATCGGTTAGAGTGTGACCGGCATCGGTCAGGGCAAGTTGGAACCGGCGACGGTTGGGCAGAACCGGCATTGGTTACCTGTGCGACGAGGTTTTAATTAACTCTCGAGATTTATTTCTATTTTTAGAATTGGAATAGATTTAATGAATGTAATTGCATGGCTAAGTACCCTAAAGTCTTAAACGACTGTTTAAAGCATAAAGCTAGGGTTTAGAATGAGAGGATTGATCATAATTACAAGATAATTATGTGAGAGAGAATTCTTTGTGAAGAATCAAAAAAGCTTGAAGGAAGAAAGTACTGAACATCTGAGAAGTGTATAAGATTGTAAATCTTCATTGTATATCTTGTCAAAGCTTTGGATAATAAATTGGCTTGTTTCTTGGTGGACATAGCCCACACTGGGTGAACCATGTTAAATCTGGTGTTGATTTATGTCTCTTGTTTGTATAATTCTTCTGGTAGAATATCCACTTTTATTTGCATGTATGCTTAGATCTGATATATTGTTTGTACAACCGGTGTGCTAACACCAACATTCCCTATCTGATTTCACATCACTTGGCAAGATAGGTGACCCTTTTGTCATAAAGGTCATTTTTTTCTCAATACTTCCTTGATGGAGCACAGGCCCACACTCAATCATAACAAGCATATGTGTAATTTAATGCCTCAGCCTAGTCACCTGCAGTATTTTCATCCACATCTTAATTATAGTTGGACTTAATTGTGGGAAGATGTGATGACTAGGATGACCAGATTCCTCAGAATCTATGGTCGATAGCTAGCCAAAATCTGGTGCATATCATACTCTGCTACCTCCTCCGCTCTTAGTCGGGAAGTGGTGGTGTTTGAAGGAAATATTTATTTCCAAAAATTTGTAACTCTAGGTTGCAAAGCTCTGCAGAAGATTCAAACATTGGATAATTTTAATGCTCGAGGCACTCAAATCTATGCCCTTCTACATCGACTTAAATTGAGGGATCAAGTATCAAAGAAAATTTTCTTTCCCTCAAAGACAAGTGTTCTTTCAAGTAAATTTGGGCCATCAATGATGGCAACACTCAGCTCACAGACCCCCAACATATATTGTAGATCTTTGTCAACCATTACAAGCTAGTTTTTCAGGCTCAACCTCCTTCAGATGAGCAACGTGTTGCTTTGGATGAATGTCTAGCCACAGTGCCCCTGTAATTTATCTCAAGCATAGAAGATCACATGCAATCATATGTTCACCCTTGATGACCTTCATGAAGCAGTCATGCAAATGGCTAATGACAAGGTGCCTGGGTGTGATGGATTTCCATGTGAGTTCTACAAATCACTCTAGGACATTGTTGGTCTGGACCACTTTCAAGTTTACGTTGAAAGTTTCCAGAATCAGTCGTTGTGCATCCATTTTTTGTTTAATGGGTTTGTTTTTTTGAGGAATTTTTCTTTGGAAAGTGAATATGATAACTTGTGCACAAGATTTAGTACTTTGGAGAAATAGAAACAAATCTAACATGCAAAGAAAATGATAAGTTTTAGGCAAAAGGAAAATCTAAATTTTCTACAAGGTGAAATTTTAAATTTATATGTTCGTTCGATAATTCGTCCCAAGACCTTTTTGTCAAAAAAACAAATTCTCTTCAAGTTCAGGGTCAAAAGTTACGACCTTCGGAAGATAGGTCACCAAAAGCACGCAGATGCATACATAGCCAAATAAACACACTTAAAGTCACATAAATGCATACAAAATCTTAGAAACTCACATAAATTCACACATACACATGCACAACCACATAATACACTTAAATTCATGTAGATGCATGCACAATCACATATACATGCTCTTGTAAGTCACACAGACACAAACACAATCACATAAACGCACTTAAAGTCATGCAAACCCATACTCAGTCACAAAAACACATTTAAAGTTACACAGACACATTTATATTAACGAAAACACATATATGAGTCATGGTACTATAAATAAAATGACAGAAACACATGGTTAAGCATGGAGACACATGTGCAAGACGTTAGCACAACACACATGATACACTACTGCACTGAATGTCTCAAAAATGCACTTTACCTGTACCTACACAAGAAAATGTCAAAAACAACAAAAATAACAAAAAAACTTGAATTTTTCTTGTTAAGATCAATTTTTTGCAACACTTCACCTCATTTATGTCTACAAAGATAACTCAACACTACCAAATACCAACATTCATGCATAAAAAGCATAGAAATTTCAACAAATTGAAAGAACTTGCATGAAATATGGTAAAATGAAGCTAAACTAAGAAAATTGAAATGTGTATGGGACAAAGGGGTGTCCCATCAAGCATGTCATATGTATGCAATGTGAATGTAAACTAAGTTAGAATGGAATGGATCTAATACCAAGTAAATCATGACTTAGTTCATTTCAAACAAATACATCAAGATTGAGCTAGAAGGGAAATGTTTAATTAAATTGCATAAAATCTAATTTATCTAACATCGAGACTAAATGCAAATGCTCTCTAAATTGATGTCTTTACATGTTCTCCGATATCCTACAGATACTTCCTTATGTGAATCGAATGCAAGTTATGTACGATCAAAGGTTTCATCTAAAATGGAAGAGATCTTATCAATATGGGTAAAGTGTCATTTTTTAATCTTCTCCTACTAACTTTAGCAATGGAGGTTTTTCATTTTATGCAAGTTTTCTTATGATAGAAATGCTCTCTTGAGATATCAAATGTCTGTTGGGAATTTAGGACTACGTAATAATGCTATGATTCAATAACAAACAAAATCATGCACACATGATCTAAACAATTCCCCAAAATCTACAACAGTGGAAGTATAAACTAGAATAATCCAAATCAAGACTCAAGTACACACACATAGCACATCATGTACCGTGGTTCACCCAGTGTGGGCTATGTCCAACCAAAGATAGAGATGTCATATATATAATACAAGTAGTGTATAAACCAACTCTGATCAATACAATAGTACAATGCATCTCTCCAAGAGTATCTCCTCTTCTCCAGATCTCTAAATGGATCTCCATGAGTGCACTACAACTGTGCATCCAAACACCACCAATATATCTCACATAACTAGGAACTACTTGGTTTTAAGATCTCTGAACTACAACCAAGCTCTCTATGGATCTGTAATAAGACCTCTCACATGGGTCTACCATATGTGCAACTATTACTATGCACCAAGATGTCTATCTCTCCATCAGTACATGTATAACTTGTGTAAACATGAAGACAACCTCCTCTACAATATCTAGATCTACATGGATCAACAATACAATATGATCTCATGGATGTAAAATACAAGACTAGATCTACATGGACCTATAATACAAGATCTCACCAACATGTGGATCTACAAGAAGAAACTCTATGTGTTTTGCATACTATGTAAGCCATTACAATGAGACAATAACCATACAAAGGAAATATAGTAACTCTATGTGTTTTCCATGACAGCTTTATCTTCATGTAACCTATTATTTCTCTTCTTCTTCATCATCCTCTCAATCTAGGAGAATCAAGGATCTAATTCAATCCTTCTGTTAATTCACCTTATAACCCTAGCTTTCATGCTTATATAGGCATATACAAACTTAGGGCACAATAGCCATGCATTTACAACCTTTAGATCAACTTTATAACAAAGTTAGATCTAATTCTTGTGAGTTAAATATAAACTTTCACACACAGGTAACCAACGACGGTTACCCTGACCGATGGTGGTTTTGTTAGGAATATTATATTGTTTAGATTGGTGAATGTTTTAATGTAATATATATTATCACAGAGATAATATATATGGGTGTATACATAAAATGTAATATTATTAAATATGAGAAAATATATCTCATATTAATAATATAGGTTTTATATAATAGTTGTGAGTTTGTTGTATAAACAACTCACGTTGGTATTATTAGGATTAGTTGAGTGTGTTGAGATAGCTAAGGGATTGAGAGAGATTAGTGGAAGGTTGAGATATATGTGGGATAAAGGATGACTCTTATTTAATAGGAGATCATATGTGTATTTATACCTCTCAATGTAAATGAAAACATATCCCAGATGAATTGAAAATTATTCTAATATTATTTTATTTAGTGTTTTTTATTGTGCAAGATTATTTCAAATAATCTATACCAACTTCAAGAGGTTCATATGTTGACCGATGGTGGTTCTTATGCTGACTAATGACGGTTCTTATGTTGATCGATGTCGATTACTATGTATTCCAGTAAGGTGTAAAACATGTTATCTTTGAAGCAATTTAGATCCACAACCTAACAATCTCCCACTTGGAGATAAATTGTTGAATCTCTATACATGTACTTGTACATCACCATCATCTACACACCATGAGCACCATCTATTCTTTCCTTCAAAAATTCTCTCAAAAATAAAACCACGAAGATCAAACCATCTTCTCAAACCAAGAAGATAAAAACATGACTTACCAAACCACCACGAAGCTACAATTGATCTGTGATAACTGAACTATCCATACATCAAGCTCCTACTAAATCATAACACCAAACCTCTCATGCAACCAATCCATCATGACTAACACGCCTGCAAGATCTCCTACTCAAACTGAAGTACTGAGCGTCAACTACAACCATAGCCATACCTGTAAAACCAACCATGTTCTACATCCATCTATCCATGTCTCCATGCAACCACCAATGTAATTGTCTAAAGACAAGTCAAAGTGGAATATGTGAAAGCAAAACAAGATCCCAGGTAAAAACAACCTTGAATTATTTCTACATGTAACAATGGGTGATCAATCCATAAACACCTACATATCTCAAAGAAATCCAAACAATGCAATCTGCAAAACTAACCCTACATAAACAACTAGCATGTCCAAGACATTCATATGTAGATAGCATATCTATCAAGAAGTAACATAGTAATCAAGAGGATATACAAAAACCCCCTACTCATGCTTAAGGCATATAAATCGTGCTCATAGGCATCCATGTGCAAATCAAACATCTACATCATCATAGAGTCACAAAACTAAATATATCCACATGTATAAACTCACATATACATCCATCCATATCTCCAGCTCTCCAGAATCTCCAAGTTTTCCACCGACTAACTCTAAAAAATGAATATAAATCTTATGCTCATCAATGTCAATAACAAACATCCATGTTAAACCATGCAACTGATACCAAGTGCAAATACCAGCAAATGTGTCATCAACATACTCTGCACAATCAACCAAAATGAAAGAAAAACAAGGGCACCATCTAAAAATGGTAAATAAACACTACTGTCAAACCTGTGACCAAACCGACCCCAGTCATTTCCTGACCGACCATGGTTACCAACTGGCCGACCATGGTTACCAGCTGACCGACCATGGTTAATCCTAATTGACACCAGTTTCTCTAGCAAGCATATTTTTTCCTTTAACCCTTAAAACTCTAGAAAATTGCTCTATCATCTTCACCCAGCTGAATCTAACTATCAACTATAATCCCATAGGGATATCCAAGCACCACAAAATAAATAGGAAGTGACATCACAAAGAAATAAACTCAATATACCTACAAATTTATGACTTCCATCCAAAACCAACTAGTGCCTCTGCCACTTTGAATAGTAGCACCCTCCTCTAACTCTGCACGTGAAACTGTGTCTAACCTGCAATGCCATCAACCATGACTTTCTCCCACTGAACACAAGATTCCTTACACTACCTCTAACACCAAGCTCAAAATCTAATATGTTAGTGAGAAAGAAAACCAGATGAAAGAAAATATAAAATAATTCCATTCTCCTACATCACAGAAGTTTGAACTTCTTATGAAGTAATTGAATCAACTTCTTTTCATCCTATGTACTCAACATCTTTCGTTACCTACAACTGTGTCTAACCATGACTTTTCATTGAGGATTTCATCCTTAGACTAGATATCCTTGTCCTCAAGATTCCACACAACCAGGAAATAAAAGTCAAATAACACCAAAAAACCATGGTGTAAATATGTGCACACTATCCAATCATAATATCAATTACTCCAAACAAAAGAAATAAAATGTGAACCATATAAAGATACCTGACCCAAAGTCTCACTGGACTAACCGAGTCAACTCCATCCCTTTTCTGATCCAAATATTGAAGTGATATGCATTGTTTCTACATGTACACACAGTGTCAGAAACTTGATCCTCCAAAATAGGAAATTGAACCAACCATGCCCTCTTCTACTATAATAAACCCCATGTAAATTCGTTGTCATAGAGACTGACCATGGTCCGTTGACTGGTACTGTTTACCCTCTATGACTGATGTCGGTTCCCTGACCGACGTCAATGTTGTTGGAACTAACACAACACCATAAATTGGTATAGGTCACCAAACCAGGTGCCTACTCTGACCGAAGCCGATAGTTGTGTTGATCCAGTCATTTCAAGAAGCACCCAAATATTGCACAAAAACTCAACAGCAATAATACATGCAATAAAAATTACACCAAGATGAAACACATCACCTTACCAGTACCAAGATACTCAACTGCATTTTTAACTGAAGAACATGTTTCTCTGATGGAAACCCCTTCTTCATTCTATGCTACTATATCCATCTTCTCTAACGATTCCCATACATCTAACTACACCAAGGATGCATAAGTGTTCCTTTATCTCATTCTCAGATCTAGATCTGTAATCCCAAAATATGCATGTGTAACCAAAATAATATAAGCATTGCAATACCAAGATAAAACCATACCTTAATAACCAGATCTACAATCTGACCAACATCTTTATGCTTCTAAGAACTAGGGAAACCTCAGAAAACAAGATACATTCCATGCATCTTCTTAATTATTCAGATCTATGATTTTTATTTAAAACTAGGTTGTTTAGTAACCAACCACAGTCACCCTGTAACCAACCACGGTTACCCTGTAATCGACCATGGTCACCCTGCCGACGTCAGTTACAACTTAACTGATGCTAGTAACTGTAATTTCTAGCAACCTTAATCTTCCAGCTCCCACTGGAGATTGAATATCTTCCAGTGATCTTATCATCAGGAAAAACAAACCCTGCTCTCATACACCTGTCAGTAAAACACTAACAATATACTGAAGCAAAAAATTTCTCTAAAATAACCAAGCTAACCAAGCTCTGATACCATTTGTTGGGAATTCGGGACTGCATAATAGTGTTATGATTCAATAACAAAAAAATCATGCACACATGATCTAAACAATTCCCCAAAATCTACAACAGTGGAAGTATAAACTAGAATAATCCAAATCAAGACAAAGTACACACACATAACACATCATGTACCGTGGTTCACCCAATGTGGGCTAGGTCCACCAAATATAGAGATCTCATATATATAATACAACAAGAGTACAAACCAACTCTTCAATACAATAGTACAATGCATCTCTCCAAGAGTATCTCCTCTCCTCCAGATCTCTAAATGGATCTCCATGAATGCACTACAACTGTGCATCCAAACACCACTAACATATCTCACATAATAGAAACTACTGCATATCTGAACTACAACCAAGCTCTCTGTGGATATGCAACAAGACCTTTCACATGGGTCTACCATATGTGCAACTATTACTATGCACCAAGAAGTAAGTCTATCTCTCCATCACTGTATGTATAACCTGTGCAAACATGAATACAACCTCCTCTACAATATCTAGATCTACATGGATCAACAATACAATATGATCTCCTAGATCTACAATCTACACGGATCTATAATACAAGATCTCACCAATATGTGGATCTACAAGAAGAAACTCTATGTGCTTTGCATACTATGTAAGCCATTACAATGAGACAATAACTATACAAAGAAAATACAGTAGAAGATGTTACCCTCTTCTTACCATTCAGATGTACCTGTTATTTCCTTTTGTCCTACTCCTTTCCATGAAAGCTTTGTCTTCATGTAACCTATTCTTTCTTTCTCTTCTTCTTCATCCTCTTAATCTAGGAGAATCGAGGATCTAATTCAATCCTTCTATTAATTCACCTTATAACCTTAGCTTTCATGCTTATATAGGCATATACAAACTTAGGGCACAATAGCCATGCATTTACAACCTTTAGATCAATTTTATAACAAAGTTAGATCTAATTTCCATGAGTTAAATATAAACTTTCACGCATAGGTAGCCGACGATAATTACCCTAACCGATGGTGGTTCATCTGCTGATCGATGGTGGTTCTTATGCTGACCGATGATGGTTCTTATGATGTCCGATGGTGGTTCTTATGTTGACCGACGTCGGTTACTGTGGATTCCAGTAAGGTGTAAAACATGTTATCTTTGAAGCAATTTAGCTCCACAACCTAATAATGTCTTATAAGAACAATGTGTTCAAGATTAAAAGGTGTCAAGGGTGTTTTATATAACTTTCCTATTTGCGAGAATCTTGCAACCTAGGAATGTGGGATAAAGGGAATGTAGAATTAGAAAATAATAATCATAATTAGAAGAGATTAATTAGAGATTAATAACTCATGCGATTTTTGGGAAGATAGGCCAAGTTTCGCTCATATAAGCTTATTTTGAGATGATTTGGAGGGAAATGGGTAGAATTAGAGGGGTTTGAAAGAGAGATTTAAATAATAATATGGTTTATTGATTAAATACAAGATTGTGAAAGGGTAATTAATTACTTAAATGAGGATTTTAACATACAAAGCAATGTTAATTGGCATCGGAGATGAAGGACAAAGGTAGTTAATTGATGAAATGTCATTAATTGACTGAGAAGATGGAGAATATTAGCCAATTAGTGTCAGAGTAGGTATTTACCTTAGCTCATGTTCACCTAGGTACTTTATTTACCTTTATTGTATTTATCCTCACCCACTTATGTGTGTAGATATTTATTTTATCTTATTTAGATATTAGGAGATATTATCTAGTTGTTAGGTATAGTTCTTTCCTTGATCTATGGTATTGACTAGTTCTTTCCTTGATATATGGTATTGACTAGACCCTTGATGTCTAGTTCTCTCCTAAATCTATGGTCTTGACTAGTTCTTTGATGACTAGTTATTTCCTTGATTTATGGCTTGATCTACGACCTTGACTAGTTCTTAGATTGTTATTCCTTGCCTATTTAAGCAAGGCCCATTCTCAATGTATTGCATTGAGTTCCATAATAATATATGATATTGTTGCTCATTTGTTTGCAAAAGTTTTATGTAAAGCTATTCTAGCGAATTTCTTTCATCTTAATGATCATGGTGTTTGATTAGCATCTTTGTTCTTGGCTTGGTACGATCTGATTATCATTCCTTTCATGGCATTAGAGTAGGAGATTTCTATTGACATCCATCTGTAAGTTCTATTTTGTAAATAAATTCTTTGTATATTCATATATTTGGGATTTGGTCGTATTTTGTTGTTGTGTGTGGTTTTATGCAAAATAGAGGCTTCCATTGGATCCGGAAGGTGTGAAAACCCTAATGTCGACTATAAACTCGGCCATTTTTACAGGCAGTCGGGTGTTTGGTTTTTTTGTTGTTACAGAGTAGAGCACTGGTTCACCTCGAGATTCATGCCCACCAGAAAATAAAACGTGGTATTCTTTCTTGGGTCTGTTGGGTTCTCGGGATGTGCACAGGGTAAATTTCTTTTACGGCATAATTGTTTCAGTTTATGCGCAGGACGTTTTTCGGAAAATCCGCAAGTTACTATTTTTGGTACACTATCCAGAAATAGTATATTTTACCAGAAGAGGCACCATTAAAATCCTTAGCCCTTGGAAATATGGTATGGTCATATGAGGGCTTAAAACACTAAAATAAATAACAGAGCAAAATATTAAAAAGATTGTAACTTTTGATCGGTAACTCGGTTTTGAGTGCCATTTTTTACAAAAGTGCTTGTTTTTTCGTGCTCTTTCCATTGGAAATATTTATCTTGAGACTTGAACTATAATTATAAAGTGTCAAATATGGAGGAGTGTTGTAATCAATTATGGACACAATTTCTGCTGAGCCCGATGTCCTAAACTTCTGGGAGTTACATTTTGTATCTATCATGGATTCTGAGAATGATATGTTTTTTTCTAAAGTGTGTGGACTTCAAGAGGATATTGTAAAATTTGTGGAAGAAAATAGATCACTCAAGAAGAGAAATTCTCTTCTACAACCACTCATTCACGATAAGGATACAATAATCCACTCCCTGCAGCAACACCTTGCTAGCCTACAACATCACCATGATATTGTGGACAGCCATATCCATGCTCATAGTCCACTTGCAGCTATTTCACATGTACCCACTGACATTGATTTGTTAGTCTTTGAGCATGTTCCTGCTCTTGATGCTTCTAAACTTGTGAGGCTTGTTATTACATGCTCTTCCACATTTGTGCCTATTATAGTACCACATGTTGTGTATCATATTTCTACTCAACTGCATGGCCTTTTTGAGAAGCGTACCATTGCCTTCAATTCTCGCATGCTTTGTTTTATGGGTTTCATTGGTGGAGGTATTGGTAGACACTCACAGGGTATTGTTTCCCCTCTTCCACATGTTAAGTGGAATTCTCGCCATGACATTGGTTTTCGTGTAGATACTTCATTGGGATCACACATTGATATAGCTCATTTGTTTGATCGCTCGAATCTTTTTGAGGATCATGAGCAACACATGAGTTCTACATCTTCACTCAAGCTTGAGAAACCTGAGGTTTCAGCTGTCAGACATGATCAACTTAACACACATTCTGATGTTCTTTTGCATGCACCCATTGTGCATTTTGCACCAAGTCATATGTAGGCATCTTCTTCATCCATCCGTGTTGATTTGGGATGGATATCTAATCACTCGTGGAGGTGACATAGGCATTTGTTGAGAGGACTTTACAGGTGTGGTTCCTCCACCATTTGGCCTCTTGCTCCACTTTCTATACCTTCTACATTATGATGCTTCTTGTTTTGAGCATTTTTCTTTAGCAGGTGTAGTGTATCTCTCTTATTTGTTGAGAGATTTTGTATCTATATTTTTGACACTTTAGGCATGTTGACAGTATATCTTATGAGGGATCTATTCTGGTGAAGTACAGTGTTATTTTGTCAGTGTTCCAGTAGTTGATTTTCAGAAAATCATACAGATTTGTAGCGTCACTCCACCCAGTTAGCAGTATGGGAGGGTGTGGTGTTGATCCTAATTCTTTGGGTTTCATGTCCTTGCCTTGTTACCTTGGCTTTTCTTGGATTGTGACACTCTGGAGTTTGTCCTTGCCTTGTTGCTTTGGTTATTGTTCTCGGATCGTGGCACACCTATTTGCAACAGTTGATCGAATTATGTTTGGTTTTTTTTTACACTTTCGACATCAATCCGTTGACAGGTCTCCTTCTATGGAGCTATTTTGGTGAAATCCAGTGTCATTTGTTATTGAGTTTTGTGATCAAGAAGTGGATTCAGACCACAGTGCACACCAAACTTCTTCAACATTGTACGATTTTTTTGAGCCGAGCTTCTTGGGATGCCTTGGAACATGTCTTTACTTTCTTTACTTTGTTGTTACTGGTTTTGGGTACCTTTTTTCCCAGTTATTGTACATGAGTACCTCATCAGGCCTAGTTGTTGGGACTCATATTGTGGACATGCCACTTCTATTTTGGCCCCTAGCTTCACTTGAGGGGGGGGGGTGTTATAGTAGGTATTTACCTTAGCTCATGTTCACCTAGGTAATTTATTTACCTTTATTGTATTTATCCTCACCCCACTTATGTGTGTGGATATTTCTTTTATCTTATTTAGATATTAGGAGATATTATCTAGCTATTAGGTATAGTTCTTTCCTTGATCTATGTTATTGACTAGATCCTTGATGTCTATTTCTCTCCTAAATCTATGGTCTTGACTAGTTATTTCCTTGATTTATGGCTTGATCTATGACCTTGACTGGTTCTTAGATTATTATTCCTTGCCTATTTAAGCAAGGCACATTCTCAGTGTATTGCATTGAGTTCTATAATAATATATGATATTTCTGGTCATTTGTTTACAAAGGTTTTATGTAAATCTATTCTGGCGAATTGCTTTCATCTTAATGATCATGGTGTTTGATTAGCATCTATGTTCTTGGCTTGGTACGATCTGGTTAGTGTTCCTTTCAATTAGTATAAAATCACTAATTATGACGAAAAGACAAGAAATAAGACAATTAATACAATTTTAGTATTAGAATTATATGGTCGAAATTAAGTGTCTACATTATATATATATATATATATATATATATATATATATATATAATTTCATTATATAACATATAATTCAAAACTTGTTGTGGTAGATGATATGAACATATTCACAAAAGCACCTCGATATGTAAAGGTTGTAAAAGTAAGAATACAAGTCAATTCTTGGTCTTGTTTCTCACATCAAGAAAAACCAGTCTCTTGGATTATTATGAAGTATGAACATATTCACAAAAGCGCCTCGATATGTAAAAATGAAAATGTATACCAACGTGGAACTGTTTTGAAAAATGAAAGTGTAGGATCTTTACCTTAACCATAATTGTAAGGATGGAATTTCCCATTACTCATTCTCATGAGATTCCTATTGTCATAGAGGAATGTACCCTTTGGAGAGTGGTGTGATGTCTCCCCTTCCAACTGAAAAAATTGAAACACTCTTAGGTTGTGGGTGACTTGTATGTTGGAGTGAGTCTCTAGTAAGGGATAGTTCCCCTAGTGTAACACCTAAAGCTAACTTCTACTCTATTGCATGAAATAGGAAAAGGGAGAAGGAAAATTGAAAATTAAAAGGGGTGATGCACAAATTTTTTGAGGATCTTCAAACTTGTTTGAACCACACAAATATACCACAAGAACCATACATACCATACACAACTTACAACTTACAAATGGATATGTTAATGAAAAAGTGTTTCAGAGAAGGGTTTGAAGCTATGTCAGAATGGAGAAGGGAAATAAATGGCTCTAGAAAGACAATTTGATGAACTCCACAAATGAATCTTGTAAAACTTGTTAAACACAATCTATAACCTGCAAATTAACATATAAGTACATAAAGGCATGGAAATCAGACTCCAAATAAGGAATAAAATGATATCACGAGATAAAATCAGCTTAAAGACACAATATTACATGATAAACATGTTGTAGGAAAGTAAAAATAATTCCTTTATTGATCCGAGAGGTAAAACCAATACAAAATATCACTCATGACCCCTGCTCTTCCACTTAGAACACTAGATAGCTCCATGGTAATGAAAAAAAAATGCAAAGATATCCTTTACAATGAATTTCATGGAGTTTTATAGAGAATTGAGAGAGAGAAGGAGAGGGAAATATACTAGACATGCAAGTGTGAATCTAAAAATATAGAGAAACATGTGATATTTGAATGTGGATGTTGCTCTTCTACTAAAAAATAAATGATCATTCACCCTCAAAATAAGAAATCAATGCTCAAAATAACAAAACATGTGAAAGCATGCAAGTGAACACTCTTACTTTACTATAGAATAAATATCCATGTTAAAAATAGGGAGAACCACACTCAGAAGGTGATTCTACACGCCCAAAATTAAAAATGGTGCCCTCTTGCATGTTATCTACTAATTTTAGCCTCATGTGTATGATCTAAAATATTTTATTCCATGAAAACTTGCTAATGTTAGCTTTTGAATGATTAAAATGGAGTCTTGCTTGCATGTTCTTTTCCAATTTTAACCTTTTCATGCTCAAAATAGAAACTTCGGAAAAGAAAACAACTAAACATAGCTCCTTGGGACATTTATGGGATGTTTGGTTCGCATGTTGGTGAATAGGGGAATAGGTGGAACGAGGGAACATTGCTCATGTGCTCTCAAACACTGACTTAACCACCTTTCCCTTTGTTCCTCCAATCATCAACTTTACTGACTTGTTCCTTGTGTGCCTTAGTCAGTTGTTGCGGCTTTGCAGGGAGGGAAGGGAACTAAAGAATTGTTCCAAGAGTGCTTGATGGAGTCGATATAGTCAATTTGTGCCCTTGTTCAAAGATGTGAGCAATCGAGGGAACGAAATAATGAGGGAACAGTTCCCACTATTCCCTTTGGGCCCGACTTTACCAATGTTTTTCCCTTTTCCTCTTCATCGGTGTTGCGAGTAATGCGGGGAACCGAAGGGGTCATGCAACATGGCGAAACAAGACACTCACAGAAGTGAGGAACATTCCCTAAGTTCCTTGTGGAGCCAAATTATCCATGTACCTTATCCCTTCATCTTCGGTATAGTCAAGGTTTCGAGGCACTGAAAACATTTGGGAATCGTTTCATGGGTGTTTTATGGGCCCAACTGTACTAATCCTTACTTTTTAAGATGTGCAGAAAATAAGTGAATAGGAGGAACATGAACATTGTTCCTTGAGTGCCACAGGGGTCCGATGGTGTCAATGAAACTCTTTGTGCTCAAGTTGGTGATGTCAGATGATTAGGAGCATCCAGAACATGGGAACAATTCCTTTGGTGCCATCAAATGTTGATATCACTTATTTCATGTTCAATGTGAAAAATGTGGGCATGCAGGGAACAAATGGAACATGAGACCAATTCTATTGGTGTCAAAAAACATCGATATCACTGATTTCCTCTGTAAAATAAGGCAAGTAGACATGTGGGGAATGAGAGGAACTCAAGAAAAAATCCTCTTATTCCTCCAAAGTTTGATTTTCCTCAGAGTTGCCCAATTTGATCCAAAATTTGACCAACTCATAATTCATTCCTACTTACACGTAACACCCTTTGCTCATAACTTGTAACAAAAAACATCAAAATGGCCTGGGGAATGATTTGGATAACAATTCCCATGACAACACAAAAGTTCACAAATGGATTTGAAAATAATGCAACCATAACATTGAAAAATGGACTTCATCTTGTCCAATGTTATAAGATAAAATATTAGATGTGAAAACATGTAAAATAGCAATCGCACATGTACTATGCAATGGAGATGCTGAAAGGAATGTGGTGAAGAACTTAAGTTTGAAGGAGTGAGATTTAGTAGGTCGTATTCATTACATGGTAAATTCACCTCGTTTCTGGTTGGTCTTTAATATATGAACTTAAACCATCATTCAGATATAGAAAAAACTCGTGGATTTAGAAGAAAGGTTTACATTTTTCTTTAAATTGATTTTAATTCTTAGAAGTGTTGAAAAGTACAATGTTGTGAATGAGGAAACAAAGCTAGATGAACCTATCTAGATTTTCTAAATTCCATAAGATGATTGTGAAAAATATTAGATTAAAAGATGATTAAATAGGGTCTCTCAACCTGTAGCTTGCAACATTGCATCAACTCCTTGACAAGCATCCTAGTGCTCCGTGATGCAGCCTAGAATCTACTATGAATAACCCATGCACGATGGCACATCACTCAGCCTTAGACGAGCACTCACCCGAAGTGCACAAAGGTATCGAGCCCCTATTTAGATTTTCTTGTGCAGGATGTTAGTGTGATGATGACAAAACATATTCAGATCCATAACTAAACACAAACATTCCACAGTGCATAATATAGATCTAGATTACAATAAGGAGATAAACAATAATCATGATAAGATTAACCATACAAGTACCAGATTCAATTACAATTAACAACATTATCCAACCAATATTATCCATTGCATTAAACATTGTAAAACATAGAGGCTTCTTAAACTTTAAAGTATCTCCACGAGTCATGCGCGCATTAGATCCAATAGCATAAATCTACAATAATTCACCACCCTAGTCTCTCTAAACTACATAGTTCAATACATATTTATAGAGGTGGGGACTTGCCCTTCACCACCTATGCACTTCTCAAAATAGGTCGCATGCTAATAATAGCCATGTGCCTTTACAAAAGCATGCATACATGCAAGTGTTCTAATAATAGATATCCTATAGTTAACTAGAAGAATTAATCCTATTATTATCTCAAACCATGCATGGCGCTTATCAGCTGCTCATTCCCAAAATATCATTGTGTGTAGCGTAATTCTTCATCCCTATGTGTGCTTTGCACGTTATCTCAAAAAATAACCCTTATCCATAAAAACAGCTAAGTCCTGAGCCAAAGTGTTCTAGCGTGCATTTCGTTCCTTATCCTTCTGCACCTTAAAATGAGCCTTGTTCCTACACGCGCATATTTTTTGTATTTTCCTTAGAGAAACATTTTGTTTTCTCAACATTACCCCACACTAAAGTACATTATCGTCCTGATAATGGGAATTCTATCTAATGTTCCCAAATAATAAAGAATAAGTACTAAAAGAATAAAAGAATCACTGTACAAAAGAATGAATCTTTACTCTGCAACACCCTCTTCTTCAACTGGGAATATCAACTCTGGATATTCAATTTTAACTTCTACCTCCAATTTATGCCATACACTTAGCACCATCCTTGTCTTCTCTGGAATATCTGTCTATGGCGTCTAGTTCGTCTGAGTGATATTTTCTTTCTCATTCTGCAATACCCAGACAACATTAGCCATACCTAACATCATTCCTTCCAGGAGATCCATCTTCTGCGCTATGATCTTCCCAATCTCATCAATCCTCTCTTTATGTGGATCCTGGGCTGCTATGAGTGCTTCTCGCTTTTGTTTCACTAGTGCTAATATTTTTGCGCACCCCAGTGTCTCATCTTTCATTGCCATCAGAACTTCATTATATGCAACTAGATTTCTATTCCTTATTACCACTTTTGGTGTTGCACACAAATTAAGAGCTTGGTATGATTTCTTCAGCTCATCCTTCAAAGTTTGGAGCAATGCCTCATAATTTGAAATCTTTCTAATCATAGAGCCTCTTTCTCTCTTTTCTTCTTGTTCAACATCTTTTGGTGCAGGCATTCGAATTGGTCCATCCTCTAACAAAAAATTGACCAAAGTGCACACATAATGCATAGCAGAAGGAAAACTGTCAGGTACCTTAGGTTATAGATGAGGCCTTGTTTTAAGGATATACTCACCAATTTCCTCCACCATGCTAATGAAAGCCTCAATCTTTTTTCGTTCTTATTCCTTCTCTTCCTTTAAACACACTATCTCTGCATTATTATCTTTGTTATCTTCCTTCAAAACTTGAATGTTGGCAGCCTTATCAACATTTCTATGTGCCACCTCAGTAGATACCTTGACCAAGGCATTGTTGACTTGTTCATCAGACATTAGAGTAGGTTTTACTGTCATATGTCTTCTTTGGGGTGCCTTTTTCACTCTTTGCGAGACACAAGATTCTTCACATGCATCAAATTCTGGTTCGTCCATATGATTTTGCATAGACTAGGTTAATTGCTTTCTTGTGCACATAGTGGCCATATTTGGATCCATCAGCTCCCACCCATATAACTCCTTAAGGCCCACAGTACTTTGAACCTAGCGGGGATGTTTTTTCTTGTATCCTCAGCATAGCCCATACTAGGGACATCATACTCTTCACTTGTTCTTTCTCGTTTTGTTCTTGGCCCCTTAGGAACCTAGGTGCCAAGGTTTGGAGTTGGTCCTCCTACCTAATTCGTAATGGGCATGTTGGTTTGCTCTTGCACGGTTTCTTCTTCTTCTTTCACCCCTTCCTCTTCATCTTTCATTTCTTCATCCCGTGGTTCCTTCACATCTTCAAGTTGAACCGGGGTACTTGGCGCACTCTCTTCAGACTCCTCCTCCTCGTTAAGATTCAAATTTCTTCTTAGTTTTCTCCCTAGTGCTTCTTTCTTAGGGGAGATTCGAGGTGACCTTCATAAAGGTTGAGGTGTTCCTGCGCCTTGGGTTCTGGTTCTTCTGAACACCTTAAATTGGAATTCCTCCTAGACTGTATCCATGTCTAAGTCTTCCTCTCCTCCTTACGTCTATGGGGGAGTATCTGCACACTAACTTTCCACTTTATCAGTGGGCTTCCTTTGGCCTCTATGGTCCAAGCCTTTACTATCCTCGTGTTTTTCTTCTTTGTCTATCTCTATGGTCGATGCAGGCTTTGGAGCTACCACATTTTCAACTGTGTGATTTCCCTTAAGCAGACCTAGGAGTATAAACTCATTCTCCACATACTTTTTATTTTCCAACCTAGGCTTGAGCTGAAGATAGATGAACGTGGCCCTATTGTCCCCAATAGCAAAACTTATCATCTTCATAATTATAACATCTAAAATTATCCTCTCAATGTAGGCAGACCGACCTGGATTAACATGAGTTTTCCTTCGAGTATGGTAGTCACACTCTACCTTGTCTGTGTTGTAGCTCGACCGGCGCGCATTAGTAAACCTATGTACTGTTGCCTAGAAGTAACACATTGTGAAGGAATATGGTAGTCTTCACTAGGGACTCCATGTCCCATCCTTCATTGCGAACTGCGTGATGCAAAAATGTTGATACACCGTGAATTGTACTATTTTTCCCACTACTGATGGCAAGTCCTTAGGAATACGCCATTCTTCCTCAAAAGCTATGTGGATTCGATCATACCATAGTTCTTCCCTTTGTTTGAACGGGCCACTCATTGTTCCTTCACACAAATATTTCTCAAACTTATCTACGAGGGACTTCTTTTCCTTAGGGTATTCCCGAATTTTGGTTGTTGGCCCATCAAGCACTCTAATTTCTACAAACACAAGAGATAGTAGGATAACACCAAAAATTATCTTTTCACCTATGTGTGCTTCCTCAATAATTGTTTCTACTATGTAGCCTACTAAATTGTAGACTTCTCCTTGTGACATCTTCTTTGCAACATGTAGCCACATGGTGTTTACTTGTGACCATCATTCCTGATCATTCAGTTTAGTGATCATATGCGTGGTTGCCTGCACCACTAGGTACTTCCTTAATTTTTCAATGTCCATTCCATGCAGAACCTTGGAGTATCCCAACTCTTTGCTTGTGTCTATAAAAAATGTCTTATCAATTAGATCACTACAACCTCTACTCTTGTGCCCTTCAATCCTATCAAGGTGGCAATTAAAGGTGCAGTGATCCTTACCTGATGTCTAGCAAAATAGAAGAAGTCCTCATGGACTCTGCTCATAAGCCATTGGTATAAATTTATAGTTTTCCAAAATATGGGAGTTCATACAATTGATACAACCCTACCTTCTTGAGAAATTTCTCCCCAACATCTTCATATATTGGCATGTCATCCTTTGTGCGCTTGTTGGTCTTCTTGTTCAACAATGCATCTAAATCCCCATTGTTATCAGTGGTGCGGTGGTTATAATCACTTACTTTGTATTAGTGGATATGGGAATCCCAATCCCACCTGATGATCACTCCTCCTACATGCTGCATCTCTAAAAAGTTTCTCTCGGGAGCATCTTTGACCTCAATTTCCACCTTTTTCTTCCCCTTTAGTCTTGCTTCAGGTGCTTTCTTTGGT
Organism: Taxus chinensis; assembly: GCA_019776745.2. NCBI lineage: Eukaryota > Viridiplantae > Streptophyta > Pinopsida > Cupressales > Taxaceae > Taxus > Taxus chinensis. The sequence continues at coordinate 535,833,351 of CM034155.1, read as the reverse complement.
GCCATGGTAAAAATCTCACATTTTCCTTCTCTTTTAAGTAAGCTCTCGTGCCCTAGCTCAAAACCACATGCCCTAGCTCCTTGTCAATGCATCTAATTCGCTCAAACCCTTCTCCAATGGGAACACAAACCACTTCTACACATAAATTTGCTCTCCACTTCTGGTTTTACAACTCTCCACACCTCAACATGTTTCTCTTGGCTCGCTCACAACTAGCTCGCTCGAATACTTGTGATCAAAAATGTAGGAATGAACCCGAATCACATCCTTATATAGATTTTTGAAAAGTTATTGCATTTATTGCTCCTTTACCTACCACCAATCCTCTCATTAATTTACCTTTTTCCCAACTTCTGTGTGAGACACCTTCATGCACCAGTTATAACCTTCTAGCGCGTCTTCTTACCTTCTAGTTACATACCTCCTTCTATGCACACCCATGCACCAAAGTACCTCACCAATGTGCCTTCCTCTAGTAGTTTTTACTACTGCAACTTACCTTACGTTATACTATTCATTCATTATTTCCAACTATGGTCTTCTTTAATAGCAATCTTCTTTTTAACAACTCCTTTCCATCTTTGAATAGCACCTGTAACAATATATTCTTATGTGTGCCCATTTTGGAATAACAACCACCCCACACCAATGGTATGTGTAGTCCTCTGTGCATAAAAATACTTCAGATTATAATTAGCTTTCAGCGCGTAAATGTGTTTATTACACAAAACACCAAACTAAATTAACAAACCATAGCGACGAAGAAGGAAATACATTAAAAGAAATACATAAAGGGAAATATATACTAAATGGCAATACTACCTTATTACAAACACCAAGAAGACTTATTTATTGTAGGGATTTAGCCTGCTCCCATTTAAGTAACCGGGCAACTGTATTCCATCAAGCATCTCTAACTTACAAGTGTCTGATTCAAGTATGTGAGTGATAACTGTTAACCAAAATAAGCTCCCTTTATTTTTGGGTTAACTTACTACCTTTTGTGCTTCAGTCCAGATTTCATACATTTAAAGCATTCAAAATTTTCTATAAAATTCTTCATCGGATAGAGAATTTCTTCCCCTTTCCATAAAGGTAAAGAACTCTTTCTAACTCCTTGTATTTTTTGAATTATGGCTCGGTGGAGTTAGAAGGGAAAATTTTCCCAAGGCGGACATGCAAAGCTTGGGAGAATTTTTTGCCAAAGGAACTTGGACCGGCGGGGCATCGAAGGAAAAAGTGAAAATTTTCCTTTTCTTCCAAAAGGCATAAAATCAAAATGTGACCCGCGGCCCCATCAAAAAGCTAATGTAGGGATGTGAGACTTCGGAGGTAAATTGGATTTTTTGAATTTTTGTCAAAAAATGTAAAATGGAAAAAAGGGAGCCCCTGCCTCCGTCGACCTCAATGGATGCCACGTCATCAGCGGATTTACGGGGAAAAAGTTCAAAATTTGCCCGAAGCCAAATTTGCAAGAAATGTAAGGAAAAAATGCAGAAGGCCGTATCTTTTGATCCAGAGCTCCATTTTTTACAATCTTGGTACCAATGAAAAGATCTAGAGATTCTCTTCATCATGGAGTCTTCATTTTTTATTTTGGTAGAGATTTCTAGGATAAAATTGCAAAACGTGATTTGGCATGGAAAAAATGCAGAACCAGTTTTCAACCACCAAATTTAATGAAATATGGGTCTTTTCTCCCTCAAGCAGACAAAATGCATTTGGGAATGGAATGTACAAATGGAGCCTTGACTTTTTGACCAAATTTATGAATGTTGTCGGTGGTTGGAGCAGAGAATCAGATTTTCTAATTTTTTTCCCTCTCTTTTCGCATTTTGCTATATATTGTAACAGAGGCACATTTTCAAGAAGTTAGTTAGTGTTGTTCACTCTTCTTCTCTACCTCCCTCTTATTTTCTTCCCCAGGGTCGAAAATGGAGTTGGAACCTCCTCCCCTGCTCTGTAATGGTGTTTTTTTTGCCTTTTTCCCGTGAAATGGTGCACTATGTAAATATGGAGCAATAAAAACGTGTTTTTGTGATGCATTTGTCCATCATTTGCTTGTTTTTGGTTGTTTCTTCTTTCCTCTCATTGTTGCAGGGCATATGTGCATGTTTGAATGTCATTTGCAGGTTTTGGAGCTGTGTTTTTAGGGATTTTGGAACATTTTTTGTCTGAAGTCCATCTCTGGTCTTTGGTGCACTTGTCCATCCTCTCCATTGCTCACCTATCTTTGTTTCCATGGCAGTTTTGATAGATGATCAACATTTTCCTTCTTTGGTGTATCACCATTTAGTGTAGGCTCTGTTTTTTCTAGTTTTCCTTCTCTCCTTGTCTCCTTGGAAGTTAGATTAGGATTATATTAGCTTGCATGCATTGGAATAACTTGTGGCAAGTAGTTTAGGAAGAGGAACTAGCCTTCTCTGGAGGATCATTCCCATTTACAAGTCCCACAGCATGGGAAATGATCCAATGTTATGCAAATCACACCAAATGACCTTGCCTTAGAAAAGTAGATCCATAACTCATTTGGGGCCCGTGCTGTGATTTTGCACTAACAGTTTTGGCATGCGCGGTGAGACCTTAGAGGTCTCCACTTCATTGCAACAAGATTGATGTGCACTTGTTGCAATTTACAGCTTATTAGAAGCTTCAATTTACACATCTGGCGACTCCATCTGGTAAACAACTCATTCTCTAAGTTGCAGACCTTTTTTCCATTCATCCTTCTTTCCATATTCTTTCATTCTTTCCATTCCATAAAGTTGTGCAATCATGACTTCAGTTCCACCATGGAATTCACATCTATAGCAGCAACAACACATTCCAACTCCAATAAGCTTTAGAAATCCTTCAAATCAGCATTTTGAGCAAATCCAAAATCAGCATGGTTACCCCTATGAGGAGCAGTGCCAAATTTAGTTTAGATATGGAGCTTTCCAAGAGCAGGGGTATGCAAACAATGAAGAAAATCAAATGCAAGATGTTGGTCTGCTAGAGAAGATCCAAAAAATGGAGATTGGCATGGTGCAGTCAATAACTACAGCTCAAATGAAGGAATTCATAATTGGTTACATGGCACCATGTCCATGGGAAGGCCCTTTTCCAAGACACTGCAGCCCTCAAGATAAGTTGGACTTCATAATTGAGATGTTGCCCCAACTTACACAATGGACTGAGGAGATATAAGCATATGAGCAGAGTTAGAATCAACCTTGTCAATGGGTAATTGATTCAGCAATTCCTTGTATTTATTCTTCTTCATCTCAAGCTTTACCATTTCAACAATGTCAAGTTGTAAACCCAGCCAATGTTGCTCCAGTTGTGAAAACAATCCCTCCATCCCCTAGGCTCTCATCCTATCTAAGATTTTCTACCCTCTTCACTTCCAAATCCAAATCCCCTCCACAAGAGCAAAAAGAAATACCTTCCACTCTAAGGAAACAAGAAGTTTCATCTCTTCCACCACCACAAACAAATGAAAAAATGGCTGAATCACAACCCACTCCTTCTCTTGCCTTCCCAATTCCATGTGGAGAAGAACAAATTTTAAAAATCAATCATGAAGGACAGCAAGAAGAAGAAGTGAAAGAAAAAGAAATGGTTAAAAGCTTGGTGAGCTTAGAGATTCCTTTGCTGGTCAAGCCTTTAGAGGAGAAGAAAGTTGAAGAGCCAGTGGTGGCTCAAACTGAATTTGCAGCAGAGAAAGAACAAGAAAAGGAAGAAAAAAATCAGCAATCAGTTTACTTAGAATGTAGTGTCCATGTTGGCACTTTAAGTGAAGAGAATTTTGATCCAATTCAAACTGCCCAATCAGCCAAGGAAGGAGAAAACAAATAAGCTCAAAGTCCCATTGGAAAAGAGCAAGTGGATGAGACCAAATCAAAGTTTGTAGCAGCAGAAGAAGAAGACATTTTTGGTGTTTTCTTGCTTTCATTTGAAGGGCTTGTTTTGGTTGATGAATCCATTTTGGAGGAAAGCTCTAAAAGAAATCTTGTAGTCCCAACTTATCCTCTAGAGCAGCAGTTTGAGGAGTTTGATATGGCAAACTTCATGCCAGAGGAAGAGTTCAATCAATAGCAAGATGTTCTTCAAAAATTAGAGGAAGGAGAAGCTACTCCAAATCCAAAAGAAGAGGAGTACATTCCAACTGTGGAGGAGAAAAATGCAGATCCAAAGGCTTTGAACACAAAACAGGATATAGAAGAACCTTCAGTTCTTTCTTACACTTCATCTTTCTCGAGCTCTAACATTGGAGAAGAGTTTGATCTTTCAAACTTCATGTTGGAGGATGAAAGAAACCATGGTGAACAAGTTGAAAACCAAAAAGACACCATGGAAGAGGTTGAACATTTGCAGTAGGACAACAATGAAGCAGAGTACTTGTCTGATTTGGAGGACTGTTTTGATGGAGAAGAACCAGTTGAGTTTCTATTTTTTTTCTCCTTTATTCACCCTTAAAATATTTGAACCTGGTGTCATGAAAGAGAGCACTCATTTGCATTAGTTTTTACTTTATAGTAGCCTTTTTAATCTAGTTTGGGAGACTCAAACCTTCCATGCTCTTCACATGAGGAAGAAGAGAAACAACAGAAGAGTTCCATCATTTCTTCCATACCATTCACCCAAAGAGGTCTACAAGAAGACTCCATTTTTGGAGTGGAAAATTAGAGCAATGGGCATATCAAACGGATCATACCTTGGCCAATTAGGTATTTGGCTCCATTGAAACCAAAGGAGAAGCCAAATCTGGTCATGCCCATTTCATGGGATGAGGATGAGGTACAAAGCACCAACGATCAGCTATCATACCTCTTCAATCCAAATGTAGAGTAGCTAAAAGAGGTATTGGTTTTGTCTTCAGTTGATACTTTGGTGATTTGGGTGGAATATCATCTTGTAGTTAGTTTTTCACTCATCCAACCAGCCATGTTCAGTGCCAAATCAGTTGCATGGCTGCCATTTTTTAGGAAGGGAAGCTATTTCTCTCTATCAGTTACAGGCTTTGTTTGAGCTCCCTTTGCTCTTGGTTAGATTATTGTAGGTAGGTTTATTTTCAGCAGAAGAAGTGCTCTTGCACACTCTACATGTTCCATTTGGAGCATGTATGATTTTTAGTTTGTACATAGTTTTTGGTGTTGTTGTATTGCTCTTGCACACTGCATTTATTTGGCTTTTGGTGAAGTTCAACTTCAAGTTTTAGCGAGTTTCCAAGTGATTCAGAGGTCAGATTTTTAGAGTTAGATAAGAGAATTGGTTATCATGCTTGAATCCATGCCCAATGGATGCAAAAAGGCCACTGATCATTCATCTAGCAGGCAGATAACCCCTGTGAGTCGCCAAAGTTATTAACCAAAATAATCTCCCCTTATTTTTGGGTTAACTTACTATCTTTTTTGCTTCAGTCCATATTTTAGACATTTAAAGAATTCAAAGGTTTCTAGAAAATTCTTCATCAGATAGATAATTTCTTCCCCTTTCCAGAAAGGTAAATAACTCTTTCTAACTCCTTGCATTTTTTGAGTTATGGCTCGACGGAGTTAGAAGGGAAAATTTTCCCAAGGCGGACTTGTAGAGCTTGGGAGAGTTTTTTTTCCAAAGGAACTCAGACCAGCGGGGCATCGGAGAAAAAAGTGAAAAAATTACTTTTCTTCCAAAAGGCATAAAATCAAAATGCGACCCGCGGCCCCATCAAAAAGCTAATGCAGGGATGCGGGACTTCGGAGGTAAATTGGATTTTTTGACTTTTTGTCAAAAAATGTAAAATGAAAAAAAGGAAGCCCCCTGCCTCTGCTGACCCCAATGGATGCCAATTCATTAGCAGATTTGTAGGGAAAAAGTTTAAAATTCACCCAAATCCAAATTTGCAGGAAACGTAAGGAAAAAACGCAGAAGGCCATATCTTTTGATCCAAAGCTCCATTTTTGACAATCTTGGTACCAATGAAAAGATCTAGAGATTCTCTTCATCATGAAGTCTTCAATTTTTTATTTTGGTAGAGATTTGTGGGAGAAAATTTCAAAACGTGATTTGGCATGGAAAAAATGCAGAACCAGTTTTCAACCACCAAATTTAATGAAATATGGGTCTTTTCTCCCTCGAGCAGACAAAATGCATTTAGGAATGGAATTTGCAGATGGAGCAGAGAATCAAATTTTCTCGTGTTTTCCCTCTCTTTTCACATTTTGCTATATATTGTAACAGAGGCACATTTTCAAGAAGTTAGTTAGTGGTTGTTAACTATTCTTCTCTGCCTCCCTCTTCTTTTCTTCCCCAGGGTCGAAAATGGAGTTGGAACCACCTCCACTACTCTGTAATGGCATTTTTTTTGCCTCTTTCCCATGAAATGGTGCACTGTGTAAATCTGAAGCAATAAAAAATGTGTTTTTGTGATGCATTTGTCAATCCTTTTCTTGTTTTTGGTTGTTTCTTCTTGCCTCTTATTGTTGCAAGGAATTTGTGCATGTTTGAATGTCATTTGTAGGTTTTGGAGCTGTGTTTTTAGGGATTTTGGAACATTTTCTATCTGAAGTCCATCTTTGGTCTGTGATGCACTTGTCCATCCTCTCCATTTCTCACCTCTCTTTATTTCCATAGAAATTTTGATAGATGATCAACATTTTCCTTCTCTGGTGTATCACCATTTTAGTGTAGGCTTTATTTTTTCCAGTTTTCTTTCTCTCCTTGTCTCCTTGGAAGTTAGATTAGGATTAGATTATCTTGCCTGTACTGGAATAGCTTGTGGCATGTAGTTTAGGAAGAGGAACCAACCTTCTCTGGAGGATCATTCCCATTTGCAAGTCTCGTAGCTTGGGGAATGATCTATGTTATGAAAATCACACCAAATGACCCTTAGTAAAGCAGATCCATAACTCATTTGGGGGTGTTATGATTTCGCACTAACAATAACATATGGTCCCAACCAATGCACCTTAAGTTTTTTTGGATGGTGCAAAAACTTGGAATCATAAAGAAGTACCATCTATTCAACCTCAAGCTTCTTTTCCTTGATGCGTCTATCATGTCATGCCTTATGCCTAGCCTTTCCCTACTTTTGACTCCAACATGCTATGGTGCACCTCTCATCTAGTTGTATTAACTTTTCAATTCTTTCTTTTAATGCCTGCTCATCATCTAGACCTCTCGAGCATGCAATACACAAAGAAGGTAACATGAATTCCATGGGAAGAATTAATTCTGCACCAAACGCCAACTGAAAGGGTGTTTCCTTATTCAACCTTTTGTAGGTTGTCCTATATGCCCAAAGTACAACGGAAAATTTATCATCCCAATCTTTCCTTCTAACATCACAATTTTTTGTTAAGGTCTATCTCAATATCTTGTTGAAGGCCTCAGCAGTCCCATTTTCTTGAGGGTGATAAGGTATATTCTTATGGTGCACGACCATAAATTCATCTAATAATATTATAATTGTCTCATTCAAAAAGTGTGTGCCCCTATCACTTGCCAAACTTAATGGAAATCCATACCTAGTAAGAATATTTTCCCATAAGAACATTGTTGTTGTAGTTGTTTTACAATCCTTTGTAGGTGCTACTTCTTCCCATCTTATAAGATAATATGTATAAGTGATGATGTAGCACGATTTGGTTTTACGCGTGGCTGGGAAATAGGACCCACAAAGTCTATTGCCTATTTTTCAAATGGTTTTGCACTAGCAATAGGCCTCAACAACATTTCATCTCTTTTTCTAGGATTTCCAAGGCATTGATAGTGATCACACGCCTTGCAATACTCTTTACACTCCTTATACAGGGTCTCCCACCATAATCCAGCAAGTAGAATCTTATGCATGGTGACATCACCTCCATAATTCCCACCTGCAATACCATCATGAGCCTCTTCCATGATATCCATGGGCTCATGTTCCAGTACACATCCGTGCAATACTTCATCTCTACCTAGTTTGTATAAGTCACCCCTGATCAACATGAAAGGTGTGGTGTGAATTGCTATAAAGGGTGTTACTAACAAGTATTTTCTAAATTTATGTAGTGCATAGATCATCGACAAGGCCTCACACTTTGTAGTTTTATAATTTTGTTCTGTAGGATTCAAATTTATACTAGCAAGGCAGATAGGATTATCAATAATAACTTCTCTAGGCTAAGCTAAAATTACACCAATGGTTGTGCCAGAGGTTTCCACATGTACATGGAAAGGTTAGTTCAATGAGGGAAAGCGCAAAATAGGTGTTATAATAAGTCTCTCCTTCAATGCTTCAAAGGTGCACTGCTTCGGTTCTCCCCAATATAATGTCCCTTTTCCTTTGAGTAAGTCTTCTAGGGGTGTGGAAATATTCACATATCCTTTGATAAATTTTTTGTAATGCCATGTATGGACCAAGAATCCGTGCACCTCACTCTGACAGGTAGGCTCTTCCAGGCCTATGATGACTGCAACCTTAGCTGGATCTATTAACAAACCTTCCTTGCAGATGATGTGCCCCAGCAAATTTCCAAAAGGTGTAGTAAACATGCACTTCTTGATGTTTAAAGAGATGCTTAATTGTATGCATCTTTCAAACATTAGGTGCAAGTTGTCACGATGATCCTTAACAAGCCCATAAACCATCCAATCATCTAAGTAAACTTGTAAGATTTCGTGAATAAAATCCCGGAATGCTTGAGAAAATATGCTCGAAAATACAGTAGGCATGTTCTTCAAACCAAATGGCATCACCGTATATGTAAAACATCCCCATTCAGTGGTGAAAGTTGTCTTCTCTTGATCCTCCTGTGCAATTCTTACCTGATGATACCCAGAGAATCCATCTGTAAAAGAGTAAACTTCGTGCCCTGCAACGCCTTCTAATATTTCCTCGGTGAAAGGCGTAGGGAAAGGATTAATCACACATGCAGTGTTTAGCTCCATGTAATCCACACAAATCCTAATCCGACCATCTTTCTTTATACTGATTATCATGGGGCTAACCCACTCTGATTCTTCTAGGGGCTTAATGATTCCCGATGCCAACATTTTATTAATTTCTTCTTTAAATTTTATGCATAGGTTCAGGTTCATTTTGTAAGGTCTCTTCTTGATCAGGCATGCACTTTTGTTTAGCGTAATTTTCATTTTGCCTAATGACTCATGCACTCCCTTTAACTCATGGTAGCCCCTAGGAAACAAGTCCTAGAAATCAGGTAACAACTCAATTATCTTTTCCACTTTAGAATTAGACCAATAATCCCCAATTATGGCCTCATTAGGTTCAACATCCATTCTAATGTTCACTTCTTTGTCTTCATAGGTTCATGGTAGGCACACGCATTTTTATCCACACTATTTAAAACCTCACGCATACCTACTGAGTGATCTATGTCAAAACCTTCTTCTTCTTCATCCACTATGTAGACCATCTTTCCTTTCTCCTTCTCAAAGCAAGCACACTTAAATAGCTTGACATATGTATCATCTACTTCATCAAAATGCACTCCTTGTTCCTCCTCACCAAATAACTCCTAAATGATTTCTTCAGATTTTGCACTATCTCTTGTAATCAAGCGCTCCATAACCCATAATTCCTCTCTCACCGGAGGTTTAGTAGAGAAGTAATCAAAATTCTGGACCATTCTTGCAGTCAAGTCTTGCCAATTTCTAGTCTTCTTATGCAGTTTTGCATAAACATACCAAACGTGTGCACATTCTTGCAAAGGAGGATAAAGTTTATGCACCCAAAGTGAAGGTGGTAAAGCTTCATTCCCTTCTATCTAGAGTCTCTCACACTGCTAAAAGCAGTGTTGAACATGTTGATTTCCATGATATATGCATATTTTAGTAGGCGTATTGCTCCTAAGATAATGGGTTGTTAGAGAAATTCTTACTTCATTCAATTATATGAGATTATCCCTGTGAACCATCCACCAATGCGATGTTGTCCTACACAGAGTATATACTAACATATTTCTTATTTCCACCACTGCTCCTCCATGGCATGCATGAATACCATATGGTCTCCTTCTCTAGTGTACCAGGGTACAAAGTTGTTACCTATCCTCCTAATATAATGAGGTTTTCTCCTCCTTACAAATTCCCTTCTTACTTCGCTCCCAACCATCTCATAGGTGTCATGCGCCCAATTGTCACAAGCAATACTTATAATATCACTAATAGATTGTGCATCTTCCCACTAGAGGATTCCTTCCTTAGATGGTTCAAATACTTACGGATCTCGAATGGCATGCACATAAATTTTGTTCAAGTATTCCTCACTCAAAGGTTCAACATAAGGTGCATATTTTCCATTTTTTAATGGGATAATAAATTGTTCTTCTTTAATCTCAAAACTTATATACCCCTTGTTGAATCGTAGATCATCATTATTTACATAACACCAAGGATGCCCAAGTAGAGTTGGGAATTTGTCTGCCTCTGCAAGTGCTTAAACCTCAAAGTCCCCAATGAACTTGGCCCCTTATATAGTAATGGATGCATTTTTTAAATCCCCAATTGGAGTGGCCTTAGTCCAATTAGCCATAAACAGTACATTAGAGGATGGCTATAATGGAGGTCTACCCATCTGCACCCATGCATCTAAAGTAAGCACATTCACTTCCATGCTTGTGTCAATCAATATATTGTTCAAAAGCCACCCATCCACAACAACATTCAAAGTGATTTACTTGTCATAATCCAAGCTATGAGGGGGATGATTAACATCCATGATTTTTCATCCATTTTCAATACCTGTGCATAGAGTGTTTCCCTTTAACCAGTTCCCTAGTAATGGAATAATATTCTCCTGACGCATCATCTTGCATACCTCTTTCAAATCATCAATATCTGACTTGATCATCTTTGTTTCTTTCTTTTGTTCCAACTTCCATGACTTCTCCTTTAAACATTGTATTTCACCTTGAAGATTTCTAAGTACCTCTATGGTTTCCTGATAAACCTCCTTCTTATGTTTAGGATATTATCACCTTGCATGCAAAACCTTCTCCTTAGTAATGGTAGGCTTCTGTTGTAACATCTCTCTGGTACGCACAGCTTCAGTGCGTGTAGTAATCTTCACAAGTACTACCTCAGGTTCCAGTGCCAACTTTGACATCCACTGATTTTCCATGACACATTGTATTCTAACCATCCCTACACACTTGTTCTCCTATTTATGTTGCTTGCTAAGATTCTCATAGAAGTACGGGAATTCCTCATAGTTATTATTATTCCCACAAAAACAACAAGTAATATTCTAAGGGCATTCGTGCCTGTAGTGGTTAGGAGATCCACAAGTATAACACGTTCCATGAGGAAACTCACCTCATCCACCATCACGGCCTCAACCCCAGAATCCACCACAGTATCTTTGACCTCTGCCATGAATTCCTTCAAAGTTCCCTTTGTTTTGATCGTAGTGCCCTTGAGTGTGATCATGATCATGGTGCTCAATTTTACTTTTAGAGTTATTTGATACTCCTGTCTATTGTACACCAATATCTATAGCATCATGGATCTGACCAATCAACCTGCAATCTTTTGTATTGTGAGTCATGGACCGAAAAATCTTATAATAGCAAGATATGTTCTTTCTTATCGTGCATTGTAATAAAGGGCAGCAACTTGCATCATGGTCTAAATAACATATCTCGTAGTCCAACAATAATGAATGAACTGACCTGTGGGGAGAACTATCCTTAGTGTGCTCTTCCACTTCACAATTTGTACACCAAATTCCAGTGCACTTCTTGTGTGCTGAATTTGCCAATAGTTTCTCCAACTACTTTTTCATAGCTGTAATCTATGCTTCCAAGAATTGGATCACTCCAGTGTCTATACTTTTGACTACCTCCATGCACAACACTACTTCAAGTGCTTCACACGGATTCATATATGTATTATGTGACAACGCCCTCCTAAACGGTGTGATCAAGCCCCCAAAAAACCACTGTGTATGTTGGCTTGCATGGATATCATACGAAATTTTAGACAAGTGTTTTAAAACGGGCATCATATTCTCAAACACTTTAAGTAGTGCCCTTCTTAATGTCCTTGAGCATGCTTATACTCTTATGCTCAAACTCAAGGATATAAAATTCCTTAAGGAAAGCATCCTTTAATGTTGCATAATTTATGTAAGTCTGATCAGGGTCAAACTTCCTATACCAACTGTGAGCGTGTCCTTGTAGCGTAGTCACAAACTGACTTACCTTGCGCTTATACTTCATGATTCCTTTTATGTGCCACAGTGTCTCACACATGTACACATGCTCAAAAACATCCTCTATTCTCCTATAATGTGGAAGACAAAGTGACATCTCCATGTAAATATTATGGGGTTGGTTAGGACCATGCCCACCTGATCCAGAACCTCTTGTGTTACCTCTGCCTTTAGAACCACTAGATCCACCAGAACTAGAGCCACCTATGCCACCTGATCCTCCACCTATAACCAGAAGTGGATCAATGGATGCACTACCCTGTATCCTAATAGTGGTACAAAACTAAACTCATATAGTCTGTGAGGTGGTACTACTCCGAGAAGAGAGTCCAAAATTTTGTGTGCTTGAGTTATGTGCCGAAAATGCGCCTGAAAAGGTACCTCCAAATAACAAAGAAGATGTTTTCCCAGCCATAGATGTACTTGCTATTTGATTTACTCTTGTTCTTCTACTCCCTAAACTAGCTTGTTGACTACTGGTTGTACTATATACTGGAAAATTAAGCGCAAGGGATAGGTTGGCAGGAAGATTCAGATACACACCCATGACCCATGTCATCTTTGCTGGCACACTCCCATGTGAGGCTGAGGAGGGTTCCCTTTCATACTTTCCCAAATGGGGGAGTTCCAGATGCTCTGGGTCCGCATATAAGTACATAAACACATGGAAATCAGACTCCAAATAAGGAATAAAATGATATCACGAGATAAAATCAGCTTAAAGACACAATATTACATGATAAACATGTTGTAAGAAAGTAAAAATAACTCCTTTATTGATCCTAGAGGTAAAACCAATACAAAAGATCACTCATGACCCCTGCTCTTCTACTTAGAACACTAGATATCTCCATGGTAATGAACAAAAAATGTAGAGATATCTTTTACAATGAATTCCGTGGAGTTTTATAGAGAATTAAGAGAGAGAATGAGAGGAAAATATACTAGACATGCAAGTGTGAATCTAAAAATATAGAGAAACATGTGATATTTGAATGTGGATGTTGCTCTTCTACTAAAAAATAAATGATCATTCATGCTCAAAATAACAAATCAATGCTCAAAATAACAAAACATGTGAAAACATGCAAGCGAACACTCTTACTTTGCTATAGAATAAATATCCATGTTAAAAATAGGGAGAACCACACTCAGAAGGTGATTGTGCATGCCCAAAATAAAATCTGGTGCCCTCTTGCATGTTCTCTACTAATTTTAGCCTCCTGTGTATGATCTGAAAGCTCTTTTCACATGAAAAATTTCTAATGATAGCTTTTGAATGATTAAAATGAAGTCTTGCTTGCATGATCTTTTCCAATTTTAACCTTTGCATGCTCAAAATAGCAACTTGGGAGAAGAAAACAACTAAAAATAGCTCCTTGGGACGTTTCTGGGATGTTTGGTTGGCCTGTTGGTGAATAGGGGAATGAGGGAAAATTGCTCATGGGCTCTCAAACACTAACTTAACCACCTTTCCCTTTTTTCCTCTAATCATCAACTTTGTCAACTTGTTCCTTATGTGCCTTAGTCAGTTGTTTCGGATTTGCAGGGAGGGAAGGGGACTAAATAATTGTTCCAAGAGTGCTTGATGGAGTTGATATAGTCGAGCTATGCCCTTGTGCGAAGATGCGAGTGATCGAGGGAATGAAATAATGAGGGAATAGTTGCCACTATTCCCTTTGCGCCTGACTTTACTGATGTTTTTCCCTTTACCTCTTTGTCAATGTTGTGAGGAATGCGGGGAACCGAAGGGGTCGGTAAACATGGAGAAACAAGACACTCACGGAAGCGAGAAACATTCCCTAAGTTCCTTGCAGAGCCAACTTATCCACTTACCTTATCCCTTGGTCTTCATTGTAGTTGGGGTTTCAGGGCACTGACAACACTTGGGAATTGTTTCATGTTTTTTTTTCTGGGCTTGACTTTACCGATCCTTACCTTTTCATATGTGCAGCAAAGAAACAAATACGAGGAACATGAACATTATTCGTAGAGTGCCACAGGGGTCCAATGGTGTCGATGCAACTCTTTGTGCTCAAGTTGGTGATATTGGATGGTCACGAGCATACAGAACATGGGAACAATTCCGTTGGTGCCACCAAATGTCGATATCACTGATTTCATGTTTAATGCAGAAAATGTGGGCATGCGGGGAACAAATGGAGCATGGGACCTGTTATCCCATAAAATTGACAAGGGAAATTTTACCGATAACCATACCGAAAATTTTGTTTCGATCCCTCATTAGGGGTCCCTTGCGTTCGGAACGTTGCAAAATCCCTTTTCCGGGAAATCTGGTTTTCCGAACTTAGTCTTTTTGGTCTTTTTTTGGTTGGGCGCATGGAATTGCTATGTAACATCACTTTTTGGTGCGCCCCCTTAAAACCTTTGGCGCGTATTTTATTGTGTCAACACTCCTTTTGGTGCACCTTGATATGTTGAGTCTTCCCTGCGTGTGCCGTGGCGCATGCGCCTTCTTGTCAGCAACTCATTTGTTGCACCTCTTTTCGGTGCGCCAAAGGCGCGCATAATCATGTGTTGACACCTCTTCCGCTGCGCAAAGGGCGCGTGTAACACTGTGTTGTCATACACTTTGGTGCGCCAAAGGGCGCATGCTTTTCTATGTCGACAGAGACTTTGGTGCGCCCCTTACAAAGTTGGTGGCGCATTTATTGCTAATTCATATATATATATATATATATATATATGTTTGCGCGCCTGCAAATGTCATTATCTCCAGACGCAAAACACGTGATTTCTGTTCTCTGAGCCTGTTAGCACCTGCCCTGTTGTTGTCAACGCGTTGTGGACCCGTGTGCAAGTTTTTACTATTTATCCAGGTAAGAGGTTCTTATCTCTTTCGTGCATTTTACGTTTTTGGTTCTCTATGTGCTTGGTGGTCTGGTTGTAGTTTGGAAATATGGAAATGTTGATCTAGCCTCCCCCTTTTGCTGTCTATCCATATCCCTCCCCCTCTTTCCAGATCTGCTGGTAGAGGAAGTTGTTCTAAAAGCATGATTTAATTCCCTTTTGGTTGAACCATTTTATTACCCAAATGACCCTGGAAAAGAAAAGATAAAAGGAGGCTAAAACCATGTGAAAATCTCTGTTTTTCTCTTTGGCGCATCGGCGCGTCCTGTTACATTAAAAACAGTTGCACCCCTTTGGCGCATCTGTCCTGCTTGCAACATGATCATAATCCGCGCCAATGGCGCACCCAACATGCCTGTTGCATCAAGAACCTTTGCGCCCTCAAGGCGCGCTTCCTTCACATGCTGCAAGCGCTAACCTTGCGCCCTCTTTGGCGCACCAACCTTCCGTGTTACATCGCATATACATGCGCCCCTTTGGTGCACCCCGCATCTGCGCAACACCAGCTTAATCTGCGCCAAGTATGAAGTTATAAAGGCGCAGGTGCTTTCCTCATCGCAAAAACATCATGTCATGTAAACCCTCCATGCGCCACGCCAAGTTGCCTTTGGCGCACGAAAAGTTCATGTTACACAAAAGATACATGCGCCTTTGGCGTGCCCATTTCCCATGCAACATGAACAATCTATGCACCTTTGGCACATCCTGTCTCTTTGTAGCACCAAATCTTCATGCGCCCTTTGCAAAATATACCCTGCAGTCTCTATGCGCCATGCGCCTTTGGCACTGATTTAACCTTTGCAACACCTCTTTTCTGTGCGCCTTACCTATTTAGCCCTGTAAGCTGCAGCTTTCATGCGCCTTGCGCCCTGAGCCTCAAATCACTAACTCTTTCTTCTGATATCACTTCAATGGAAGATCAAATGGCTAATACAACCTTTTTGGATTGGGTCTCGCTTCTTCTTCGTGCAGATCAACAACTAAGCTCGAAAGAATACATGTCTACATCAAGCAGGAGACCTACCAAGTCCAAAGGCAAGGCCAAACTTACAGAAGAAGAGATGAAATACAAGTATCAGAGAGTCAGAATGCCTGACTCCCAGGCCGAATGCGACCTAGACATCAGAGACTCAGAATTGGGTCACATTGATATGGAGGAATTCTGGGTCAGAACTCAGAAGGTGACTAGAAGTCCGTGGATGGACAAACTAATGGGCAGCGCCCTACATTTTGCTGGAGGTATCCCAGTCAGCACCATCAACAACGAATTCATGATGGTGGTCGCCCGGTGCTATAACAAGGACACAAGGTGTGTCGTAAATGACAAGGGCGAGGTAGTCATTAACCTCACTGCCCGCCATTTCGAAATAATACTCGGCATCCCTCATCACAGGCACTTTGTGGCCGTCAGCCGAGAAGATTGTATTAAGGCCTGGGATGATAACGAAGATCAGTGTATGCAGCTGATGAACGAGGTCTACTTGAAGAATAAAAAGGTGGTGACCCGATGGCCTCAAACCATCCACCGCAGCGACTTCTCAGAGGAGCTCAGTGACACTATCACATTCCTGAGCAGAGTGTTTGGGCTTCCTGACGCCCACTTTTTCCATAAATGGATGCTGCGGTACTTGGAGACCATGAACAAGAACGTGCCCGATCAGCGCTTTTGCTGGGGAGAAATAATAAGCAACACAATCTCCAAACAACTTCAACAATTTCTTACAACGGGATGTTTCTACATGAACTCCTATGTTGTCTATGCTGCAGCATCAGAGAGAGACTACCCAGGCCTGATGCGAAGTGGAGTTTGGCCACAGGTCAAAATATATGAGTACTACCCAGAATTGAGGCTGGAGAATAGTATCTCCCAATTCACAAAAATTAATGATGTGTTTTTCTATCACATCATCTGCCTGTTGAGGCCAAATATGACTTATGGTCGAACGACCAAAAGCATAGTAGCAGCCACTGAGAAATGGGGGGCCCTGTTCACCCAGTTTCCCACGTTCACCTATCTAAGGGCTGCCAACTTTTTGGGAGAGCCAACCAGGCTACCGAAGGTATGCTGGACCCAAACTGATTCTGCTGGAGCTGTCAAGGCAGCTGATCACCTATCATGAGAAATGCCTGAAAAGAAAGAAGGGTGGGACTCCTTTCCCCCTCACAGTGGGCCGATATACATGCACTACCCACCACAAGGCAAAGGACATGTTCGCAGAGCTGGAGCTGCTCAATTTAAGACATGATTTCCCGGCCAAGCCTACCTTCGACCCAAGGAATTGTCTACCAAGGGCAAAGCTTGATCCAATCCATGTCCCTCAGATCGAGGACATTTACATCGACATCATCCATGAGGTTGAGCTCAGGAGAAAAGATCACTCTCGCTTAGCCTTGGCAGAGATCATCCAATATGGGATAGCAATTGTCCCCAAAGGCTTCCAGACTACTGAGGACGAAGTCGATCAAGTATATACTAACACGGATGGGGACAATTGGCCTTTTCCAGCTATTGATAGAACTAAGGCACCTCAGACGATTGAGGAGAGGGTTAAGGAGACTCTGCGCAGAACAGAGCATTGGTGCCGGATGAACGGGTTAATCTACCTTGGGGTTGATTTCACAACCTCCCCACTGGGTAACGCACCTCCTCGATCCAAACAGCAGCCTAAAGGCAAGGGCAAAGGCATAGAGGGTGAACCCAGCACCACTCAGGAAGAAGCTCCAGCAAGTCCTCCTTCCACGGCACCCGAACAAGTTATAACTCTGGCTTTGCTAGAGAAAGAAGTAGAAGAGGATGTTCCGATAGGCCCATCCACTCAGGATGTCGGCATTGCTACAACAACTGAGGTCCTTTCTGTCCTTTCCTCTTCTCTTCCTTCCCCTCCTCGAGTGACTCAGGCGGCCATTCCTTTGGTCGTGTCCTCTCCCCCTTCTTCTACTCCTCCCCCCGCTTCTTCGTCTATCTTCTCTTCCCTTGTGGATCTTTCCTCCTCTCTTTCTTCCCTCATCTCTGAGCTCCCTTCCCTTCCTATGTCTTCCGCAGCTGCAGTTTCCCTTCCTCCCGTGGACACTTCTTCGGCTATTCTCTCCATGCCGCCCCCACGTGTCTCCACGTTTTTCCCCTCCACTACTGTAGCTGCCCCCTTTTCCATTTCCGGCCCTTCTCCCATAGGTCCAGCCTGGATCTCCCAGCAGCTAAGTCAGCAAAAGAGGAAAGTTCCCATCGCTCCGATGGACTTTTCTGTAATCCCATCTAAGGGAGCAAAGAAGCAGAAGCCCGTTACGCGCTTCTCTCAAAGTGCTGCAGGAGAGAGGGTTATGGAGATCACGTACCCCAATCCCCTCAAGGAGAAAAAGGATCTGTCTCCGACAGATTTTACTGTGACCCAAGTCACAATGGGGACATCTTCTGAAAGCCTTCAGGGGGAAGCCCTTTCTGCAGTTGACGCCCTCTGCAAGAAGCTTCAAAAGACAAAAGAAGAGAAAAGGCAACTGAAGGAGCAAAACAAATATCTGCTCCAAGCCTTACAGAAGATGGGTCGTGCGCCTCCCACAACTGCCACCGAGACTTCTGAGCTTCTCAGCCAGGAGAAAATTAATGAGTACGCAAAAATCGGCGAGCAGGGTATGGCCGTTTCCGCTTGGAGGAGCCAAATCATCAAAGACAGTGAAAAAGTAATCGCCGAGTTCTCTAACTTGTATTTGAACATCAATAAGGTGAATAAAGAGCTCCAAGCGTTGGCGGGGCCCATATCAGAAGAGCTGGAACATGCTAGACTGCAGCACGAGACCTTCCAACAAATGTTCGACTGTTCAGTCGAAGATCTGGTTAAGTTCGGCGTCTTCGGCCATCCCAGGGCCCTTAACAAAATCATGTCCACTCTGGACTACCGGGTGGATCAGCTAGAATTTGTCTTGGAAAAGATTGACAAAGTAAAGGAAGAAGCCCTGGACGCGATGCACCAAATGGAACGAATCGTTCTTAACATGTCGCCAGGGTTACTTACTCCTTCCTTTACTTTAAGAAAAGCTGAGGAGACCATTCAGATCTTCAAAGAGATCATTTCTCAAGGCGTAGGGCCAGAGGTCACTTTTGACGCAGAGTCTATCAACAACCTGCTGGCCTGCCGAGACTTCATTGGGCTACTCATTGAGGCGGAAAAAGACTATTCCAAGCTCCCCGAGAAACTCATAGATGAGCGGGAGACTTGTGAGGCGATAAGTGATAGGCACAAGGATCCTTCCCAGGATCAGCTAGGGCCAATGATCAACAAGTTTATGGAATACCGCTCTCAATTCCATATCTCGTCACCTGAGCAACAACAAAAGCAGTCCACCCCCTTTCGGCCGCAGGATGACGACGACGAGTAGCTTCTTCTTCTTCTTCTTCTTCTCTCTCTCTCTTCTTCGGCTTTCTTTTCGAGAATATCTGGAGTATGTTGATACAAATGGTGACATCATCCATGTTGCATCATGGGATGATGTCATCCATCAAGTTGTAAAAAGTCAACATGACTTTTAGATATTTTGTAAATATCTTTGTAAATAAGTTGTTGGCTCCTTTTTGCCTTCTTTTCTCTTCTTCTTCTATAAATACCCCAATACTTGTTGTATTGTGGGATGGATGAATATCTTTCAGATGAAAAATAGAAGTGAAGAAAAAAGACTTTGAGCTTTTTGTAACAGAAGAAAAATATTAATACAATATTTAGACTTTGTGCTGAATACATGTGTTATGTGCATTAGATCTTTCTTAAGTTAGATCTGTGTGTTTATTCTGTTGGATCTGCTTCTGTTTTATTGTCATTTATTTATCATCAGTATTGCTTTGCTCGTTTATGCAAGTAGGTTTGGCTCTGTTTACTACCAATCCCAAAACATAAACCTTCTGACCTTTCTGCTTTGGAATTCATTTCTTTTCTTCCTTCGGACCTGCTCTTTCTTCATCCCCTCTTCCTTTCCTTTCTTTTCGCAGTCGGAAACACCCCTACTGGGATGAGATCCCAAACCCCCGAAGGCAGAATCTGTGAGACTTGCATAGATTCCTGCTGGTAGAATAACAATAAACCAGTTTCGCTTTGCTGACTCAAAGAGGGGCTATGTCCTGCACACTGTTGGCTCGTTTATCCATAGGTCTGCCCAAGCGACAAATTTTTGACCCAAAATTTGACCAACTCCTCATTCATTCCTACTTACACTTAAGACCCTTTGCTCATAAATTTTCAAAAAAAAAGCATCAAAATGGCTTGGGATGATTTGGATAACAATTCCCATGGCAACACAAAATTTCATAAATGGATTTGAAAATGGTGAAGGCTATTGTGGAATGGCCTACACCCAAGATTATAATTGAAGCCAACAAATTCCATGTCTTAACAAGATTTTACTAAAATTCTATCACAAAGTTTAGTGGTGAAACCAAGAGAGGATATAAGAGAGAAATCAGATGGAAAATGGCAACAAACAAGAGTTTTGAACTTTTGAAGAAGAAAGTAATTAAAGAGCCATTGTTAGCATTACCAAACTTTGCAAAAATGTTCTTTAAGTGGATTTTGATGCTTAGAAGTGTCGAACAATACCATGTTGTGATTGAGGAATTCTTAGTAAAGAGGGAATACTATGTAGCTTATATCTAACAAGAATCTCATATGATGCTTGTGAAGAAATATTAGTTTAAAATATGATTAAATAGAGTCTCTCATGCCATGTAGCTTGCAAGCATTGAATCAACTCCTTGACAGGAATTGCTAGTACTTCATCATGCAGCCTATAATTTACTGTGAATATTCAAGGAACATTGGCTAAATCACTTAGCCTAAGCTGAGCACTCACCCGAAGTGGGTAGAGTTCTATCGGGACAAAATTTACATGTTTCTTCCTGTAGGATCATAGATGTGAGGATGATCTAATAAGATAGTTGATGTTTTGAGTAACTAAACACAAACATTTTGTTGACTAAAATGAGGATTGAAGTTTTTGGTCTATATTACACCATGAGGGATTTGTACAAGGAGGATGCATGATAACATTGAACCACACAACTTCTGTAGAGCCAATTAACATGGATAAAATGCCACAACCTAGACTAATATTAATACATTGACATTGATCAAATTAGTAGGAAACATAGAAGCTTCTTACATCTCTCAAGGATCTCCATGAGAGAGAATGCGCGCAAGAGCATCTAATAGTTCAAATAAAATCCTACACATATATTGGCTACCACCCTGGGTGCACAGGAGTTTGAAAGGTGCATGGAGTGAAGAGAGGAGGAGTAGTAAATAAAGGTGATGACTTGCCATGTAAGTACACAATTTGTTTTTCACAATATCTCAAGGAGATAGAGTTGCAATGTGTAGTAGATAGCCATGGTGCCTGTACAATAGCATGCACACATGCAACTGTTCTGGTAATAGATATCATATAGTTAGATTGGAGTGAATCAATGCTTTTTGATTGAAGCTCAAACCATGAATGGCACAAAATAATAAGCCACTCAGTGGTGCCACAATAATAATTTTGTGTAGCACACTAGGATTATTGGCCAAACCTATGTTGATTCGTGGTGCACATAGATCTGTGAAAATATCCATTATGCGCAAAGATAAGATGTGCTATAGTAGGTGTAAGCCATAAGTGTTCTGGCACGAGATTCCTGCAATAGCCTTGGACACCTTGTTCCCGAAGTGCACACAAATGTTTTAGAAAAGGCCTGTAAGCCTTAGAGAAACATTTTTAGTGCAACTCAAAACTCCACATGGAGGTTGATAATCTAGAGCATAAAAGAACCCATGAAGAGGTGTGGAAATATGAGTGCTTAGCATGGATAAAGAGCTGTGGTGATAGAGATGGAAGTTGGTAGATGAGACAAGAGAATTTATCATATATCTAGTTTGTTTGCACATAGGATGCTGACTAGGATTTCAATGGTTAGTTGAATCCAACCACCAATATTTTTTTCATTTGGTTGTACAAGGTTTCACTTGTATAGGGATTTGAGCGTAGTAAAATCTAAAGCTATACCTAATGGATGACACATATAGGAATTTGAATATGATTACTGGAAGATCAATGTAAGTAAATCTAGTGCAAAGGGCTTACATCCTTAGAACAAAAGTCACACTAGAGAGAGATAGAGAGAGAGAGAGAGAGATGAGTAGAGAGAGAGAGAGAGAGAGAGAGTGCACTGTCTATGAAACCACCTGGGTCAAATTCACCAATTTTGAACGATTGTTATCTCAACCCGACCCTTAGACAAAGTAGAGAGAAGAGTTAGAGTCTAAGGCTAGAGGTTTCTGAATATTCATGTGTAATTCACAAGAAGCCTTGATTACACATGAGAGCTTCTAGATAAATTTTAGAACAAATATGATAAATGAGTTTGAAGAAGGAATGTTCAAGTTGACTACATCATACATGAGTTAGGTCAACTTTACAAGGAAAATATCTTTATCCAGAGGCTGTAAACAGGCTACTCTACGTTGTAGAGAGTCTGTCAAAGCTCTTTAGAGATTTTCACCAGCCACATGAATGTAGATGTTTCTACAGAGGTAGCTATCAATTTAATCATAAAAATGTAACTTATTTTTGTGGATCTGTCATATTATGACTATGTAGTGGGGGAATCCTCTCTACAACTGCAAGTGGTATCAAAACATAGTAGACTTTCCTATACAGTGAGAGATTTGCAAAAAAGTTCTGATAGATTCTACTGTGAGCTACAAGGAAACTAACACGAAATATTAGGATTCTCCATTATAGAGAAATTGTGGGTAGAGAATGCAAGGTAGATCCAATAGTTGTAGTAGACAAAGTGGACCATAGAGGTCCCTGACATGAAGTGTAAACTATGTCATCAAATAATAAGGGATGTATCAGATGTAACAACCATAGAACTATGTTAGAGGAGCCTAAATGGTGTACTTAACCAATTTAGAGAGCATACCAGGAAGACCACCAAAGATTCAATCAGGTATGGTCACTTGAGGTTCCCAACAAATTTTGAACAAGACTCAGCTAAGATGTAAGATTGTGTGAAGAGATCCCTAGTGGAGAACCAAGGAGGAGAAAAGGCATGCACGCAAGGTTTCGAAAGTGCATCGGAGATGAGGGACCAAACACTTGGAAAAACAATGAAAAGGTAGAAGCCTTATATTCCATTCTTGCCTCAATTTTTACAACTCTAGCTAAGAATTTGGAATTTCTTGAACGGGTTTATACTGGGGAGCTTAAAATTCATGGAAAAGGTGTGTAACGTGCCTCACCCAAATGGCTTAATTTTCTCATACCACAGAGTAAGATTTCCTAGTTCAATTTTGCATTATTTAATGATGTACTAAGGAGCACCACCAATGCTCCCATTCTCGTATACCCAATCAACAAGAACCTAGGTGGGAATTAAATTCATAAATATATACTCCTCTTCATATATATTTCACAATGTTATAAAGACATCATTTTACTCATCATACTCCTCTGTTTGACACTACACCCTTCTTCATCTTCCGGCTAAGAACAAATGAGAAGATGATGTTTCATGGAAACACCATTTCTGAGGGAGATCTACAATAAAATCCAAATCCAATGCCACAAACAAAATGAGATTCCTATATTCCTCCAAATTTCTCTAAACTCCAGTTGCAACACCTCATTAAATAAATATAAATGAACAACAATAAAAATTCTATCATGTATTCATTATTTGATCCCATTAACCTCCTACCTCCACAAATTTGCACACCACCTATGAACATCCCTTTCGTAAAGATCTCAACTATATTTTTGAAGTTGCGGCTTGAGAGTGAATCTACAACATGAGGATTGTATCTTTATGTGTGGCATAACCCTTGCAACAACATTCAAACCACCACCATGGCCTACTCCCCTGACACAACTTCTCTGAAACAACAATCGAATAGCAACAACATACATAACAAAACAAGCACCACATTCAAAGTAATAATTGGATTTTGCTAATGGTTTCAAGTATGATCTACGGTCCCTTAGGGCACATACATCAACAACAAACATCTTTGTGCCCTCGTAATCCATTTATCTGATAGGTGCAAAATGCGGGGACATTTAATCTAATTTGGTAAACGCCTTTTGGCATAACAACTCATGTTGACCCTAAATAGAGGAACCCAACTTGAAATTAGTTTACATCTCCAAACTATTAGTAAGGTGAGTGATCCGGAAATCATTTACCATGTCACTGTAAGCTTGTTTTATCAATTCTCAAGAACAAAATTTTATGTAAAATGACATTTAGTCCTGCTAAAAAGGAGTTGTGTGGTAGACCAGTATGCTATGCAACAATCTACACTAACAAGAAACATGTTGTATGCTTATAGTGTTGTTCCTTGTGAATTGAAGAATATCAACTAATAATAAGATATCCTGCTAGTAGAGAGGCATTTCTTAAAATGAATTTAGTTTCTTTGGATGTCATGCTTAGACAAGCTTAATTAATTTTATTGGAATGCATCATTATATTAACAATCAATACATGATAATGTATTTTTCAGTGGTTTTTTGAGACCATGATGAAATTTAATTTAGACATGGATGTTTATCACATGATTTCAATTTACGCGAATTCAATTATTCTCCTCTAGGGGCTTGTAAAGAAGATTGTGGAAGAGTTTACATTATACAACTGATGAAAGAAATGTTGAATTTGTGTCCATGGGGTGTTCACTTAGTAAAAGTATGGTATAACACGTTCGTTTGAAGGGTATTAAAAATACCCTTAGTGTTAGTTTTTACCTCTAATTATTCAATTGATAATACCCCCTCCCGTTATATTATTATAATGATAATACCCCCTATTTTTTCCACGTACCTTACTTACCCATTTTTCCATCACAATTTTGTTTACCCCTTTTATTTATACACTAATATATCAAACAAAAAATATATCATGTTTCCCGGTCAATTATTATTTTCTTAATATATATTTTCTCTAGAAAGATATTTTGAAGTCATTTAAGACCTATTACCAATTACCTTAATGTTAATATTTAACAATTTATCAATAATTCTTTAAATAAATAATATGGTAAAATAGTATCATGTGATGAAAAACATACTCAATCCTAGTTTTCTACCATCTTATTATTTCATGCTTAAGAATCTCCTAATTCATATTTTTTTTATTCAAAAAGAGATTATAGTATAACTTTATGACCTCAAAAATTTTACAATTTTACGGTATTTGTATTTTAAAATGGGGTTCAAATGTTTTAGTTTTATATTAAAATCAACCCTACCTCTTCTCTAACCTCTAACCTACCTGAATACCTAATTTAAAATATTAATAAATTAAACCCTTTCACCCCCTAATGTCTGTCAATATATTGCCTTTGTTTTTATGAATTTTAATTACCTCAATATGAATGAATGTGCTAGGATATTGCTTTGTTAATGAAGTTGAACCCCCTGTGTTTGTAACTCAACGATAAGTTTGTAGAAACTATATTACCTAGTAAAACATATTTAAGTAATTTTTTTTTAAATACCTTTGACAAAGGTAGGCATCAACTAAAGCTAAAAAGAGAGAAAATATTGATGGCTATGGCAAAAAAATTACTCCCCTTTCCAGTAATAACTGTAACACCTCTTCCTAAAATAATAGTTACTCCACTTTTTCATAAAAAGATTCCAATTTCTACAAATTACTTGGCAGATTTGACTTGCACAAAGTAAAACAAATCACTTATTACCATGACCAGAAATTCTATCTAGTTGCACTGTGAAATAAGTTATAACCATTCCAAACCACCAAAACTAATCTCTTAATTCCACAAATAATTTCCAATGGCAAGAGACTATAAACAAAACCTCTTTATAGTTTGATATTTCAGATACCTATACCAGTCTTGGTTTGTGTTGTGTATTCAGACTGGGATAGAACTCAATAGGCAATTCTAGAAGCAAAGAAGCTCACCAACCATGCATTATTATATAGAATTCCAAAAATGGATGCATTGTGTTTTAACATGCCAACATTCTGTAGGAAGCCCAGAATGACATGTACTATATCAATCAACAAAGATGTCAAGGAACTGATATTATATCCTTTGTAGTACCAATAATTCCCAACGGGATTGCATGAGAATAGATCATTCATATCTAAGAAACAGTTTCTTAAAATAAAATAGTCCACAAAAAATGATGCCTCCTGTATGGCCCAGCAAAGCAGAATAACCAATCAACCAAGTGTAAGTGTAACTTTCACTAGATTGCAGTAGCCTTTAGGGTTGAAAGAGGATTCCAATTATAATAGCCAATAATGCCCCCTTCTGAATGTAAACCAAGAAGGGCTAAAATTCACTAAAGAATTAGTAGGGGAACTACATTGGCTTTAATATTATGGTCAATGTTACCAGGGTAATTCCCAAGATGAATAGATAAATAGTTACTATACCACATGTTGATCAAGAAACCTCGATCTAACACGGGTGAGTGCTGATACTGGAAGCTGCCAGCAAATTTGAATGATGGAGGGCTTAGTACCTCAAATTGGAGATGGATCTACAATAATACCTGCAAAACCTTGAATAGATATGATTAGATCATGATATACGGGGGCTTCCCGGATAATCCACTTCTAAGAGGCTATAAAATCCCTTGGAGGATGTCAACCCCTATGTCAGAAAGATGAAAATTAAAAAAATGAACAATAGACAACATGTAGATGTAGAGAAATACAATATGCCCAGTAAAATTAGTGAAATACTACCTGTGGGAGAGATTGATAAGATCCTCAACTACATCATCAGAGATTTTCCATGGCTTCAAAACTTATTTCAGAATTTTCTTCTTATTTCCAACCCTTCAAGTTTCAAAATATGTAGAGATTTCATATATTCTTAAGAGGGGGGGAAAGGGTTTTATTTATAGCTTGAATATGGGTTAAATTTGAGGTTAATGAGTAACCGAGGTTTGCAAAAGTAACCCTACTTAATGGGACATGATTAGGAATTGATTTGATTGTGGGGCTCATGATTTTCTGTTTTGAAGTGTGATGTGGAGTGGGGACATAATTTGAAATGTTAGGTGTAATAGTGAATCCATGTGCATCACTTTACACTACTGAATTTTTGAATTTGATGTCAGATTTTGATATATTTGGGATTTAGAATTATTAACTTCATGGTTGGGGTTCATGAATTAATAATTTTGGGGGATTGATTTTTAGGTGGGGATTGATTTTGATTTGATTGAATTGAATTTGATTAAGTGGGGAACATGTGGGGTTCATAATTTGGATGGTGGGTGTATTAGTGGATTTGATTTGATTGAGTGGGGCTTATGATTTGGATGATTTTTGGATTATTTAATTATGACATGGGATGATATGACCTAATTATAATAATTTATTATTTAGCATATAATGAGGTTTAAGTATGTGAAAGGGGATCAATTAAGTTATAAGATTAATTAATTGAACACACATTTTTTGTGGGAAACGATATTCGCTTGGATAAGCGAGCTGGAGGAGAGAAAACGTGGGGTGATACCAAAATTTGGTGTCTACATTTTCCCCTTTTTGTTAAGTGGTGTGTGATAGTAAGCCACGAGACAAAAAAAGGATTATCTGAAATCATGTGTCCGCAAAAGAGAAGAGGATGGGTAAAACAAGACCAAAGACAAGATGCCCCAGGAAAAAAAGGATCACAATAAAAATGAAAAATATGGCGATGACTCTAATATCACATCGGTAGAGGACGATTACAGTCTAAACAGAGATGAATGACAATGTTGTACTGACCAGTGAGTATGGATGTAAACCGTGGTGACTAATGGGTCATAAGAAAACATCAATGTATGTGCAACTGAATGCGAAAGATATGTCAAATCCTTCATACGTGAGGAATCAAATGAAAAATCATGCATCCATAAAAGGGACTAGGATGAAGATATTGATGCCCCTACACTGGGCATGAAAGTGAAAAAGTGGAAGAACTAATTGGATAGAATCATATGATAAAATTACCTAAGAAGGGGAAGTGAGTAGTTGTGAATAGAGATTTTCTAAGGAAGATGTTTTGTTGATAAGCAAGTAGAACAAATTGCGATTCATGGAAATGGGGGAAAGATTATGATTAACGTTTGCCAAGAAAAAATTAGAGCAGGTACTTGCAAGGGAAAAGGTGATAGGTGATGGTTGTCATGGTATCCTCGAAGAAAAAAATACAATGGGAATAAATTCTTAGAAATGGATATAAGTATGTCCCTACGAGAGGGTTGACGAAGATAAAAGATGCGACAAAGTTATCAAAAAGATAAGAGGTCAATGTTGCAGAGAGGAGAACAAGATTGTGGTGCATAAACGAAGAAACATCAGAATTGACTGTGAGTGTTAGGCATGAGGATGTGTTGAAGAACATAATAAGAAAGAGAAAAGGGAATGGATAAGAGTATTGGGTGATTATGAGAAGAGAAAGAAAGGTCGAAGGTGGAAGATACAAGTGCATGGAAAGTAATGGACGAAGATGGAGGAGGAGAATAAAAATGGAATGAAAGGGGAGGAAGATTATAACAAAGATGGAAGAGATGGGAAGGGATCATAGGGGAACAAGGAAATGAGATGACAATAAAATGATAGAGTAAAGGGTGCAATTAAGAAAAATGGAGAGATTTATTTAAAATGAAAGGCGTGGAGGAGGGTGAAGCAAATGAAGGGAGAGAAGTAATGGAAAAAAAAAAGATGATAGAGCGGAGAAGATTGAAGGAACCAGATCATGGTAAGAAAATTCAAGGCAAAGAATATGGAACTAACCACATGGAAATACATGTGGATGGTGGGATGATAAAACACATGGGACAACATTGAAGAGCCAGGTTATTAGTGGGGAGGTTGGGGGGAAACACAAAGTAAAAATGGGATGAAGATGATATAAAGGAAGTGAAATAAGACGAGGAGTAGAAAGGAGGAGAGGACAATGAATAAAATCATGTCAAAATAAGGGAACCAAGAACAAAGATATTTAGTAAAGAGTAAGCAGTATGAGGAACGTAAAGAGAAGCTGGAGGGGAGGAATGACACAGACTATAAAAGATGTGGAAATATGTGAGATGAGGATAAGTTGATGATGAGAAAATAGAGAGAGGGTGTATGATGAAGATAGTAAATAAATTGGAAATGAATAATGTAAGATGGAGAGGTGGTGAAGAAAAAGAGGGGAAGGGATAGGAGAGGCATTCCCAACGAGGGGATGTTAGGAAGAATCCACTGATAATGATCGGTAGGGAAGGATGGGAGGAAAGGTGAGAAGACAGAAAAACTAAATGAGGAATGGAATAGGAAATGCCAATGAAGGGACGTTAGGAGAAGTCCCCTGATAATGATCAGAGGGCACAAAGGAAGGAATGAAGATAGATTGAAGGAGGTAAAAGAGAAGGAACAAGGCCGTGCAAAATGGGGAGGAGTGATTTTTAGGAGAAGTCCACCAATAATTGTTAGCACAGAAGATGATGATGAAAGAATATTAGGCAAATACCAACAACAATGAAGGGTAAGCATGGGAATATATATGTGGGAGAACTCTAGAAGATGGAGTGGAAAGAGTAAAGAAAGGAGGGATAACGAGTTGTGTGAGGATAAAGGCGAGGAGAGGGTGCAATGGATGATGATGAACGAGGTAAAGATGAAGAAACAAGACATGAAAATAAATGGGAGGAAGTGGTTAAGTAAGATTGCCAAGTGAGGGATGATGGAGATGAAAAGTTAGAAAACAGGTGTTATTTGCGAGAATGGAAGAGGAGGTGAGAGGATGTGATGATGGGGGTTGATGAGAAAATGTGGATGGTGATGATGTGGAGTGATAGACAAGTACAGGATGATGGATCATCCTTAAGAGGGACTCTTAAGTAAGATCGTTATGCCGCAGGAGTGGTTAAGTAAGATTGCCATACTGGAAGTTATGATATGGAAGGTGAAAGACAACATTTTAATGGGTATAGGTTTGAAATGGCTGACTAGAATAGATGAATATAAAAAGAGGCAAAAGAATTAAGATGAGGAAAACATGGTGAGATGGAGGAAGAATTGATGATAGATCAACCTTAAGAGGGAATCTTAAGTAATATTGTCATGCGACAGGGATGGTTAAGTAGGATCTCCAAGCCGAAGAAGAAGAAGAATGATGAGAAGAATTAAGCTATTAACAGAGTTGATGGGAAGAGGGTATGACAAGATGGACTGAAGGGGAACCCTTGAGTAAATTTTCCATACTGTGAAAGTATTTAAGTAAGATGACCATGCAGAAGACGAATACTAGGAAGGATGAGAAAAGAGAGTGGTATATGCCAAAATGGAACCAAAGGTGAAAGGAGGTGATAATAATGAGATAACAAGGAAACAATGGAGTGTGACATGAATGGATCAAGGAATATATGCGGTGTCGATGGAGAGTGTAAGGAAAATCCTTAATTGGGATGCCCATGGGATGGGAGTGATGATGTAATAATGTCAAGTGGAAGAGGCAAAGCAAATAGTTGGGAGGAAATGAAAGGAAGACACATAAAGTGATGAAAGGGGATAGAAAGGTGAGAAGGATGATGTGGGGATAAGTGGTGATGAGTGGAAATGAGGAGCAAAGAGAAATGGATCAAAAAAAATTGATCATGATGGGGGATAAGAAGTTGCAGTATAACAAACTCTCCTTGAGAGGGATCCTCAAGTAAGTTTTGTAACTACAACGTAGATCAAGTAGAATTCCCAAAATGAAAAATGTATAGATAGTAACAGAATTCATGGGATTATGGATGATGGTTAGATATACCATCCAGATGGAAATAGAATTCATGATTTTAAATGTAAGAATATGATTTTGATACAAGATGACCTTAATGAGATAAATGACAGATGACCGTAGCAAAGAGGATACAGGGAAACCATGCTTCGAACCGGGTTGGAGGTAAACAAGATAGGGTCCACTCAAGACATTGCACTTGCATCCCATTGCATATGGTAACTCATAACCAATGATAGTTATTTATACCAAAGGATCATGAGGTAAATATGGATGAAAGATGCTAATAAAGCTACTGTCGTCAAGACAAAGGGGTTAAAGATGTAACTTGTACTCAGGAAAAAGGTTCTCCATAAACGGTTGTTCCTAGAATTATGCCTCAACTCTGAGAAGGGGGGAAGATGGAAACTAATCAATGTGGGAAGTCTGTAGTGTATATGAGAAAGTTGATCAATGCGGGAGGCTTTCTTAGGATGTGATGATATATAGAAGGCTAATCAATGCGGGAAGCCTTCACTACCATGATATAATAGAGTAGCCATCCTTCGAGGGTATGGTCTACTTTTTCATTTTGCTTTTATATTTTTGACTTTTTATTTTAGATGACAGGATAAGATACGTATTATAGATGTCCTTCGAGGGAGTAGTCTATTTTTGATATATTCTTTTTTAATGAACAGTTGTCCTTCGAGGGATCAATCTGGTTTTTTTATATAAGATAGCATGAGATAAGAGCATCCATAATTGTTTTTTTTCTTTTCTTTTCTTTTAATCTTTTATTTGATGGGGAAGAACTTTTTATAACTAGGTAGAACACTTAGGAGGGGATGATGATTGCATAAGCTACACATATGGATCCCTTCTTATGACTACAATGGGAGGATGAGAGGGTGATAGATGCAATGATTATGGAGCTCTCACTAAAAGGGGAGAACCTATCTTAAGGAAAATGCTATGGACAGAGCCATGGTGCCCATATTTAAGGTCATATTGAGGAAGTGATGGTAGACCACATAATTCCATATCATTACATTGATAGATGGAAGAGGTTCATGATGGATTAATGATCTAAGGATATAACTAAGAGTTCATTGGTAGATATGCTAATAGTAGAATGGTTGTAAATGCAACTGCATTAAGAGGTTCTGTCTTTGGTTTACCACCAAGGGAGGGAAGACATTAAAGTTGCGATAGGATGAGATGATAGATTACAAAGGATTATATAAAAATAAAGGATGATCCAAGAGAGACACAAATATGAAAGGACAAAAATGGCCACAAATGTGGACTTGACAAAATAGATGGTGCCCCAAAAGAGGCACAAATATGGCCACAATGGTGGAATTGGATAAGAAAATCAGAAAAAATGGTCCCTCAATGGAAAGAAAAACATGGCCTCAAAGGAGGACTTCAATTAAAAGAAATGGTCCCCAATGGAAGGAAAAATATGGCCACAACAGTGGACTTAAGGTGAGATGAATATTTTGATAGAATTAGTTTAGATTGGATGAATTTGGATGAGTTAAATAAAACAATGTCAAGGAGCGAAGTCCCCTAGTGTCAAGGGAGAGGTGAGGTTGCTCCCCCAATGAAATTAATGTGGATGAGTTAAAGGATGTCGAAAGAGTTTAGATGATATTTTTTTGGATTTGGATTGGATAAACAGTCGGAGACCACAAGTGTGTTTGGCAAGATAAGCAGTATTGATGAAAAATGAAGGACCTTATGAGGAATGTCATATGCAGGAGGGATGTTAAGGGATGATATGGATGGAGGAATCATGGGAAACCCAATGGATAGGATACGAATTGGATTATATGTAAATGGAGAAGGATATTTCCCCTAAATGAGAAAATCATCTTTCTCAATAAGGTTGTGGACAATTTTGTAAAAGGCCTTACAATGTTCAATGTCATGGCCCGAGATACAATGATAAGCACAACTACAATTAGGATTAAATCATGATGGCTTTGGAACATAGGGATTAAAAGCTTCAATAGGAGGAAGTGTGATGGAAGATATTCAAATTAAATATCTATGCATGTTTGCGTAGGACCCAATCAAAGTGTTAAAGGAAGATAACTCTTATGATGTTTTGGCTTGGACTTAGGTACAAATATAGCTTGGATTTGGATTGGGATTTAGGTGAGGATGTACATTGGATGGGTAGATTATATGTCTTACATGAAAAATCAAATTTTATTAGAGGATTGGATTGTTTCATTATAAATTTATCATTGTGAGATGTTGTAGATGAAGGGACTGGCCTTAAAATAGATGTTGCAACATTAGATTACTGAAAAGAGGAAAGACATGCCTTTTTATAGGGATGCATAGGATATTGTTGAGGGTGTTTGCCATAAGCCTTAGATTTCGATCGAGAAGATTTACCTTTGGTAGGGATGATAATAATTTCAAATGGAGGATCTAAAGGTGGCGGCATAGGTGTGGATATTAATGGGGAAAGAGTACTAAAACAAAAAGAGGATATTGATGGAGAAATAGATGTTTGTATGATGTGATTAATGAGATCTATGTGAGATGTGGAATGTTTAGGTTTTGGTGTGGAAATGGTTGATTTTGTAGTAGGAGGATGTAAACCATCTTTATTTGACTTAGGTGGAGGGGTTTATTTGATATATGTTTCAAAGGGTATCTTTGATAGGGTCATAGATCGAGAGGATTTGTTAGTTGTGATAGATGAATTAGGTACAGAAAATTTGGATAAAATGGGTGATGTGGCCATGGGCAAGGATATAGGTATGGATGTCAAGGTATGGATAAGTGGATTTGTTGATATGACATACATAGGGGTAGTTGGGATTGATAGGGAGGTGGGTATAATTGGGATATTTGGATATGTGAGTGATGTGGTTATGAGCATGTTTAATGTAGATGTGTTTAAGGGCTTAAATATGACAGGTTGGGGCATGAGAGATGTGGACGAAGTAGTATGTATACTCAAAGCTGATGTGGATGTGGTTAGGGTCATTGGTGTGGTCGGTACGAAAGAAAGTGTAGAAGGAGGAACTAGGATTAACTCTAAGGATGGTATAATGGATGAAGGTGGAATGGATGTAGATAAGGTAGTCAAATATACTAAAGGGGATGCGGTAACTGATAGAGTAGACATTATAGGTAATGCGAAAAATGCAGGAGGATTATCGGGTGTAGAAGTAGGTGAGACTAGTTTCTTCATAAAGTTTTCTAGGGGTAAGAATGATATGTTTGCTAATGGGGTTGATGTCGGAGGTGGGGTTACAACTGTACATGTAGTAGAAATGAGTTTAGTTGGGATGGTTATAGAAATAAGTGATGTAGGTGTATTAATAGGTGTGTTTGATGTAGATAC
The DNA here is from genome assembly GCA_019776745.2 of Taxus chinensis. NCBI lineage: Eukaryota > Viridiplantae > Streptophyta > Pinopsida > Cupressales > Taxaceae > Taxus > Taxus chinensis. The sequence continues at coordinate 535,799,186 of CM034155.1, read as the reverse complement.
AGGTGAAGGCATATATGTGAGATATGTAGGGTCAGGTGTGGATATCAATGGGGCCGACATAGGTGCTAAGGATGAATATGATGTCGTGGATTGGGGTATGATTGAAGTGGATAAATTATATGGTGTAGTCACATCTGATGCAAATGTGGTAAGGGTAGGAGAAAGTCTAGGTTTAGGACAAATAGTAAAAGTTGATATAGGTGTGATAGTTTTACATACGATAGATACTGAATAAGGAGTGATAATAATGTCCATGGTAGGAACATATGAAGTTGATGAGGTAAGATCTTGATTAATGGTGTCAATTGCATAAGCATTTAATAGTTGAGATGTAAAAGGGGTAGTTTGATTCATTGGTGGTTGATTAGGAAAATGTTGCGTAATTTTGTCGAGAGTTTGACTAGAGGAAGTGATGGGTTATCGATTTGGATATCTCCCTTATTGATAAGTTGTTGGATATGATCTTTGAAAGAATGATATATCTCAATTTCATGACCTTTAACCTGATGATATTTACAATAGTGGGATTCATGATACCAAATAGGATTGGATTATGAATTTTTCATGGGTCGTATGTGCGGAAGTTGGATGGATTTTACGGCCATCAACTTTTCAAATACCAAACTATATGATTCTCCTAAGAGAGCGTAAGTGATTGTTATTTGAGGAGCTCATTCTTAAGGCCATGTATTGGATGTAGATATGGATGAGGGAGTAACAACCATGGCATTGGACGCACCCTTAAATGTGTCATTATGTGTGGATGGTTTCATAGATTCAATTTTAGGCTCAGTCGATCTGAGTTTAAGATGACTTTGTTCAATGGCATGGGTTTCGAATTTGCGAGCCATTTAGAAAACTTCATCAAAGGTTCAAAATGATTTGATTTACAAAGCAGATGATATATATTTTTCACATGATCGTGAGAAGATTTAGATGAGTTTGGTTTGTGGAAGAGAGAATGATAGTTTGTTTTAACATCACACCATCGTGCGACGAAGTCAGAAATGGGATCGTCTTCAAACTATTAGATGGTGTATAGGTCAATGATAGTATTTTGGCATGGAATGTTAATACAAATGTGTTCTAAAAATAGTTTCGCAAGTTGGGTGAAAGAGAATATGGAATATTGTGGGATATGGTTGTACCAGTCTAAGGCGGGACCAGATAAGGACATGGGGAAAGTACAAAGCAATAGATCATGATCATGCACAATAGGATAACGTGCATGTTTAAATGCATAGAGATGTTGTTGGGGATATTTCTTACTGTTGAACTTAGTAAAATTTAGAAGTTTCCAATGAGGAGGGTAGTGTTTTATTAGAACCGACGGATGAATTGGTTCATTACAGATTTATTTGTAGGATAATGCATCTTTGGGTGCCAAGGTAGCGGCTTCTAAATTTGCCAACGGATTCATTAAAGCGTGAATTGGATCATTTGACGTGATGTTAGGTACAGATTGGATTGATTGTGTGGTTTGAAATGTAGCTTGATGAGGAAAATGATACATTTGTGGGTGTGTGGGTGTTTGGGGAATCATTTGATGAGGTGGTTGATTAACTTGTGGATGGGATGCTTGCGGAATTGTATGATAAGGATTAATATGTGTCATAGGTTGAGATTGGGTATAGTGTTGTGATGATTGTTGTTGAGAAATGTGGATGTGATGTGATTGTTGAGACTGGGTAGGTTGTTGTGGTAAGTGATATGTGGGGATATGAGTGTTACGAGATTGAGATGGTCGAAGCATTGGATGGGTAAGGATGTAAGTGTGAAAATGTTGAGATGGTTGGATATGAATCTTAGTAGCGGATGGATTAGAATTGACAAAAAGAGATGTGGGTGGAATTTGATCCACCAATTGAGGAGAGTGAAAGGATTGAGAGATTGTGGGGGATTTTCAAAATACAAAATCATATATGGGGTTAAGTGGTGGTCCCAAAGTTACTAGAGGAGTGGGAAATGGGGGTGTGGTTGTTTTAGGAAGATTGTATTGGTGAGAAATGCGAGAATTGGTTTCAATACATGAATGATTGTGGATGACATGGTACTCATGAAGTGAGGTCATAGAGACAGGGGTTTACGTAACTAAAGGTGTGATTTCAAGTTTAGAATCTTGTTGGGAGAGATCATTAGGAGAAGTAATTTTATTGGATGGAGGACATTTTTTTTTTACTTGAGAGAGCATGACAATAGGCATGAAATAGAGAAACATTTGTTCATGTAATTTTTTGACAAACAAATCAAGTAGAATTTTTTATCTTCATATTTAATTTAGGGGATGTGAACAGAAAAGTGGATAACAAAGGTGCCTAGAGAATGGTAGTCTAAGGTTGGTTTTAGGTAGTTTTAGCTTGGGAAACATCTGAAATGGTTCATGATGGGTGTTCAAGTCCCAATCAGTTAACCAGGTTAGAGGAGTGTTACGATGTGTTGATTTTGTTCGTGATTCTAGGTTGTGTGTGATAAGTGAAATACAGAAGGTTAATCCCCCTATTTAAACTATCTGATCAATCAAGATACACGTGGTTCATTTTAAATTTAAAAAATGTGAACTTTCAATGAGAACACATGTAGAAAAGGGGAAATTGTGATGCTAAAGGAGAAAATAGGGATAAAATGAGGAATACTTGGATATCGCTCCTTCCTTTTTATCTAGTTGCGTGGTGTTTGGAGGTACTAATCACTAACCCAAAATGTCTAGTAACCTTAAAATTACACCATTTATAATCTCGAATGAGGTCGGTGAAAGGAGATTGGTGGTGTGTTTATGTTTCAATGGTTTTCTTTGACAACATAATACAACTTTGTGGTCACAAGTTTGTGTAATACACCTACAAAATCAAAGAACACAATTAGTCATTTTAGTCACAAAATAAGATAAGGAAATGGAAAGATTGTAAATTTGTTGGCTGAGTTTTAAAGTAACTTGATTAGAAAAATAAGCAATCTAAAAATGATTGTATATGAAACTAAGGCCTAATGAGTTGTGAATGAAGATCCGAAAAAAGTGAATGTATGATAAAAATAATAGAAATGACCAAACAACGGTTAGTACTTTATTAAAGTTTATATAATATTAGTATGAAACCTATTATCAACTTGATGATATGATTTAATGCAATGTGGAACATACAATAAATTATATAAGGACATCGAGTTATTTTACGGATTAAAGAGAAAAGTAATAATGAAGCTTGTCTAAAAAAAGATTGTTGCCTTTCGTTTTTTAAAATTTTGATTTCCCTGGTGCTGGCTCTGATGATGGACCCTTTTGATCTAAATTGGGGGTACTGTCCTACTAACTCTTGAGGCCTGTCTCCCCGTCCTCCCCCCGAGGCTTGGAAAAAAATTGTGGAGGGGTCCTCCTCTGCATCCCCCTCGGATAAGTTGATGCTCGTGCTCTCTGATGGGGCCCTCTCTCTTCACATCCCTTCTCACATCACAAAGGCTACTACTAACTCTAGAGATATGTCCCTTGTAGGCAAGTTGATGGGTCCCAAAACCCCTCTCGAAAAAATAAAAAAATGGGCCCGGCTGAAATGGAACCCTTGTGGTGTGTTGGAAATAACTGCGATGCCAAACAGTTTTGTCCTCTTCTCCTTCAACATAAAAAATATATTTTTCTCGAGCTCTTCTGGGGGGTTCGTGGTTCTTTGGCAAGAGAGGGTTCTATATTTGGAAATGGTCTCCTAGATTCAACCCACTCATTGAAACAATGACACAGGCTCCAATTTGGGTTCGTCTTCTAATCCTTCCTCTGGAGCTATGACACCCTGTGGTTATTGAAGGTATTTCTCTGTCTATGGGTTCTTTAATTACAAAAGACCAGGCCACTAAGGCCAAGACTAGATTCATCCATGCTCGTTTCTGTGTTAACACTGATGTAATTTTCCCTCTCCCGAAATCGATCGATCTCTTATCGGATTTTGGAACATGGTCTCAAAACATTGAATATGAATATATACCATAAGCATGTTTACTCTACAAAAGCATAGGCCACAGAGCCTCTGGATGTCCCACCAAGCCTCAGCCTAAACCTAAAACCCTAGTTACCTCTCCCAAAAAGAAAGGAAAATATATCCCTAAAATCACTCCTGGAGAGACCCCAGTCCTCCCCACATCTAATTCTTTTTCCCTCCTGGAAGAAGGAGAGATCACTGCTGACTCCATCTTGACCCCCTCTCTCGACCCCCTTCCTCCCTTCTCCTTAGCCTCTGTTCCCAAGGAGGTCTCCCTGGCATCCCCTTGCCCCACCCCCTTAAGGCCCCCCTTTGGTGGTTACACCAGCCCCACCCTCGCCGCCTTCCCGCTCCCCTCCCTCCAACATCCTCCTCTCCCTTCCCCCTCTCCCTAAGATTGGCACGGAGCTTCCCCTTGCTAACCCTACTTTCAGCGGTTCTTCTTTCCTTCCCCTCTCTAATACCCTGATCTCCCCATCCAGTCAATCCTCTGATGATAGTATGATTCCCTGTATGATCTGCAGCAGTAGTAGGAAACCTTATACTAGCTTTGAGAAAGTCCGTGGACGTATCCTGGGTAATGTTAAGCTGTAGCAAGAATTAGCCCTAAATTTGGCCCAAGGAACATAGAGCACCATCCCCATGGTTGTGGGGAGAAAATCTAAACCCAAGAAATGAAGGTGATCTCTTGGAATATTAGAGGGCTCAACTCTCTACAAAAACAAAGAGTCCTCAAAAAGGATATGAAATTTAACCACTCTCCTAACATTATCATGCTAGAAGAAACCAATCTCAAAAATGATGACCGTCCTCTTGAAAATTTGGTCGGTTGCTTCTTTTGGTTCTCAGCTTGCAACTAGTAATTCGGGAGGCTTATGCACTCTATGGGATCCCAAACAATTCAAAGGTGATTGCCTTCTACAGCACCCTAATTTTCTGTGTGCTCTCTTTCAAGAAGTAGATTCTAATATTGCCTGGATTACTATCAATGTTTACGCCCCAAACCTGGAATCAAAGTGTGAAAGACTGCAGCTTTGGACCACAACCCTTTAATCCTATGTGCCAACAATAAGATGAACATAAAAAATCCTCCCTTAAGATTCGAGCTTGCATGGTTGGAAAATAATCAACGGGACCATCTCATTAAGAGCTGGTGGGATATCAAAGTCCAGGGATCCAAAATGTTTAAATTCTCCAGCAAGCTTAAGGAAATAAAAAAGTAACTTAAGATTTGGAAGAACGCGGTGTTTGGCAACATCAAAAACCGTAAGCAAAAGTTGACTTAGGAAATTTCTAACATTTCTGCTCTGATGGAGGTTGAAGGAAGAACAAAACAACTCCATAATCAAGAAAGACTTCTTCTCAGTGAATTTCACAATACCCTAAGAGAAGAAGAGACCTATTAGAAGTAGAGATCTCAACTGCTTTGGCTGGAGAAAGGAGACTACAACACCAAGTTCTTCCACATTACTGCCTCTAAACATAAAAGTAGGGAAAAAATCAAGGAATTTCTTACTTTGGCAGGTAACACTTTAACCTCTGACATTGATATTTCTAACAAATTAGTCTCCTTCTATTCTAATCTTCTTCAGGAAGAGTAACCTCCCAACAAGCAAGCTATGTCCAAGATGCTCCAGCACATTCCCAAATTAATCTCGGAGGACATGAATGCCAATTTACTGAAACCCTTCTCCATGGAGGAAATTCATAAAGTAGTTTTTACAATGAAAGGTGATAAAGCCCTTGACACCGACGGCTTTCCTATTGCCTTTTTCCAAATCTTCTGGGAAATCATCAAGCAAGACCTTTACAAGGCGGTTAAGGAATTCTAGTCTAGCAACGCCCTCCTCAAAGAGTGGAACACCACCTTCATATCTCTTGCCCTCAAAGCCCTTGGATCCAAATTGGTTTCAAAATTTAGGCCAATTAGCCTCTGCAACACCTCCTACAAAAGCATCACCAAAATGTTAGCAGCTTGTCTTAAGCCCCTGATGAATGACCTCATCACAGCGAATCAAAATGGTTTCATTAGTGGGCAGCTTATTCAAGGGGGTATCATCACTGTTCATGAAGCCATCCACTCTACCCATCACTCAAAGTTTGCAGGGATGATCCTCAAATTAGACATGTAAAAAGCATTCGACAGAGTTAGCTAGACTTTTTTGATTCGAGTGCTAAAAAGCTACGAGTTTGACAATAGATGGTGTAACTATATTTTGTCTTGCATTGTGAACCCTTGCTTCTTGATTCTCATAAATGGCATCCCGATAGGATTTTTAAAAAATAGCAGAGGCATATGTCAAGGGGACCCTCCATCTTCATTCCTCTTCCTATTAATGGCAGACTCTCTCAACAAAGCTCTTGAGGCAGCCAAAAGTCACTCAATCATTTCCGGCATCAAAATCATTTCTAGCTCCCCTACCACCACTCATAGCCAATTTACAGATGACACTCTGCTTTTGAGTGCTACTTCGGTCATTGAAACTCATGCCCGGAAATAAATTTTAGAAGACTATCAACTTTCCTCTCAACAATTGATTAACTTCAACAAAAACAGTATCTCCTTCCTAAAAATAGTAGCTCAAACTCAAAGAAGTATTGCTGACATATTTGTTTGTAAAATAGTGGAATTTCCCTCCACCTATTTTGGCATTCCACTTTTCAAAGGCAAACAAACCAAGAATTTGTGGAATCATGTCATTGAGAGATACCAAAAAAATTTGGCTGCTTGGAAAGGTGTAATTCTTAGTCAGGTTGGCAAACTTCAACTGGTCAAAGATACTCTGCAAAGTCTACCTATCTACTTCATGTCTCTTCTCAAAATGTCTTCCTCAATGTTTTCTACTGTGGAGGGAATCCAAAAGAAATTTCTCTGGTCAGGGGTGGAGGCCAAAAAATGGATCCACCTAGTCTCTTGGAATGAAGTATGTAAGCCGACCATTCAGGGCAGGCTTGGTATAAGACAGATTGCTGATATGAATATTGCCCTACTGGCAAAAATCAGGTGGGAAGTTACTCAAGGTAATTCACATTGGGCTTAGCTATTGAGATATAAATACTTGATGCAAGATGAAGACTTCCTTTTCTCATCTCCAGCCCATGGCTCAGCTATCTGGAACTCGGTTACTAGCTCTCTTCCTCTTCTTCGTACTGGGACTAAGTGGAGGTTGGGAAATGGAAAATCTATTGACTTCTAATCGGACTGGTGGATTAGAGATAAACCTCTGAGTCCCAACCCTATTTGAGAACCTATCAAAAGGAACTTCATCAATAGGTATGGAAGGAAAGTTTCTGGCTACGTGAGAGTTCAGAATTCAATCCCCTCTTGGCATATACCAGGTTGGATGGGCATCAGTGAACTTTAGAGTTAGCTATTGATTCAGTTTATATCTATCCTTTCCTCCCTTTATTTTCCATTCTCCTCCCCTACTAATGAACGTATCTGGCCCCTCTCCCCCTCTGGTGCATTCACTGTCAAAGTTACCTATTACACTAAGCCTGGGACCATTGTTGGTCCTCCCCTCTTTAAAATTTGGTCCAAAGAATCTATTCCCAAAATTGGCTTCTTTTCCTAGATCTTCAAGAATGCTTTCCCCTCGAGTGAGAATTTAAAGAGGAGAGGCTTCTCACTTCCCACTCACTGTGTTCTTTGTTGGAAAGCCTTGGAATCCTCTCATCTTCTTCTTCACTGCCCTTTTTCCCAAGTAATCTGGAGTGGGCTGTTTTCATGCTTTAGAGTTGTCTGGAGCTTCCCAAGTTCTATCCATGACACCCTCATACAATGGTATTCACCCTTCACTCACCCGACCCTTTCCCTAACTTGGAAACTCATCCTCCCCCATGGGATTTGGGGTATCTGGAAAGAGAGGAATAGGAGAATCTTCAAAGATCAATGCTGAGATCTAGAGAGGGTAGTCAGTCATATAGCTATTCTCTTCCAAGATAATCTCAATAGAAATATCATCAAAAAATTCAGCTATGCAATCACAAGGACTGGTGTTAATAGATGATGATCCTTCCCACAACTAAACCCTCTTCTTAGGCTCGTTCAGATGTTAGGTGGCTCCCTCCTCCAGTGGGTTGGATGAAACTTAATATGGATGGTGCTTCTAAGGATAACCCTAGGTTGTCAGGGGGGCGATCCTCTAAAATTCTGATGGTTCCCCTAAAGCTACTATTACATCCAATTTTAACTTGGGTACCAATCACCGTGCTGAAGCCTTAGCTATCTTAAAAGGGCTAGAGATGAGTCTTAAACTTGGAAATTATCCCCTTATTATGGAAAGTGACTCTCTCAATATCATAACTCGGATGACCCAGGTCAATGGACTATTAAAAACATTATTGCTGACATCCAACTCCTCCAAAGAAACTTTCAGCAACTAAAGTTCCAGCACACTCTTAGGGAAGGAAACAAGGCGGTGGATTGTTTGGCTAACATTGGTGTCATCCTTGATTCTTAGCAAATATGGTTAGAGAATTTCCCTGCCAATCTCCTTCAAATTACCCAAAATGATTTCTCACTTTCTAGCTAACGCGTGGAGTTTGGAGTCTGATTCTTATGTCAGCAAACATGGAAAAAGGCATTCCATTCTCTCTTTTTGCAGTGGTAATGATTTCCACATTAATGTGAAGTATTTCTCTTCAGGGTAGAGCACGTGGGATGAGTATCACTGCAATCGTGAGGATCTTGTTCTGGGATTCACCATTTCACATCATAATTACTCTCATCTCATAAGTACGGATGATGTGGAAGGCTCCCACAAATATAACGAACTTATTAAATCCGAGTAGTAGATTGTCACCTCTACTCACATCTATGATTATCTGAAAATGGGAGGGCAGCTCAAGCGCATTGAACCTGCTTCATGCACCTGGTTACAGGAGGACCAAGATGTTTAGAGCATCCTTAGAGATAAAGGCATAATGGCATCCCTTGAAAGGATGTATGAATACTCGATGTTGATTTCGTATGGTGCCCTGGCCACCTAGTCACGCAGAAGATTCCAGATTGGCCACACCCACTTCACCATCTCCACAAATGCCATTGCCTTTGTCACTAGTCTTCCTGCCTCAGCGGTCATTTACTTCAAGAAACCTCTGTAGGTGTAGCTTCAAGACTTCATTGCCAAAGGGGAGAAGCCAACAAAGTATCTCTCAGGTTATATCTGGGAATCCCTCCTTCCTCCCTGGGACAGAGTCGTTGAGGTGATCATGAGGTACTTCACCATCTATGGATGCTACAGGTTGGTTTACGGTCCCCATTTCTTCATCCTCTAGCACCTTCGCTAGGGGAAGAAAAATAACCTAGCTTCTTTTCTTTTCCAATCTTTGGAACACTCCATCAACCTGGCTCGAGAGGGTGAAGGGCCCATTCTTCATCAGGGCCTTCTCTACCTCCTGTTCAAATTTTTTGCTTCCCCTACTGAAGTGAATCTTTTTCCTCCCAAACATAGTCAGCCCCACCGTACACCCACCTCCTCCCCCATTCCTTCCCCCACTTCCCATCCCTCCTCCATCTGTCACCGCTGCATCCAATTTTCCTCTGACTCCGACTCTGATGTTGAAATCCTGGGGCCCTCCATTGTGGGTTTTGTTCCCCCTGCCTCCCCTGTTCATCTGCCCTCCCCGAGCCTGACCATTATCACTGACCTTGTGGCTTTAGTGGCACTTGCTGCTTCTTCTCCTGCTTCTAGTTTGGAGCTTTGCCTCTCGGATGCCTTGCTTGGGCTTGTACAGACGTATCCCAATTCCCCATATTCTGACACGATTGGACTGGAGGTGGATATCAAGGAGGAGGGTCTTAACTTCTAGTTGGATGATGATAATATCATCATGGAGGATGGTGACGCCAACCCTCAGGATGTGCAGATGGATGTTGTCCCTAATTGGAAAAACTCTGCATCTGACAAAATTGAGAAGGCCAACACTGATTCTACTGCTGACACCGAGAACCATCCAGAAGACTGCCATGTGAAGTCAGTGACTTCCATCTTGGCCAAACTGCAGCGCTCTTTCTCAATTCTCAAATCCTAAGAGACCTTCACTGAAAATACCAAGGCGGCCATTACCAAAGACTACACTGAGTTGTTAATGCTGGCGGACCAGGTTGCCGATGAATCGGGGTCTATCCATGCCAAGAATTATGTGACTGAGCTTAAGAAGCTCCTTTGATGTTGTTCTTTCTACTTCAGGCTTTTCTCTTTTGCCTATTTTTTTGGAAATTTTCACAGGTTTTTTCTCTATGTAAGCTTCGTAGTATAATCTAGCTGTTGGGCTCCTTGTATAAGGTTGTGGGACCTTCTAAAACCCTCATTTTACCCTATTTCCAAAAAATAATGAAGCTTTTCTAAACAATGGTTTAAAATGTAATAATAATTATTGTTGATTTTAATTTAATTTATTAAGAAGGATGATGATAACCAAAAAAAAAGTGATTTTCGATTCAATTATTATTATTATTATTTGTTCGATGTTAAGAGGAAGAAGCTTTGGATTATATCTTGAAATTAATTTTAACACTTTGTCAAATACATGCTCTACACTAATTCCCTCATAACATATTGTCATATAAATTATTGAAGATCATTGGAGATCATAGGTTCATATCTCGAAAATGGGAGTTTGATGCATTGAGGGTGGGGGTTGAGTAGCTCGGGGTAGGCAGGTCATAAAAGATAGGCTTGGAGAGCTCGGGGAGAATCGACCAAAACGATCTAAGCGTGACCCATGCCACAATGTTTTTTGGCCAGCCAAATCTTAAAAGACTCCTTCATTTTATACACCCAAACCAAATCAAATCTAACTTTAGAAAAATCTAGGTCAAAAGTTTCCTGGTTGGTCATACAACACATTGATGTGGCTCTTCACATGTTTGATTACATAATGAGACTCACAGAAAATATAAACGAGAAATATATAATTGGCTACAGTGTGAAAATCACAAAAAAATTGAATGAAAATATATAATTGGCTATGGCGTTATAAACATTTTGTGTAAAAGGAACTATTATAAACGTGTTCTAAATATTTGGAAGCCAACTTGCTATAACAAGACTATACAATCACTGCCCTCATAGCTTGCATGAATTTGAAAACAAAAAGAAAACCATCGATCATTGTTTAAATGTGTTCCAAAGAATTATAAGCCAATCATTGTAGAAATACTGTAGAAAGCATGTATTGTCACTACCTACAAAGCTTGTTCAAGAATTTAGTCATAAGTGGTACTTCACATATATGATAGCATAATGAGAATCACATAATCTTAAACAAGAAACACATAATTGGCTATGGTGTTACAAGCTTTACTTATAATTACGATCGTTTATACTAAATAAGTATATGCCAATTGCTAAAGAGAGATTATACAATCCCTATCCACAGAGTTTGTTTTAATTTGAAATTGAACTAAAAATAATTGGATGCATCAAGTGTCAGAATCTCGTGAGTCTGCATTATTGTATAGGAAAATTCACTCTTGCGCAGGTGACTATCGATACTGGAAGCCACTAGAAACTTCGAATGATGGAGGGCTTAGTACTTCTGATGTAGATGTACATCTGCGGGTGCCAAGAAGAGATATGTGTGATAATGCTTGCAAAAACTTGAACAAATATGATTAGATCAAGATATGCGGGGGATGCCCGGACAATGCCGGTTCCAAGAGGTTGTGAACTCCCTTGGAGGATGTCAACCCCCATGTTAGAAAGATGGAAAAATAAAAAATTAAGCAATAGATAACATGTAGAGGTAGAGAAATATAATATGCGTAGTAAAATAAGAAGTGAAATATTGGCTGTGGGAGATATTGATAAGATACTCAGCTACAACATCATAGGTTTTCTATGGCTTCAAAACTCAACTTCAAAACTTATTTCATAATTTTCTTCCTATTTCCAACCCTTCAAGTTTCAAAATATGCAAAGATTTCATATTCTTCTTGAATTTTCTTCTTTCAAAATTTTCATATTATTTTTTGAGGGGGGGAAGTGCCATAGTTATAGCTTGAATATGGATTAAAATATGAGTTTAATGAGTAATTGAGGTTAGTAAAAGTAACCCTGCTTAATGGGACATGATTAGTAGTTGATTTGACTGTGGGGCTCATGATTTGAAAAAAATAAAAGGTGTGATGTGGAGTGGGGACATGATTTGAAAAAATGAAAAGATATGATATAAGTGGGAACATGATTTGAAATGTTAGGTGTAATAGTGAGTCCTATGTGGATTACTTAATTTTGGGGGATTGATTATTAGGTGGGGTATTAGATTTGATTTGATTGAATTGAATTTTATTAAGTGGGGAACATGTGGGGTTCATGATTTGGATTATTTTTGGATTATTTAATTAGGAGATGGGATGATATGAGCTAATTGGAATAATTGATTATTTAGCATATAATAAGGTTTAAGTATGTAAAAGGGGATCAATTAAGTTATAAGATTAATTAATTGAACACTCATTTTTAGTGGGAAATGAGATTTGCTTGGATAAGCCTGCTGAAGGAGAGAAAATGCAGGGTGATACCAAAATTTAGTGTCTACATTTGCCCTTTTTTGTTGAGTGGTTTTTAATAGCAAGCCACGAGGCAAACAAAAAGGGTTGGATGAAATCATGCGTCCACAAATAATACAAGGATGGGTAAAACATAACTAAATGCAAGATGCCCCAAGTGAAAAAGGATCGCACTAATAATTAAAAATATGACGGTGACTCCAATATCACATCGGTAGAGGACAATTGTGGTCTCAACGGAGACAGATGACAATGTTCTACGGACCAGTGAGTGGGTGAAGACCACTGCAGTATGGGTGTAAACCGTGATGACCAATGGGTCATAGGAAAACATCAACGTATGTGCAACTAAATGTGAAATGTATGTGAAATCCTTTGTATGCGATAAATTTAGCAAAAAAACATGCATCCGTAAAAGGGACGAAGATAAAGATAATGGTGCCCCCACACAGGGCACGAAAGTGACAAAGTAGAAGACGAATATGTAAATAAAATGCCCCAAAGGGGGAAAGTGTGCTGGCACAAAGGTGGACATGAAGAAATAATTGGATAGAAGTATGTGATAAAATTCCCTAAGAAGGGGAAGTGAATAGTTCTGAATAGAGATTTTCTAAGGAAGATGTTTTGTTGATAATCAAGTAGAACAAACTGTGATTCATGGAAATGGGGGAAATATTATGATCGACATTTTCCAAACAAAAAGTAGAGTAGGCACTTGCGAGGGAAAAGGTGATAGGTGATGTTTGTCGTGGTATCCTCAAAGATGAAAATACCATGGGAAGAAATTCTTAGAAATGAATATGATGATGCCCCTACGAGAGAACTGATGAAGATAAAATATGTGACAGAGTTCTCAAAAAGAGAAGAGGTCGATGTTGCAAAGGGAAGGACGAGATTGTGGTGCATAAATGGAGAAACATCGGAGTTGATTGGGAATGCTAGGTGTGAAGGATGTGTTGAAGGACGTAATGAGAAAGAGAAAAGGGAAAAAACATAAGCAGTAGGTGATTATGAGAAGAGCAAGAAAGGTTGAAGTTGAAGGAGACAAGAGCATGGAATAGAGTGGATGGAGATGGATGAGGAGAATAAAACTGGAATGAAAGGGGAGGAAGAGGATAACAAAGATGGAAGAGAGGAGAAGGGATGATAGGGGAACAAGGAAATGAGAAGACGAGAAAATAACAGAGTAGAGGGTGAAATTATGACAAAGGGAGAGAGCTATTTAAAATGAAAGGCATGAAGAAGGGTGAAGCATATGAAGGGAGAGAGGTAATAGAAAATGAAAGAGATGATAAATTGGAGAATATTGAAGGAACCAAATCATGGTGAAGAAATCCATGGTAAACAATATGGAACTGATTGCACGGAAATGCATTTGGATGGTGAGATGATAAAATAGATGGGACAACGTTGAAGAGTCAGGTCATCACTGGGAAAGTAAGAAGGAAACACAAAATAAAAAGAGGATGAAGATGATACAAAGAGAGTGAAATAAGATGAGGTGCAATAAGGATGAGAGAACAATAGAGAAAATACGCAGAAGGAAGGGAACCAAAAACGGAGATATTTGATAAAGAGTGAGCAGTATCAGGAATGTAAAGAGAAGCTGGAGGGGAGGAATGACCTAGATTGGAAAATATGTGAAGATGTGGGAGATGAGGATAAGTTGATGATGAGAAAATAGAGAGAGGGTGTATGATGAAGAAAGTAAATAAATTAGCAAGGAAGAATGGAAGATGGAGACGTGGTGAAAAAAAAAGAGGGAAATGGATAGGAGAGGAAATGCCAATGAAGAGATGTTAGGAGAAATATATTGATAATCATTGGTAGGGAAGAATGGGAGGAAAGGTGAGAAGAGGGAGAGAGTAAATGAGGAATGGAAGAGAAAATTCCAATGAAGGGACGTTAGGAGAAGTCCCCCGATGATGATCAGAGGGCACAAAGGAAGGAAGGAAGGAATGACAATAAAATGGAGGAGGTCAAAGATAAGGAACAAGGCTGTGCAGAATGGGGAGGAGCTATTTTTAGGAGAAGTACAACAATAATTATTAACATGGAAGATAATGATGAAATAATGTTAGGAAAATACCAACAATAATGGAGGGTAATCATGGGAATAGATATGTGGGAGAACTCCAAAAGATGGAATGGAAAGAGTAAAGAAAATAGGGATAACTAATTGTGTAAGGATGAAGGCGAGGAGAGGATGTAGTGGATGAGGATGAACGAGGTAAAGATGAAGAAATAAGACATGAAATGAATTGGAAAGAAATGGTTAAGTAAGAGTGCCAAGTGAGGCATGATGGAGATGAATGGTGAAAAAATGGAGGTGGTATTTGCAAGAATGGAAGAGGATGTGATGATGGTGAATGACAAGAAAATATGGATGGTGATGATGTGGAGTAGTGGGTGAGTGTAGGATGACAAATCATCCTTAAAAAGGACTCTTAAGTAAGATCCCCATGCTGCAGGATTGGTTAAGTAAGATCTCCAAACCGGAAGTGATGATATGCAAGGACAAAGACAAAATTGTAATGGGTATAGGTGTGGAATGGGTGACTAGAATAGATGAATATGACGAGAGGTCAGAGAAATAAGATGAGGGAAATATGGTGAGATGTATGAAGGGCAGATGACAAATCAACCTTAAGAGGCACTCTTAAGTAAGATTGTCATGTGACAAGGATGGTTAAGTAGGATCACCAAGCCAAAGAAGAAGAAGAATGATGAGAAGAATTAAGAGAGGATATGCCAAGATGGACTAAAGGGGAACCCTCAAGTAAATTTTCCATACTACAAAAGTGTGTAAGTAAGATGACCAAGCAGAAGATGAATACTAGGAAGGATGAGAAAAAAGTGACTGGTGTATATCAAAATGAAACAAGAGGTGAAAGGATGTGATAACAATGTGATAACAAGGAAACAAAGGAGTGTGACATGAATGGATCAAGGAATATATGCCATGTAGATGGAGAGTGTAAGGGTAATCCTTAATTAGGATGCCCACGTGTTGGGAGTGATGATGCAAGAATGTCAAACAGAAGAGGCAAAGTGAAAAGTCGGGAGGAAATGAAAGGAAGACACACAAAGTGGTGAAAGGTGACAGAAAGGTGAGAACGATGATGTGGGGGTAAGTGGTGATGAGTGGAAATGAGGAGCGAGGAGCACTAGATCAAAAACATTATTGATCATAATGGGGGATAAGAAGCTGCAAGATATCAAACTCTCCTCGAGAGGGATCCTCAAATAGTGTTCGCAAACTGCAACATCGATCAAGTAGAATTCCCAAACTGAAAAGTGTATAGATGTTAACAGAATTCACGAGATTATGGCTTATGGTCAGATATGTCATCCTTAGAGGTAAACAAATAGATATAGAATTCATGATTTGAAATGGAATAATATGATTTTACTAAAACATAACCTTAATGACACATTGACATAGCAAGGAGGATACATGGAAGTCATGCCTTAAACCGGATTGGTGATAAACAAGATAGGGATCCACTCAAGACATTGCACTTGCAGCCCATAGCAAGTGTTAACACATAACCAATGAAAGTTAGTTATACCAAAAAACCATGAGGGAAATATGGATACCAAATGCTAATGAAGCTAATGTTGGCATGAAAAAGGGATTTAAAGATGTAACTTGTACGTGGGAAGATGGCTCTCCATAGGTGGTTGTTCCTAAGACTATTCCCTAGCTCTAGGAAGGGGGAAGATGCAAACTAATCAATGCGTGAAGTTTGCAATGTATATGAGAAAGCTGATTGATGCGAGAAGTTTGCAATGTATATGAGAAACTTAATTGATGCAAGAAGATTTCTTAGGATGTTATGATATATAGAAGGTTGATCAATCTGGGAAGTATATGAGAAAGCTGATTGATGCGAGAAGTTTGTAATGTATATGAGAAACTTAATTGATGCAAGAAGATTTCTTAGGATGTTATGATATATAGAAGGTTGATCAATCCGGGAAGCCTTTGTTGCCATGATACAATAGAGTAGCCATCCTTTGAGGGTATGGTCTACTTTTTGCTTTTGCTTTTAGATTTTTGGCTTTTTATTTTTTTGTTTAGATGGCAAGATAAGATATGTATGATAGTTGTCCTTCCAGGAAGTATTCTATTTTTAATATATACTTTTTAAATGAACAGTTGTCCTTTGAGGGATCAGTCTATTTTTTTGGATACGATAACAAGAGATAGGAGCATCCATAATTGGTACTTTATTTTATTTTATTTTATTTTTTAATTTGCTTTTTCTTTGATGGGGAAGAGTTGGGTATAGCTAGGTTCCATGGTTCCAATAGGTGAATGAGAAGGTGATGGATGTAATGATCGTGAAGTTCTCACCACAAGGGGAGAACCTATCCATAAGGAAAATGCTATGGATAAAGCCATGGTGCCCATATTTAATGTCATTGTTATCCAAGTTTACACACATGGAAAAATTGGACAACTTGGTCCTATTATGATCAAATCAAGACATTGGTCTCAGGGACCCAATTCCAGTTATCGAAGAGATAAACAATTAAAATAATTAATAAATGGCATAGGTGAACTCACCTAGAATTGAATGGCACCAATTTGAGCTCAACTCAGTCAAAGTTTGGGGTCGACTTGATAGATAACTCAGTGTCAACTTAGCAGGCAGCTCGAAAATCAACTAGATGCATGGTGATCATAGAAGAATAGCTCAGTTACAAGAGCTTGATGAGGGCTCGGTGTCGATGCAGAATATAGCTCATCGGATCTCGAGGGAAGGAACTCAGCACATGGCTCACATTGAGCTTATTGACATATGCATGGTGCTCGTTTGGTTGATTTCATTGGAGCTTGCCGAGTCAAGAGTCGGTGCAGCCAATGGAGCTCAGTGGTAAGAATCCGAGTCAACAAAAACATGTGGATAATGAATGAGATTGGTGAGTGACTCTTTGAATTTAATCAACTTGGATCTTAGTCGTAGGTAAAAAGAGATGGCTTGACTCATGGCTCGAGTGAGTCGTCACAGGATTAACTTAATGAGCTCTCATTATGTGGGCATACATGTACAGATGGTTTAAGCTAAGATCATTCTAGTGATCTCTTGGTCAAAATGGTTGGTGAAATATTGTGAGCAAAGTTTAATGGAGTTTCGGCTCAACATGGCTACATGGAATTCATTTTGGTGAAGAGCTTGATCAAGGAATCGAGTTACTCAGAGAAAAAGGACTCAAGTTTATGAAGGAGTTCTGATGACGAGCTAAGTCATTGGTTAGAGGAGATTACTCACAGAAAGAATAAGATAACTTCCCCTTGGCACAAATGGAGAACAATTGATCTTGGGTAAGAAGGCCATTGTAAGAGAGTTTGAATAAACTATAACCATAACTATAATCACATGACGAGGAGCCAACTCGACTCAATGGCTTGATGATTGAGTTATTCACCTAGTGAAATACTTACGAAGAGGAAAAGAAGAGTCTTGGTAAGGGTGAGTCACAACTCAATTTCATGTTGGTGATGGGTAGACATGAATCGGTAGATAATAGGTCGAGCAACACAACTTGATTGGATCACCCAGCTTGGGGGAGACATTCGAGCTCGACGAAGCTAGTTCAATTTCAAGCTTGGATTGGAATCATGCTATGAGAAAGATCACTAGGAAATGGGGTGGCAACTGAGCCATTGAGAGCTTGTCACATTGGCTCATAGGCATGGCTTGGTGGTTACATGTAGCTCAAGAGAAGCTCACAAGGAAAAGTCAACTTAGCTCGGGCTTGGCACCAACATGCTCGGTTGGGAGCTCGATTGTGGAGGTGATGAAATGGTTTGGTGAACTAAGTTGAGTTGAGCCACAAGATTGAAATAACTCAACATGAACTCCACGAAGGAAAAACCGAGCCAAAACCATCTCATGGGAGAGAGGAGTTACCCATTTCGGGCTTAGGAAAACATGTGAGTTGATCGGTCAGGAACGACTCAATGGATAGCTCGAGGGAACTCAGTGGTGAATTCACAAAAGTGTGACGAGCTGGTGGAAAAGTGGAGATTGCAAGCCGTCGTGCTAGGTTAGAATGTTGGTAAAAAGGCCCCAAAATTCTGGAGTCCCCATCTTAGGTTTGCGGGTTTTCATGATAAGGAAGCCATGCCTTGAATGGCAAGATGGCCTTCGGGTTCCGAGATTAAAATTACCACTCTGCTGAGATTGATTCAATGATGAGACAAACCATGTATCTCACATGACCAGACTCGAGTAATCTGAATGCCAAACTAAGGATAAGGATAACAGTAATCCCACACCATTTCTGGAAGTGTGGAGATGAGAAACCAACTTACCAAGTCGCAACATGGGCAAAACGTTTCAAAAATTCCACACTTCAATCTGTGGCCGTGGGAAAATTCAGGGAAATTACCAATGGGTGGGTAACGTGGTGGGACTCACCCAATGAGCCATCTCAAAGAGAAGGAAATGGTCCAGGTGGTTACCAAGTTGAAAGTTGAGGAGTTCGGGATATGAAATTATAAAGGTAGTTTGTGTGGGCACGAGTCACCATGTCAAGGGCTTGACCAGGTTTTAGCGAATGGACTGTCATGTAAGGTGAGTTAGCATAAGGATGCGAGGCCAGGTTTCGATCAATGTGGAAGTTGGAGAACTGAATCAAATAATGAGCGGTGCGGCAATAGAGTTTGATGCAATGCATTTTGGAGGGCGGTGAATTCACTTAGTGTATTGACTATGAATGAAAAACCGAGCCAAGATTAGTTCATCACAGAATTCACTGCAATACAGAGCTACGTCAATCATGATGAAGGCACTTCGAAGGTTGGAGAATCATTCTAGCTTGAGCACAAGCTCATTACATAATATGGACCGAGTCAAGTAGAAGAGTTCACGGTTCTAATTTGATAAAAGAGCTCGACTTGGTAAACCAAGTTGAAGCCAAGATAAAACGGTAGTGGTGGAGCTTGATCAATTAAGTCGGGTCAATACATGGTCAATTCATAGCATTGGGCTACCTTGGCTGAGTCACATTGGAACTTGGTATATAACGAAATCGGCTCGTGAAAGTCGACTCAATGCAGGTCGGTGAGAACGGAGCTTGGTAAGAATAGGAAGAGCTCGATAGAGAGCTCATTTTGGGAGCTCAACGTGGTGTAGCATAGGGAGCTTAGATACATCAACATGATTCGAAAGTAATTTGTAAAGATAATAGTTCGGTCTGAGTCAGGATTATGAAGAGAAATTTTATCGGCAAGTAAATGGAGCTCGGTAACCTCGAGTGAGCTAAGGGCCAGTCAAGTGATACGTAGTTCAATGTGATAAAAGAGGATCTCAAACGAGGATGTCGGAGTGCATGAATGATGGGATTGGGAATGGAGCTTGAAAAAAATGAGAAGAGCTTGATGGAGAGTTATTTGGTGATAGGATCTTAGCTCATTTTGCGGTGAAGGATGATGGAGATTGTGACCAACTCGGTGAGTTGGCTCGGTGAGCCAACCACCGAGTTGGTTCTTTTTTACCCATTCACATGGACCCCTCCCTCTCCAATGCAAACCAGTCAATGGGGGGTCCCGCCATTATTTTTTAATTAAATTAATATTTTTTATTTTAAATATTTTATTAATAATATTTATTATTATTATTAAAATATTTTATTTAAATATTCCTTTAATTAATTAAGAGGATTAGGTCAATAGGAAATTAATGGCACATGATGAAAGCTTCTAAAGTGGTTCAACCAATTGTAATAAATACATCATGTTCCTTCAATTTAGGAAGGGAATTTATGAATCCTTCTCTCTTCTCTCTCAACTTCTTCTATAAATGTAAGATGGAAACTCATTCCAAGGAGTTGGACAAGTTAGACTTTTGAGACAAGTGCATATTTTTTTAAGAGTCCTCCTTCTCCTACAAGTTATTCTTGTATGTTGAGGGAACTTTCAAGCCTCTTTTCCAAGATTGTAATGGAAACCATTGCCTCTTCCAAATGTATGATGCATTGTGCACATTGTTGAAGTAATAAAAGTGTGTGTTTTGTGATTAATCTTGGTCCTTTCATCCTTCTATACTTCTTTGTGCTTTTATCATGCTTGTAGGTACACTGTGCAAGTTCAATTTTCTATTATAGTTTCTTGGAGTTTTGTGATTATCAAGTGGTGGAGCATTTCACACATTTGAGTTGTGTCATTTTTTCACCCTTCTCAAGTTCATCCTTCTTCACTGGAATACTGATAGATTGTTTTTTCTAATCAAGTTTAACAAAGGGAATGCATGCTTCCTAGTATATGGTATTTTGTACCCTCTCTAAGTTACAATAGGTGAAGTTGACTTGTGGTGTACACACTCTCTTCAAATCAACATTTCCTAATTTTGGCAATACCCTTTATTTGGTGCATCACCATCCCTGGTATAGTTTCATTTCTGCAAATCTCTTTCCCTAAAACCCATGAAAATGTTAGCACAAGTCTAGATAACTATTTTAGCCAAATAACAAAGATGTAAAAAATAGGGATAGTCAAGGATTATATTCAACATTTCTAAAACCTATCCTTAAAGGTGGATGACATCTCATAGGGTCATCTAAAGGATCTATTCTTGGGTGATCTCAAGGATAACATCCAACTAGATAATTCCATATCATTACATCTAGGTGATAATGGAAGAGTTTCATGATGGAGGAATTATATCTAAGGATATAACTAAGTACTCATTGGTAGACATGCTTCAAAGTAGAATAACTGCCAGTGCAACTGCAATAATATCCAATTGAGGTTCCATCTCTGGTTTACCACCAAGGGAGGGAAGACATTAAGTTGATAACAGGATGAGATGATAGTTTGTAAAGGATTAGATGTGATAGGGCCCGATGGGAAATAAGAACTATGTCCTTAAGGAAGTGAAAAGATGATGACAACGATGGATTTTGATGAAAATAAATGGTGCCCCAAGAGAGACACAATTATGGCCACAATAGTGATCCTTGATAAACAAATTAAAAAATGGTCCCTCGCGGAAGGAGAAACATGGCCTCATGGACTTTGATGAAAATAAATGGTCCTTTCTACAATGGAAGGATTTATGGCCTCAAAGGAGGAAGTCATTTAACTGGAGATTTGTACTAAACAAAAGTTGGATTAAGATTAGACGAGATGGATTAGATGAAATCAGATGAGGTTCAATAAAGCAATGTCAAGAGTGAAGTCCCAACATTAATGGGGTTGTATGAATGGATAAGAGATAAAGTGATGTAGAAGTGATGCAAAGGACGAGGAGGGAACTTACCCCTAGAGATTAAGGATACATATGAGTTTAGATAGGATTGTTTTGGAACTTGGATGAGATAAACAGATTCTAGAGACCACAAATGAGTTTGGAAAGATAAACATTATTGATGAACAATGAAGGGCCTTCCTTAGGAGGCATATCATACACAATGAGGGATGTTAAGGGATGATGTGGATGGAGGAATCATGGGAAACCTGACGGATGGGATACGAATTGGATTATGATATAGATGGAGAAAGTATGTTTCCCTTGAATGAGGAAATCATTTTTCTCAGTACGGTTGTTGATGATTGTTTGAAAGGTGATTACAACGTTCAATGTCATGAGATGTACAACGATAAGTAAATTCAATTGAATCACAACCATGATGGATTCTAGACCATAGGGATTAAAGGATTTAATTGGGAGGAAACATGATGTGTATTCATAGTTAAGCTGCCTAAAAATTGTCTGCAAAATGGCACCCAATCGAAGTGATGGTCATGGGGAAATATTTACTATTGCAGATTTTATTCCTATCATTGATAGGATCATTTTGGCTTGGAGTAAACCTCTAAAGAGGTGGGTGTTGATCAGATAGGTGAATCACATTGTTAAAAGATGGAAACTTTTGATATAGAGATAGATTGTTTGGATTACTGATTTAATCTGATTTGAGGATCAAACCTTATTTCAGAATGGACCTACCCTAAATGATATTTATGAGGATTGCACACAAGAATATTGCAAGGAATCAACATTCAACAATGTAAAACTAAGATTTGATCAGAGGGATGATGACCTTTGTTGATTTTGTATAATAATATCAAATTGAGACTGTGTATCTAAAGAACATGATAGAAATAATGGATATTTATGGCTCGAAAGAGTCCTAAAAGAAGAAGAGTATTAATGGAGAAATAAGTGTCCCATAAAATGATGCCCCAGATGCCAACAAATGAGTTCTATGTGAGATTGGATGTCTACTAAAATTCTTGGCATGGAAACTAATTTTTTTTAGATCCTAATACCTCCATTATTATCCCTCTTGTGTTTGTCTCAAGTGGAGGTGTTTGTTAGATAAATGATCGTCCATGGGGTACCCTTGGTAAAAAAATGAATGCCTAGACATTTAAATCACATGAGATATAATAAGGATTAGGTAAAGAGAATTGGGGAGTCAGTGATGTGGCTCATGACGGTCACCCTAAGAGTAACTTACTAGGTGATGAAGATTCTCAAGGTAGCATCTCAAGTCTATGTTTCTTCATGACAGATACAAGGTGTGTATTCATGGAGTGATAGGTTTCCCTTATGGGTGTACATTTGTATATTTGGAGACATGGGTTGATCTGGTGATGGCCATGTTTGATGCAGAAGCTGAATGATGATCAGGGTTCTCTATTTTATACAAGGTCCCTCTAAAAAATGCAACCCTTGACCCTTGTGGGATATGCTACATAAATCAACTTGTCATTTCTCAAATTTTTGAAAGATTATGATTCGAAAGGTATTTCTTAGAGAGAAATGTTTGATCCTTTATTTGGGAAAACTAAGTATCGGGAATGATTCCTAGCAATTAGCATATAGGTAATTCACGGGTGGGAAGGTTGGTCAGTATTAAAATGTGCTAATAATTGAAAGGGATTTGAAAGATTAAGGAAGAAAGTAGACGGCTAAGGGTTCCAAAGGGGACGGGAGCGCCTTGGCATTTCTTGTCCTAATACCAGAACTATTGGATGAAAAAGGGTTGGATAGATGAAACTTGAAAGTGTCGGTGGAATTGTGATAGGACGGTAAAGGTTTAAACAATGCTTAGTCAAGTTGGAATGATAGTAAAGTTGAGGGAAATAAAAAAACGATGAGGAGAAAAGGCATTGGATGACTAGTTTTATTGAAGTCTTGGAATCAGGTATTAGATGGAAGAGGGGTTGGATAAATGAGGGATTAGGACCTAGATGAGATGTTGTGCATATGATGAGGGGTTGGACATGGATTTCCCCCACTTTATGAGGGTTCAGTGGATGGCTCAGGGTTATAAAGTAGAACAACTGGGGTTAGATTCTAGAGAGGAGTGTAGTTGACAGTGGTTGGATGGACTAGCCATTGGACTGAAGTCATTGTTGTGACGGCTAAGGGTTGGAAAGGTTTAGACCCTAGGACAGCTCAATCAATTATAGTGATGTTATTCCCTAGGGGTTGAATGGCTCAAGTTTGTAGAAACCTTAGATTTTGGTATGGCCCTGATTTTCTCTCCTTTAGTTCGGTGAATATGAGAATCCCAATTTACACCAAAAATGGTTTGATTATTCATTCAAAAGATCTTATTTGTGTATCCCTAAATATTATGTGCTAATGAAGAGTATCGACATGTTGGTTCCAATTTTTTCACGAATAAGTCCAGCTACAAATCAAGATTATGCCCCCCACCATTCAAATAAGTTCCACTCAATCCTCAATTTATTTGATTCATGAAATCATTCAGCCATGTAAAAAATACTCACCTGACCAATGTTAGGTTATCAAACCTCAAGAGAATGGATGAGATGGTATGTATACTCGAAGCTGAAGATATAATATGGTTAAGGTTGTTGGTGTGGTCAGGTAAGAAGAAGAACAATGGGAGGAAATATCTACTTATTGATTAAACTAAGGAGAGTTTTTAGGGTAAGGTAGAATGGATGTGGTAGGGTTTTCAAACCTACTGAGGTCATGTGGTAACTGAACCTTTTCAATTGATAGAAGTTATGAGGTGAGGAGTGTTGGAGATATTTGACATTGTTCAGTCTTGTCAGAAATTCCCAGTTGAGCATGATAGATAATCCCCTCTTTCAAGTAGGTTACTTGGTATGTTTATAGGCGGGGTTGTAAACGTGCATATATCTATTGTTCGAGTTTAGCTGATATGGTTGTAGACACGGGGGAGTGATATCCTCCAAGGGAGGAATAGGTGTCTTTGAATGCAATGTGGGTAAGGTAATATATGTGAGATCTAATCACATATGTTTTAGGGATTGGTGTGGATATTATCACAGATCCATCTTCTTGGGCTCATAGATTCATATCTGCATTTGAGGTCCTGCCCTCCGTCATTTGAAGTTGTTATTTTGGGGTATCGATTCGACCCACGTGGATACAAAGTTTCCTATAGTAAAATTTATGGCATGATTTATCGGTAAGACCCCCAGAAGGATTAGGTAAAGAGTATTGGGATATACCGGATGATGTGGCCATGGGAAAGGATAAAGGTGACGTAAGATGTCAAGGTAGGTGATAAGTGGATTTGTTGACATGATAGATATATAAGTATTTGGGATAGATAGGGATGTAGGCAATTTGGTATATTTGGAGACATGGGTGATGTGGTGATGGCCATATTTCATTAGAAGTTAAATATGACATGTTGGGGCATGAGAGATGTGGATGAAGTGGTATGTATAATCAAAGCCGATATGGATGTGGTTAAGGTCATTGGTGTGGTTGATATGATTTAGAAAGTGAAGGAGAACTGGGATTAAAGGTCTAAGGATGGCATAATGGGTGAAGGTAGAATGGGGTTGTAGATAAGGTAGTTAAATCCAATAAAGGGGATATGGTAACCCCTATGGAGTAAACATAAATACCTTAAAATTGCAAAAGGAGTGTTTTCATGAAATTATAATCTCAGAGAATAAGAAAATATTGATATTAGGAGATTCTTAGGCAAATAATAATAACATTGTAGAAAACTAGGATTGGGTATGGGAATGCAAATTATGTGTATTTAGTACCATGTTAATTATTAAATAGGTATTGATAAACGATAAATTTTAACATGAATAATGATAATGGTGGATCTTAAATGGGAAATATCTTTCTAGACCAAAAAACACATGAAGAAAATAATAATTGAGTGGATAAACATAGATGGTATAGTCAAATTTTATTCATATGTGGTAAGGTTAGAAGAAGGTGTAGGTTTAGGACAAGTAGTAAAAGTTGAAATAGGTGTGAGTAGGTTACATGGCAAAAGTAGTGGGAATTTTCATTCTAAAGTAGGAACATGTGGAGTTGGTGATATCAGATGAGATAATTGATTAAAGACTGTCAATTTTGTAAGCATTTAATAATTGAGATGTAAAAGGGGCTTGATTTGTTAGTGGTTGATTAGGTAAAATTTGTGTAATTCTGTCGAGAGGTTGGCTAGATGAAGTGGTGGAGCTATTGATTTGGATATCCCCCTTATTTATAATTTGTTGGATGCGATCTTTGAAGGAACGAAATTTCTCAATGTCATGACCTTTGACTCGATGATATTTACAATAGTGGGTTTCATGATACCAAATAGGCTTGGATTGCAAATTGTCCACGGGTTGTATGGGAGGAAGTTGGATGGAGTTCATGGCCATCAACTTTGAAAATACCGAACTATATGATTCTCCTAAGGGAGTGTAGTTGGTTGTTGATTGAGGGGCTCGTTGTTGAGGCCTTGTGCTGGATGTAGATATAGATGAGGGCTTAATGACCATGGCGTTGGCTGCACCCTTAAATGTGTTGTTATGTGTGGATGGTTTAGTAGATTCAATTTTAGTTTTGGTTGAACTTAGCTTAAGATGACCTTGTTCAATGACACGGGTTTCGAGTTTGTGGGCCATTGTGAAAACTTTGTCAAAGGTTTAGAATGATTGGATTTGCAAAGTAGATGATATATGTTTTGCACATGATTGTGAGAAGAGTTTGATGAGTTTGGTTTGCAGAAGAGAGAAGGATAGTTGGTTTATAACACCACGCCATCATCCAAAAAAGTCGGAAATGGGCTCATCTTCAAACTGTTGGATGGTGTATAGGTCAATGTTAGTATTTTGGCATGCAATGTTAATAGAAAAGTGTTCTAAAATAGTTTTGTAAAGCTGGGTGAAAGAGAATATGGAATATTGTGGGATATGGTTATACCAGTCCAACGCAGGACCAGACAAGGACATGGGGAAAGTGCGAAGTAATAGATCATGATCATGCACAATAAGACAAAATGCATGTTTAAATGCATGGAGATGTTTTTGGGGATATTCCTTGTTGTTGAAATTAGTAAAAATTAGGAATTTTCCAATGAGGAGGGTAGGGTTTGATTGGAACCTACGAATGAATCAGTTCGTTACATATGTGTTTGTAGGATAATACATCTTTGGGTTCTAAGGTAGTAACTTCTAAACTATCCAACCGATTCATTATGGCATGAATCGCATCACTCGATGTATTTTTAGATTGAGATTGGATTGGTGGTGCGGCCTAAAATGTATCTTGATAAGGTGAATGATATGTTTTTAGTTTTGTGGGTATTTGGGGAATCGTTTGATAGAGGAATGGTTGATAAACTTGTGGGATAATGATTAATTTGCAGATGTGTTAATGTGTGGGAAATTTTTGATAAGGATTAACATGTGTCATGGGTTGAGATTAGATATGTTGCTGCAATGATTGGTGTTGAGAAATAGGGATGTGATGTGATCGTTGAGACTGGGTAGGTGGTTATAGTAAATGAGAAGTGGGGATATGAGTGTTACAAGATTGAGATGGTTGGGGCATACAATGGGTAGGAAAGTAAGTGCTAAGAGGTTTAGATGGTTGGATAGGCATATTAATAGAGGATGAAATAGAATTGAAAAAAAGGGATGTGGGTGGAATGTGATCCACCAATTGAGGAGAGTGAGAGGATTGAGAGATTGTGGGGGATTTTTGAAATACGAAATCATATATGGGGGTAGGAGGATGTCCAAGAGTTCCTGAAGAAGTGAGATATGGGGGTGTGGTTGTTTTAGGAAGATAGGATTGGTGAGAGATACTAGAATTGGTTTCAAGACATGAATGATTGTGGATGACATTGGTTCTCATGAAGCAAGTTCATAGAGACAGGGGGTTGGGTAACTAAAGGCGTGGTTTCGAGTTTAGAATCTTGTTGGGAGAGATCGTTAGGAGAAGTAATTTTATTAGATGGAGGAAATTGCTTTTTTCTTTCAATTTCAGAGAGAGTTACAATATGTGTGAAATAGAGAAACATATGTTTATGTAATTTGTTGACAAATAAATCAAGCAACTTTTTTTATCATCATGATTTAATTTAGGGGATGTGAACAAAAAAGTGGGAAAAAAAAGGTGTCTAGAGAACGGTAGTCTAAGGTTGGTTTCTAGTTGTGGCTAGGTATATGTCTAAAACGATTTCATGTTGGGTGTTCAAATACCAATCAGTGAACTAGGTGAAAGGAGTGTCTTGTTATGTTGATTTCATTCGTGAAGTTTCAGGTAGTGTGTGATAAGTGAAATGTAGAAGGTTAATCCCCTAGTTAAACTATCAGATCAGGCAGGATGTACGGGGTTCATTTTAGACCAAATTCGAAGTGTGAAGTTTGATGAGACAATTAACTAGGAAAGGCAATTATAATGCAGAAAAGAGAAAATAGGGAGAAACAAAGAAACCTAGAGACTGATTTCCCCCAGTATTTGATTACACGTGAAAATGATGTTTTTCACAGCAATAATTAGTGTCCGAGAACGTCTGGGTAAGTTTTTTTAAATAAAAATAAAAATGGGATCTATATACAGTAAGAAATGAAGATCTTAATAAAGATATATACCTATTTTTTTGGGTAAACACAAAGGTACTTGTAAAGTAAGATATACATCTATTATACGACTAAGATCGAGAACAAAAGCCACACGATGAGATTAATTTCTAGATTTGTGTCCCATGCGAGTAGAATCTAAAACTATGAATTGTTTTTTGTTTTGTGTTTTTTAGTTGATTATTATGATGTATTTAATAATAAAATTAAAATTGATACTGACTATGAACAACTAAATACCAATCCGGTTGAAAATGAGAAGAACACTTACTTCCCCGATGATATAAACCAGTGAATGCAAGAAGCACACCACACTGAGGGAGATAACACTAAACCCTGCAAATAAGTGAATCGAAAAATAAAATGATTGTGAAAGATATCTAAATGAGGGAGCTATGAAACCAAACAATCATTCTACTTATGACATCTATACAAGATGAGAAAAGGAACAAAGTAAATGAAACGACTAGATCGTGGATCCGGTCCCACCTGGCATGTCATAATGTTATACAGGAAACTTCACTCTCACGCGGGTGAATGTCAATACTGGAAGCCACCAACAACTTTGAATGCTGGAGGGCTTAGTACCTCAGATGTAGATGTAGATCTGTGGGTGCTAAGAAGAGAGATGTCTGATAATGCCTGCAAAAACTCGAATAGATATGATTAGATCAATATATGTGAGGGTTGCCCAGACAATGCTGGTTCCAAGAGGTTTTGAACTCCCTTGGAGGATGTCAACCCCCATGTCAGAAAGATGGAAAATAAAAAAATGAGCAATAGATAGCATGTAGAGGTAGAGAAATATAATATGCCCAGTAAAATAAGTAGTGAAATACTGCCTATGTGAGAGATTGATAAGATCCTCAGCTATAACGTCAAATGTTTGCCATGGCTTTAAAACTCAACTTCAAAACTTATTTCATAATTTTCTTTTTATTTCTAACCCTTCAAGTTTCAAAATATGCAAAGTTTTCATATTCTTTGATCTGAAAACGTGATGTTGTAATTTTTATCACTTTTATAGTTTCCAAAGATCGTGATTTTTTTAACCAATTTTAAGCATTCTTGAATCCACAAATTGATTAAATTCTGATTATTTTTCATCCATAGAAGTGCGGAAAACTTTTGTAGCAAAGAAATAATCAGAAAACTGAAAAGAATCAGATAACAAAAGAGATTGTTTACGGGGTTCGGAATTCCTACGTCTCCGGGTTCAGATTGAACCGATCCATTAATAATATTGAATTGCAAGTACAATAACTCTTACAAACAATCAATAATGAATCACAACCTGCAAATGAGCTGATCAATGTCCCAAGAACTCTGAAAAATAGCAGAAAACTGTCCCAAGAATGATCCGTGGCTCCTACAGTGTTTTCACAATGTGATCTCCCTGCAACTGTGTTAGAAAAACACCTAAAAATGGAGATTTAAAAACATTCCATGAAAAAAAATCATATTTCTGAGATCAGATCTGAATTATGAACATTTTTCATGTTTACACCAAGTCACAATTCGGACTAGAAGTGCATTGAAATTTGTGTTTTCCAACTGGCTGTCTTGAAGATCCCTGTTAAAATCTGCATTCAAAGCTTCCAAAAACAGGATAAAAATCATCAAAAAAGATCAAACCTTATATCGTTGGAATCGTCTCAGAATTCTCTACATTTCATCTTTTTACTCCAAAAGCCCAATCTGAGTGTACGGCCTTCAAAAATGGAGTTCTCTGCAAGCTGGTCCTTAAGCTCTTTACACAGACCTGTACCCCCCATTCAAATACAATATACCTCCTTTTATACTATTTGCAAACAGCTGGCGCATTGGTTAGGCACCTATAATTTTGGATGGGAGGTCAGCTGTTCCAATCCCCTCCTTGTCTTTAGGCTTATCCTTTTGGGAATAAAATATATTCCTAAGGCTATTTTTAACTTTAGCCTTACCCGTGCATAACAAATGGGTTTAAATCCCTATGTGGGTGGATGCATTTTAGAAAAGGGATTAAATCCCATGGTTGGCATGGCATAATATTCCATTTGGCATGGCTAAGGATTGGCATGGGATTAATTCCCAAGTGGAGCGGTGGTATTAATAGCTTTAGGCTTTATTAAGCCTTTCCACGCCTAAGACCACGTTGGAAAAAAACCGTCCCCACAACCGCTTCATCCTCCTTCTGCCACGTGGGACAGTCCACGTATGGTCCTTTGCCCCCAACAACCGCTTCAACAACCACTTTCCACGTGGTAAAAACACATGCATTTGATTTAATATTAATGTATACACATTAATATATATTTGTGGCATTTGGAAAAGGACCTTACCAAAAATAATATTATTTCGACCAATACAATATGGCATCGAAATAATCCTGTAGTCCATTTGTCATCTCCCGATAGGCAAATCGATCAAATTCGACGTGTCACAGTGCGATTCGGTACAATATGGACCAGTTGACCATAATTGACTTTCCCGTTGACCGAACTTTGACCGAACATATCTAGAGCTCCCGATGTTTATTTTTCGCATTCTCACAGTCATTCGAAAGCTCTTGAGATGATCTTCTGCCTTGACACCATTTAGGTATGTTTAGGGAACTTTAAAAAATGATCCCCTGATCATTCTTCCTTCCAAATTTTTGAATAAGATATCAAAATTTGATGTATTTGGGATTTAGAATTATTAAATTCATGGGTGGTGTTCATGAATTTAAGAATTTTGGGGGATTAATTATTAGGTGGGGTATTATATTTGATTTGATTGAATTGAATTTGATTAAGTGGGGAACATGTGGGGTTCATGATTTGGATGATTTAATTATGAGATGGGATGATATGACCTAATTGGAATAATTGATTATTTAACATATAATGAGGTTTACGTATGTGAAACAGGATCGATTAAGTTATAAGATTAATTAATTGAGCACACATTTTTGGCGAGAAATGAGATTCACTTGGATAAGCCTGCTGAAGGAGAGAAAACACGAGGTGATACCAAAATTTGGTGTCTACATGCATGTTAGTCACTTTCTCCACATGGAAGGTTTGAGCAGTAAAAGGAAAGATAACCAAATCGTGCCAAGCCAAGAACACAGATGCCAATCAAACATCACGATCAATAAGATGAAATTAATTCACCAGAATAACTTTACATAAACCTTTGCAAACAAATGAGCAACAATATCATATATTATTATGGAACTGTACGTACCCAAAATTGTAAGGTACTGTACTGCCGGAACAGCGTAACACGTGCCCCAATGATGATACAGGTCTCCTCGCAAGGTGTTCGGGATCCAGAAAAGCTCTCCAAGTATGCGTTAACATCCCGCATGCCCCGCTTAGCCCCTGCGTCCATTATTTTTCTCTTTTCCCCTCTTTTCTTTGCCTTTTTCTCTTCAATTACGAAACCGCCGCCCTAATCAGGGTGGCGGTCCTGTAACCGCCGCCCTACTCAGAGCGGCGGTCCTGCACGCATTTTCCAAAAAGCTCTTTTAACACGACTCACGTAAATTTCAATGTTTACCAGCTTTTTTTCACCGCCATGAGTTTGCATTAATGATTTTGGTTCCCTGGAATAGTGTTTTGCCATTGTTTATAGTTTAAGAGATCAATTTGGTTTTTACCTTGGGTAAATGCAAATTCTATAAATAGTTGGCTTGTGCTCAAGAAAAAGGCCCCTCAAATTTTCCTCTGAATTTCTCATTGCAATAGATTAGTCTTTCATTTTTTCTTAGAAATCTTAGTTTCATTCATTGCATGCCTAGTTAGAATTGTTTTGTTGTTAGGAAGCCACATATCCATCTTGTGTAGGTGTTGTTGCTCTTTCATCCAATCCATTAGATTGAAATAGTTTATTTATCAATAGGAAGCCATTAACATTACAGGTTTTGTTCTTTAAACAGGATAGTTTCAGGTTTTGGATGTTTTATGTTGCATGACTCGCAATAAATCTCGCTAGGAATTACATAAGCCAAGCTCTATACTCTTGCGCTATCTCTCTCCTACTCGCATTGTATTCAGTCTATATCTTAAGCTATCTTTGTCCCAATATCCATTCCTGTTGATGCTAGCATTACACGCTTTTCTAGGTCTAAGTGAACACGAAGGAACGAGGAGATCACACTGAGGGGACAAAATCACACACACCATCGGATTCACCACTATTCTGCAGAATCCAGGTTCTAGCTTTCAAAGTTCTAAATTAGAAGCATATCAAATAGAGTAGCCAATCACTTTATTTCAGTCAATTTTACTTTCGATATTACCAGGGAAGCTGTGGGGATTGATAGTTTCTGAGAGACTATGATTCATTCCTCACTTCTGAGGTAGGATCGAGAGTCTTGCAAATAGATTAGATCAATTATTTCATTATTTAGAATAGGTTCACAGTTGCACAAGCAAGTAGCTATACTCGGTTGCTTTGTTTGTTTTAATTTTGTCATTAGATTAATGGTCAATTTCTAAATATATTAAAATAGTTGCTCTTTTAAATTCATTCAAATAGTTCATCAGAAAATACAAAAATAGAGAAATCATATATACTATAGATATACTTCACGTAGTTAAATTTCACTTTGCTGCAGTTGAATTTACATTGTTGCTTTTGTATGACAATCACGGGACCTAGAGAGCCCAGAGAATACGTATTCGAGCCAATCGTGCCCCAACCCAATCTCATCACAGCAATAACTGATATAGATCAAAATCTTAGGATCCAAGTCTTCCGAACAATGGTAAACTTACAACAAATCAGTTCTCAGTTAAGGGGGTTGAACATAGAAGACAAACAAGCGCACATGTTTTGGTCGAATTAGCCAAACTACAGATTACCCTAAGTAAACATCTGTATGACTGTAGAAGGGCTTCAAAGAGAGCAAACATTTGGCTGTGACCCTTTGGTTCCACAGCCAAACGCAGGAGATACTCTCACAGACATAGATACTAGCTTAAGAATTCAGGTTACAAGAACGCCTATGAGGTACTCTGAGAAAGTCACACAACTACTAGTTCTAAACATAGAGGCTGAAAAAGCATATGACTACCGGATATTAGGGATTAGGGACTAATTCCGCACATGACCATAGCAGGTCCACAATGACCATGAGTCTACGGTTGTGACCCACAAATCCCACAACCCAAAGAATCCATAGGTGAATCAGACATAGACACTGGCCTACGTACACTGGTATTCCGGTCTACTCCACTTCCACCTATCATCATCGAACAGTTATCCTTATTAGACGTAGCAGCTAACAAATCTAGGGAATTTTGGACTAGGCCAGAGAATCGCCCATAGAAACAACTTTATCTGTCATATTCTATGACCCTATCTGGAGACATACACGAAACTATCCCAGGTCATTTTCCACGTATTCCACAACCCATAGATCAAATCATGCCAGAGCTCAATATTGATTGGATCCTTCGAGCAGTCATCCTTGTTGATCGATCTATCACACTAGTTCAGGTTAGGAGGGCCTTCTTTGCCTTAGATTCACAATTTCCACTAGTACGTGTCAAAGACATCAGATTGCCTAACTAATTTGTCTGCATCCCATGCATATTCCATCCCCACCAGCTGTCTCGGCACAACCTCGGGAGGTCGGGTGCGAGGAAGAGTTACTTGTAGATTCCCATGCTCGCTTGTCACTTTTTCGTCATACAAAATTGGTGAACCCGACGTGAACTTCCTACTTTATGGTTCCGAGTCATATCTCTCCTTGCTCCTAAACTAGTACTTTTTTTTGCTTCTTCCTTCCGCCTTCGCTCTCAACCATTACTCTATGGGTATTCATATACCCCCCGAATATGTCGGGATTTAATGCATATGGCAGACCCCTCCTGGGTCTTGAGGCATACTACGCCCAACAGAATAGACAATCATCACCCTCACTCTCAGTATGGGGTGATAACTACTCAACTAACCAGTTGTCAATGCAAACTCCAAGTATCAGATATAGCTCATCCTTCCAAACAGAGGATTTGGATCAACTCCCCCAAATACAACAAACAGATCCGTCAGGCTCAAACAATATGACATTCACAGGAGAATCTGGTTCATCTCCCCAGGTGCTGCTTAGACCACAAATCAGCAGACAATCAGACCCATACCTGGGTTTAGATTATGAACATTCACTACGTTATGCCATGAATGAACAATGCTCTCGGAGCATGTACCCACCCATAGGAAGTTTTCAAACACAACCCGAGGTCTCTTTTCAAGGAAATACCTCTCTACCACTGCATATAGGAAATGCCCTCGGGGAAACTTGGCAAGAAAATGATCAGTTCATAGCAGGATATCACATGCCTATACAACATCAGGATATACAACAAATGCCACCAAGGCAAAATATTGTGACTTCACCAAATGAGGTCATTTCAACTTTAGTAGAAAAGGTTAGGGGTTTGGAACTTGCCCAGGAAAATCACCATTCTCAATTCATGCAGGCAGGAAGTTCTAATCCTTCACACCAACCTAGCCAAGTAGACCTCCTCACAGGAATAGGAACGTTGGGAATGCCTCCGCAGTATTCAAAACAAACACCAACTAGACCCACCATCCCCAACACCGCTCCTCCCGGTCTAGTGCAAAATAATCCCTTCCTGGATAATACCCCATCATACTTAAACATGTACTCCAAATCACCACAAGGGGATATGTTCTCCTCTCCCGGCATGTTTTCTCAAACACAGGGGTTTCCTTATGCCCCTACCAATACATACGCTACACCATTTCAACAACCCATTCCACTGCCACTTCTGCAACAAGCACCATCAATGGTCGAAGCCTACGCGATAGGGACTTACTAAGAATATTTGAAAGAGCCCTTAGATTTCACCATACGAAGTGTCATGCTTCCAAGACTTCTTCCCGATTTTCCCAAATACAAAGGAGAGGGAGATCCGAACGCACATATCAAAGCTTATGCCACAACCATTCGAGAACTACTCCCTTGGGATGGGGTTGTTGCTAAAATATTTCCCAAAACCTTGGAAGGTATTGCTCTCGATTGGTATTATAGAATACGTGAGGCTTCCATTCATTCGTTTAAACAACTCGTGTCAGAGTTCATTAAGGCATTTGACATGAACAAACTATTAAGAACAGGAATCAGGGAATTTTTGCACATTAAGCAAGAACACAATGAATATCTCGCCCATTTCATCCAGAGGTGGCGTACAGTTCTTTATTCCTGGGCAAGTGCTCCAAACATGGACCAAATGGAACTATGCAATTTTTTCCTTCATTCTCTCAGCAGAGAAGTGAAGGAAGAAGTCTAGAAGTTTCCACTAAGGACTTACGATGAAGTACTCTAGAGCGCTCTCCGGATAGATCAAGCAACAATAGATAACGGTCGTAAGAAATATGGAACAAACGGGAGGTTAATTACCTCCAACCAGAATAGTACAACTTATCCTACTACCACGAATGTCAATCAAGGACCTAAAATCCTTAATAAAAATCACGGCGTGACAATAGATGGAGTAACCGATCAGCCTAAAAAGGTAAATGTTGTCAATACTCCATCGCAAATAAACAACCAACGAAACAACAACTCTACCCCAACAATCAATACAGTGGATTTTAATCATCCACAACAACAACAATGAAACCCTACACAGGGTCCAAACCAAAGCTCAACTGGTTATCAAAACCCGAACCAAAACCAAAAACAATAAATGCAAAACTTTAATCCTAATAGGCAACAGTTTGATCAAAGTTTTGGGCCACAATATGCATCAAACCAACAAACTAGCAATTACAATCCTAATTCGTATTTTGGTTTCCACAAAATTCAAGGACACGACACTAGAACATGCCGTGACTACAATAAGTTCATGCAACACTTGCCAGAAGAACAAAGACAACTTTTCATAGACATGTTTTTGGCAAATCCTATGTCACCAGCATCAAATACCTTTACAGGTGCAATTTCCCCTCAAAACACACCCCTGACGATCTTTAATGATCCACTCCCAAATCATGATAACAAAAGGCCAAATCTAACTGGGACAAGCAAGAGCGTAATGACAGGAAATAATGATCATGAAGCCTCGACTTCACTGAATCCATCAGTTGCGCCACAATTAGGAAGTCAGCCGCGACCCAAGATAGTCGGTTTAGTAGAGTTAGACGCCGAACTACCCATCAAAGTTGTAACAAGGACATGAGAGTATCTCTCTTAGCCAAGTCCAAGTCACCTATAAGGGATAGATAACATCCAACAAATAGCAGCAAAACCTGTGGGTGCCTATGATTTAATTAACGACCTAACAAAAACCTTCTCGCACATTTCGTTTTTGGAATTACTAAAGAAATCTCCTGCCCACAGGGCTGCTCTTTTAGAGGCATTAGGTTTAGGTCATTTAATTAACATCACTCCACCTCCTGAAACATAGGTAAATCATATAGACTTTGATATTCATCCTCCGGGGCAGGCGGATAGGGATGTTGAATTCATATTCGAAATAAACAAAATGCCAATAGATGCTGAGATTACACGCCGAGGTGATCCAGCCTTACATTTGCAAGTATGGGTTTATAACAACTATGTAAAGCGTGCAATGGTAGACGATGGGGCAGCGGTTAACATAGTCCCCTTCTCTTTCCTTCAAAAGCTAGGGTATGGAGAAACGAATTGTTCCACGACTCGAAATATACTAAGAGGTTATGATAGCCTTAAAGCCACCTCGATTGGAACTATAATATTACCGGTCACCTTAGGACCCAAAACCATCTTGACTGAGTTTTATATTATAGATCAGGAAACTAACTATAATATGATCCTCGGCCGACCATGGATACACCGCATGAAGGCAATCCCTTCTACGTTATTTCAAGAAGTAAGGTTTTTACACTTAGGAAAGATATTCGTAGCCAAAGGTGATCCAAAACCATTCAATTTACACCTAGCTGACTTAAAGAAAAGACCAAGCATGCACTCGAAGTTTGAACTCCCAAAAAACCAACTTAATAAACCTACCGACGCAAAACCAAAGGAAAAATTGGTACCTACAACAGATCTTGAGACTATGAGCCTAGTCAAGACAATCCCAGCCCTCAAGGATGGGGCAAACATTGTAGAAACAATATCATTAGGAACTACTGTAAAAATCGTTGAATTACTAGAAGAGGATCTACCAATGTTCCTATCATTTGATTCTGTAAGCATGGGATATTCCCTAGGTGTTGGTTCTCTTCCAGCAGAGGATCTCTGCATGGTGGAAGTAGAATGCGTAAACACAACAAATATCCCAACGTCCATATTCCCAGCTAAATATTGGACTCTCCATTTTGATGGAGCTAGATGTCGTTATGGAGTAGGGGCAGGTGTAATCTTTACTTCCCCCGAGGGAAAAGTCCTACCATTTGCCTTTAAACTAAATTTTGAATGTACAAACAATGGTGCTGAGTACGAAGCCCTCCTCCTTGGCCTCATTTTAGCCAAGAGGATCGGTGTTAATAACATCAGGGTGTTAGGAGACTCACAATTGGTAGCAAACCAAGTCTCTGAGATATATGAAACCAAAGTCGAGCACTTACAACTTTACAAAACAGTTGTATTAGACTTAAGCAAAGAGTTTGACTTCATATCAATTGAAGCAATCTCGCAAGAACAAAATCTTCTCGACGATTCTATAGCAACCTCGACATCACACTTCACTCCAAACAATGAATTCCAAGATACCCGTTTCATGGTATCCCTTCGTACCGAACCATTGGTAAAAAAATTGGTGTCAAATTCTCTGTTAACAATCAAGGATGAGAACAAATTTACTATCCTAGACCACGTGGGTAGTGATATGGCAACTCTGAATTACTTAAACGCCTATGCGGCATTACATCTCTCCCATCACGTGATAGATTTGGCCTTAATCCCACATTCGTCTTCCTACTTCGGAAATCCCATGGTGGAGCTTCCCCCACAAATGGAACCTAGCATATACACAGTAGAAAATGTGGATGATTTAGATTTACCTCCAGCCCCTCCTGAGTTTGAAGAAGGTAACACTTCTTTAATCGAAGAAACAACTGATATTAACATCGGAACGGAAGATGAACCAAGGATATTGAATTTAGGATCCTCGTTAACTCCATCAGAAGTAGAAATACACACTTAGATCCTCAAGGAACATTAGAAGGCTTTCACATTTAGTTATAAAGAAATGACAGGTGTTGCACCACACATTGCGGTACACAACCTCGTCACTAAATAAGATGTAAAACCGATTAAACAAAAATCAAGACCCATGAAACCTAAGGTAGCTCTCATGGTGAAAGAGGAAGTAATAAAACTCCTCCAAGTAGGATTCATCAAACCAGTCGATTACTCTCAATGGGTATCTAATATTGTTCCCGTTCTCAAAAAGAATGGGAAGATACGCATCTGCATAGACTTCTGGGACATTAACAAGGCATGTCCTAAAGATGACTTCCCATTGCCATCCATAGATGTCATTGTTGATGCAACAGCTGGATTTGAACTTTTGTCTCTCATGGATGGATTCTTAGGATATAATCAAATCAGAATATCTAAACAAGATCAAGCTAAAACCATGTTTATAACTCCTTGGGGAACCTATTGCTACGTTGTTATGCCATTCGGTCTCAAGAACGCTGGCGCTACATACCAGCGAGCTATGACATATATATTTCATGATCTAATTCATAAAATCATGGAATCCTACGTAGACGACTTGTTGGCTAATGCCAAGAAGCATTGTGACCATCTGGAAGTGCTCCGCGTCATTCTTTCACGCATAATAGAATACGGAGTCACACTAAATCTGAAGAAATGCATCTTTGGTGTAACGGGAGGGAAGCTCCTAGGTTACATCATATCGTCATGAGGGATAGATGTTGACCCAACCAAAATTCAGGCTATCCTTGAAATGGTCCCACCTTTGGATGAATCTAGAATCAGGTCTTTTCTCGGAAAGCTTGGTACAATCCAGAGATTCATCCCGGACTTAAGCTTCGCCATCCATCCAATCAACAA
This sequence comes from Taxus chinensis, assembly GCA_019776745.2. NCBI lineage: Eukaryota > Viridiplantae > Streptophyta > Pinopsida > Cupressales > Taxaceae > Taxus > Taxus chinensis. Next base: position 535,759,848 of record CM034155.1, on the reverse strand, counting down.
TCTACTCAAGAAAGATTATAGTATCGATTGGACCGAAGACTGCAATGAAGCTTTTGATGTAATTAAGTGTTTCCTGTTATCGCCACCTACGCTAATGCCACCTAAATGAGACCACCCGTTAATCTTATATTCGCGAGCTACCGATGTCTCGCTAGCTTATATGTTGGCCCAACAGGACGATGACAAGAGAGAACACAATTTATTTCATTAGTTGAACATTTCTCGACTACAAAACACGTTATACACAGGCAGAACGAGAATGCCTTGCCATAATATTTGTTACCAAACGCTTGAGACATTATATGCTGAATCAAGAAACAAGGGTCATTGTAAAGACGGGCCATTTACGAACTTTCCTCACACAGGGGTCCTTATCTAAAAAGGTTGGACGTTTTATAACCTTAATGGGGGAATTCGAATTAACATTTGTAAACCAGAAGTCTGTTAAGGGACAAATTATCGTAGATTGGTTAGCTGATAACCCACTAGACGGAGGCAGTCTAGTAAACCTGGACTTTCCGGATGAATGCGTATACTACATTAAAACCAGACCTCCTATCTCTGAGTGTCCTTGGTATACTGATATTATTAATTATATCATGGACTATACGTATCCAGAAGGGGCTACACTGCAACAAAGAAGGCGGTTACGTATTATTGTAGCCAAATACGTCGTTATAGAACAAGTGCTCTATCAAAAAGCATTCGATGGAATGCTTCTAAGATGCGTCGACACAGAAGAATCCAAGAAGATTATCCATGAATCTCACAGTGGAATGTGTGGAGGCCACTTCGGTGGCCATGCCACCGCTCGTAAAATACATTGAATGGGATATTTCTGGCCCATTCTAGAACACGACGCAGTAGAGTTTGTACGTAGCTGTCATAAGTGTCAAGAATTCTCCCACGAGATTCACATGCCAGCACAAACTCTACAACCAATCGCTACTACATGGCCCTTCTCCACGTGGGGCCTAGATTTGATAAGGAAGTTCTCTCCCTCGTCTACAGATGGCCATAATTTTATAATCACGGCCACCGAATATTTTACCAAGTGGGTAGAGGCTATGCCTCTTACTACTGTATCAGGTTCTGTAATCGCCAAGTTCATTTTGAACCAAATCATTTACAGGTATGGTGTCCCACAAATCATTATCTTAGATAATGGAACTTCTTTTAAAATGACAAATTTTGCAAACTATGCAATAAATTTAAAATAAGCCATCATATGGCCTCCTTGTATTACCCTCAAGCCATTGGACAGGCTGAAGCAATAAACAAAACATTAAAAGCCATTCTCCTTAAAACGGTGAAAGAAAACAAACGAGATTGGCATTTGAAGTTATATCCGGCCTTATGGGCCCTCCGAACCTCAATAAGAACACCAACAGGAGCGACTCCTTTCTCGCTGGTATTTGGAGCAAAAGCAGTTCTCCCGCTTGAGGTTGAAATACCCAGTCTCCGCATTTCATTATAAGGGATTCCGGATGAAGACGTTTATAGAGAAGCACGTCTCTCCCAACTAGAAAGCCTAGATGAAGCTAGGTTAGATGCAGAAAAATGACATAGAGTATATGCTGACCGGATGTGCCAGCAGTATAACAAGAAGGTCTATGAACGCGACATATATGAAGGTGATCTATTTCTAAGGCTAGACAGCCGGATTGATAAAAAGACCGGCAAAGGAAGGAAGTTCCGGCCCAAATGGTTGGGCCCATACCAAGTCATGAAGGACTACAGAAATGGTGCATATCTCCTATGTACCCTGGAAGGTGAGCAATTTGGTGAAACAGTCAATTCCCTACACCTCAAATGATTCTACGCGTAAGCAACATGCATTATTTGTATAATTATATCTACATTGCATCTTCATATAGTTAGGATCATTTTGTTCGCTTGTTTCGTACAGTTTGTGATCAAGGAATTTATTCTTAAAGCAATTCATTATAAACTCATGATGTTGTCGGCATAAACACTCTAATCATACTTCTCTATTTCCATGATATCATCAAACTATTCCGGAATCATTTCATCAAACAAAGTTAGGTATGACAAAGTCTTACTGGTAACCATACCAAGATCTGTAGGTTTGTTCTCACTTTTGGTTTCTTCTTAGGATAGATGTCTTGCCTATGGTCTATTCTAGAAGCTTCATTATGTCACATCTATCCGATACGTATATCTCTTTGGAAAGAAGAACACACTAACATTTTTCTCAAGTAAACAAGTCAAAAATAGATCAAATAGAAAATTTTAATTTTACACATTTCCTTGCCCCACCAACCTTTGGTGATGAAAATCTGTCGCTTGGGCAGATCTATGGATAAACGAGCCAACAGTGTGCAGGGCATAGCCCCTCTTTGAGTCAGCAAAGCGAAACTGGTTTATTGCTATTCTACCAGCAGGAATCTGTGCAAGTCTCACAAATTCTGCCTTCGGGGGTTTGGGATCTCATCCCAGTAGGGGTGTTTCCGACTGCGAAAAGAAAGGAAAGGAAGAGGGGATGAAGAAAGAGCAGGTCCGAAGGGAGAAAAGAAATGAATTCCAAAGCAGAAAGGTCAGAAGGTTTATGTTTTGGGATTGGTAGTAAACAGAGCCAAACCTACTTGCATAAACGAGCAAAGCAATACTGATGATGAATAAATGACAATAAAACAGAAGCAGATCCAACAGGATAAACACACAGATCTGACGTAAGAAAGATCTAATGCACATAACACATGTATTCAGCACAAAGTCTAAATATTGTATTAATATTTTCCTTCTGTTACAAAAAGCTCAAAGTCTTTTCTCCTCACTTCTATTTTTCATCTGAAAGATATTCACTCATCCATCCCCAATACAACAAGTATTGGGGTATTTATAGAAGAAGGAGAGAAAAGAAGGCAAAAAGGAGCCAACAACTTATTTACAAAGATATTTACAAAATATCTAAAAGTCATGTTGACTTTTGACAACTTGATGGATGACATCATCCCATGATGCAACATGGATGATGTCATCATTTGTGTCAACATACTCCAGATATTCCCAAAAAGAAAGTCGAAGAAGAGAGAGAGAGAAGAAGAAGAAGAAGAAGCTACTCGTCGTCGTCATCCTGCGGCCGAAAGGGGGTGGACTGCTTTTGTTGTTGCTCAGGTGACGAGATATGGAATTGAGAGCGGTATTCCATAAACTTGTTGATCATTGGCCCTAGCTGATCCTGGGAAGGATCCTTGTGCCGATCACTGATCGCCTCACAAGTCTCCCGCTCATCTATGAGTTTCTCGGGGAGCTTGGAATAGTCTTTTTCCGCTTCAATGAGTAACCCAATGAAGTCCCGGCAGGCCAGCAGGTTGTTGATAGACTCTGCGTCAAAAGTGACCTCTGGCCCCATCCCTTGAGAAACGATCTCTTTGAAGATCTGGGTGGTTTCATCAGCTTTCCTTAAAGTGAAGGAAGGAGTAAGTAACCCTGGCGACATGTTAAGAACGATCCGTTCCATTTGGTGCATCGCGTCCAGGGCTTCTTCCTTCACTTTGTCAATCTTTTCTAGGACAAATTCCAGCTGATCCACCCGGTAATCCAGAGTGGACATGATTTTGTTGAGGGCCCTGGGATGGCCGAAGACGCCGAACTTGACCAGATCTTCGACTGAACAGTCGAACATTTGTTGGAAGGTCTCGTGTTGTAGTCTAGCATGTTCCAGCTCTTCCGATATGGGTCCCGCTAACGCTTGGAGCTCTTTATTCACCTTATTGATGCTTAGATATAAGTTGGAGAACTCGGCGATTACTTTTTCACTGTCTTTGAGGATTTGGCTCCTCCAAGCGGAAACGGCCATACCCTGCTCGCCGATCTTTGCGTACTCATTAATTTTCTCCTGGCTGAGAAGCTCAGAAGTCTCGGCGGCAGTTGTGGGAGGCGCACTACCCATCTTCTGTAAGGCTTGGAGCAGATATTTGTTTTGCTCTTTCAATTGCCTTTTCTCTTCCTTTGTCTCTTGAAGCTTCTTGCAGAGGGCGTCAACTGCAGAAAGGGCTTCCCCCTGAAGGCTTTCAGAAGATGTCCCCATTGTGACTTGGGTCACAGTATAATCTGTCGGAGACAGATCCTTTTTCTCCTTGAGAGGATTGGGGTACGCGATCTCCATAACCCTCTCTCCTGCAGCACTTTGAGAGAAGCGTGTGACGGGCTTCTGCTTCTTTGCCCCCTTAGATGGGATTACAGAAAAGTCCATCGGAGCGATGGGAACTTTCCTCTTTTGCTGACTTAGCTGCTGGGAGATCCAGGCTGGACCTATGGGAGAAGGGCCGGAAACGGAGAAGGGGGCAGCTGCAGTAGTAGAGGGGAAAAACGTGGAGACACGTGGAGGCGGCATGGAGAGAATAGCCGAAGAAGTGCCCACGGGAGGAAGGGATACTGCAGCTGAGGAAGACATAGGAAGGGAAGGGAGCTCAGAGATGAGGGAAGAAATGGAGGGGGAAAGATCCGCGAGGGAAGAGAAGATAGACGAAGAAGCGGGGGGAAGAGTAGAAGAAGGGGGAGAGGACACGACCAAAGGGATGGTCGCTTGAGTCACTCGAGGAGGGGAAGGAAGAGAAGAAGAAGGGACAGAAAGGACCTCGGTTGTTGTAGCAATGCCGACATCCTGAGTGGATGGGCCTATTGGAATATCCTCTTCTGCTTCTTTCCCTAGAGTATCCAGAGTTATTACCTGTTCGGGTGCCGCAGAAGGAGGACTCTCAGGAGCTTCTTCTCGAGCGGTGTTGGATTCACCCTCTATGCCTTTGCCCTTGCCTTTAGGCTGCTGTTTAGATCGGGGAGGTGCGTTACCCAATGGGGAGGTTGTGAAATCAACCCCAAGGTAGATTAACCCGTTCATCCGGCACCAATGCTCTGTCCTGCGCAGAGTTTCCTTGACCCTCTCCTCAATCGTCTGAGGTGCCTTAGTTCTATCAATGGCTGGAAAAGGCCAATTGTCCCCATCCGTGTTAGTATATACTTGGTCTATTTCATCTTCCGTAGTCTGGAAGCCTTTGGGGACAATTGCTACCCCATATTGGATGATTTCTGCCAAGGCTAAGCGAGAATGATCCTTTCTCCTGAGCTCAACCTCATGGATGATGTCGATGTAGATGTCCTCGATCTGAGGGACATGGATTGGATCGAGTTTCACCCTTGGCAGACAATTCCTTGGGTCGAAGGTAGGCCTGGCCGGGAAATCATGTCTCAAATTAAGCAGCTCCAGCTCTGCGAACATGTCCTTTGCCTTGTGGTGGGTAAGGCATGTATATCGGCCCACTGTGAGGGGGAAAGGAGTTCCACCCTTCTTTCTTTTGAGGCACTTCTCGTGATATGTAATCAGCTGTCTTGACAGCTCCAGCAAAATCAGCTTGGGCCCAGCATACCTCGGCAGTCTGGTCGGCTCTCCCAAGAAGTTGGCTGCCCTCAGATAGGTGAATGTGGGAAATTGGGTGAACAGGCCCCCCCATTTCTCAGTGGCTGCCACTATGCTTTTGGTCGTGCGACCGTAAGTCATATTTGGCCTCAACAGGCAAATGATGTGGTAGAAAAATACATCGTTGATCTTTGTAAATGGAGAGATACTATTCTCCAGCTTCAATTCTGGGTAGTATTCATATATTTTGACCTGAGGCCAAACCCCACTTCGTATCAGGCCTGGGTAGTCTCTCTCTGATGCTGCAGCATAGACAACATAGGAGTTCATGTAGAATCTTCCCTGTTGTATTGAATTGTTGAAGCTGTTCAGAGATTGTGCTGCTTATAATCTCTGCCCAGCGAAGCGCTGATCGGGCATATTCTTATTCATGGTCTCTAAGTACCGCAGCATCCATTTATGGAAAAAGTGGGCATCAGGAAGCCCAAAGACCCTGCTCAGGAATGTGATGGTGTCACTGAGCTCCTCTGAGAAGTCACTGCGGTGGATGATTTGAGGCCATCGGGTCACCACCTTTTTGTTTTTCAAATAGACCTCGTTCATCAGTTGCATGCACTGATCTTCGTTGTCGTCCCAGGCCTTAATACAATCCTCTCGGCTGACGGCCACAAAGTGCCGGTGATGAGGGATGCCGAGTATTATTTCAAAGTGGCGGGCAGTGAGGTTAATGACTACCTCGCCCTTGTCATTTACGACACACCTTGTGTCCTTGTTGTAGCACCGGGCGACCACCATCATGAATTCATTGTTGACGGTGCTGACTGGGATTCCTCCAGCGAAGTGTAGGGCACTGCCCATTAGTTTGTCCATCCATGGACTTCTTGTTACCTTCTGAGTTCTGACCCAGAATTCCTCCATATCAATGTGACCCAACTCTGAGTCCTTGATATCTAGGTCGCATTCGGCCTGGGAGTCAGGCATTCTGACTCTCTGATACTTGTATTTCATCTCTTCTTCTGTAAGTTTGGCCTTGCCTTTGGATTTGGTAGGTCTCCTGCTTGATGTAGACATATGTTCTTCCGAGCTTAGTTGCTGATCTGCACGAAGAAGAAGCGAGACCCAATGCAAAAAGGTTGTATTAGCCATTTGATCTTCCATTGAAATGTTAACAGAAGAAAGAGTTAGTGATTTTGAGGCTCAGGGCGCAGGGCGCATGAAAGCTGCAGCTTACAGGGCTAAATAGGTAAGGCACACAGAAAAAAGGTGTTGCAAGGGTTAAATCAGTGCCAAAGGCGCATGGCGCATAGATACTGCAGGGTACATTTTGTAAAGGGCACATGGAAACACCGTGTTACATAGAGACAGGATGCGCCAAAGGCGCATAGATTTTTCATGTTGCATGGAGATTTGGTGCGCCAAAGGCGCATGTATGGTTTGTGTAACAGGAACTTCTCGTGCGCCAAAGGCAACTTGGCGCGGCGCACGGAGGGTCTACACAACATGATGTTTCTGCAATGAGGAAAGCGCCTGCACCTTCAAAGTCTTGCACTTGGCGCAGATTAAGCTGATGTTGCACAGATGCTGGGTGCGCCAAAGGGGCGCATGTTTATGTGATGTAACAAGGAAGGTTGGTGCCAAAGAGGGCGCAAGGCTAGCGCTTGCAGCATGTGAAGGAGGCGCGCCTTGAGGGCGCAAAAGTTCTTGATGTAACAGGCATGATGGGTGCGCCATTGGCGCAGATTTTAATCATGTTGCAGGGGTGACAGATGCGCCAAAGGCGCAACTGTTTTTGATGTTTCAGGACGTGCCAATGCCCAAAGGGAAAAAGGAAAACAGAGTCTTTTTTTTTTTAGAGCTTTAATCACCCTCAGAGGGGTTTTTCACATGGTTTAGCTTCTCTTTTCTTTTCTTTTCCTCTTTTTGCAGGGTTATTTGGGTAATGAAATGGCTTAACCAGAAGGGATTTAAACCATGCTTTCAGAACAACTTCCTCTACCAGCAGATCTGGAAAGAGGGGGAGGAATATGGAAAGACAGCAAGGGGGGGCTAGATCAATATTTCAATCCCAAAACCAAAACAACAAGCATACAAAGAACCAAAAACGCCAAAACACACGAAAGAGATAAGAACCTCTTACCCGGATAAATAGTGAAAAACGTGCAAACGGGTCCACTATGTGTTGAAAACGACAGGGCAGGTGTGCTGACAGGCTCAGAGAATATAAAAAAAAACGTGATTGCTCTGGTGATAATGACATTTGCAGGCGCGCAAATATATATATAGGTGAGTCAGTAATAAATGCGCCACCAACTTTGTAAAGGGCGCATGAAAATTACTGTCGACATAGGAAAGCATGCGCCCTTTGGCGCACCAAAGCACTTGCCAGCATGGAATTAAGTGCGCCTTTGGCGCACCAAAAGTGGTGTCGACATGAGATTATGTGCGCCTCTGGCGCACCAAAAAGTGGCGCAACAAAAGGGTTGCTAACACGAAGGCGCATGCGCCTTGGCGCACGCAGGGAAGACTCAACATATCAAGGCACACCAAAAGGTCTGTTGACACAGGAAAATATGCGCCAAAGGTTTTAAAGGGGGCGCACCAAAAGTTGGTGTTACATAGTAATTCCATGCGCCCAGCCAAAAGACCAAAAATGACTAAGTTCGGAAAACCAGATTTCCCGGAAAAGGGATTTTGCAACGTTCCGAACGCAAGGGATCCCTAACGAGGGATCGGAACAAAATTTTCGGTATGGTTATCGGTAAAATTGCCCTTGTCAATTTTACGGGATAACAGCTGGCTCTTTCTGGGGACTATCCCTGAGCAAACTTGGGGGTAGAGAATCCCAGATCTCATGTGCCTATCCATTGGGTAACAGAGTCAAAAACAAGGGCGACCGGAGGGAGAGCAAAGGAAACACACAACAAACCGAAAGCAAACACACGACGAAAACAAACACACAACCAAAGCAAACTGTACAAAGAAGAGAGCAAGCTCTACTTCTTGAAAATTTTCAGGTGTTGCCCGCTATAAGGAAGCGGGAGCTCGGTTCCATCCAGATATGAGAGATAGAAACTATTCTCTCCATTGAGCTGCTTGATCTTGAAGGGCCCTCTCCACAGGGAATCAAACTTTCCGTGCATGCCCTTTGGCTCTCTTCGCTTGTCCCACAGAAGGACGAGGTCTCCCACTTGGAAATCCCTTTGCTTAGCTTTTTTATCGAATAATCTCTTGACTTGATTCTGATGTTCGGTGATCCTGTCGACCACTCTTACTCTCTTTTCTTCGAGCTCTGTCAGATACATGATTCTCTTTTCAAGAGAATTTTGGAAAGTTTCATCTTCGATAGCTCGTGCCAAGCGCAGAGCAGGAAGTTCAGCAGAAATGGGAAGCTCGGCATCAGTGCCATATAACACTTGAAAAGGTGACATGCCGAGAGACCTCTTGGGAGTAATACGATCGGCCCACAAAGCGTCGTACAAAGACTTGTGCCACATTCATTGATTCTCATCCACTAACTTTCGTATGATGGTCACCAAGTTCTTGTTACTGGATTCCACCTGACCATTTCCCTGAGGGTAATAATCTGAGGCGTGAGCCAAAGTTATCCCATATTCATAGCAAAAACTAATAACTTCTCGCGAGGAGAAGTTAGAAGCATTATCAGCAATAATCTTGTTTGGAACGCCAAACCTGACAATGATATTTTCTTTAATGAAATTGCAAACCACCTCAGAAGTGGCATGCTTGACAGGTATGGCTTCCACCCACTTGGTGAAGTAATCCGTTGCTGTAAGGACATAACTATGTCCGGCACTCGATTGAGGATTGAGTGCACCAATAAAATCAATTCCCCATTGCCTGAATGGTTCGTTGACAATGACAGGCCTAAGGGGAAAAGCAGCCAACTTGGGCTTGCCGACGAACTGCTGGCAAGGTTCACACTTTGCCACCCAGGTGGCTGTATCTTGGAAGAGTGTCGGCCAATAGTACCTGGCTCGGATGATCTTATGTGCTGTCACGGAGGAAGAGAAATGACCTCCACAGGCTGAATTATGAAAACTTTCGAGTAACTTTACCTGTTGTGGTTTGTCAACACATCGCAAAAAGATGCCATCTATCCCACGTTTATATAAACCGTCATCCCAGATGACATATTTAGCTGCTCTGAGCTTTATAGTGCGCTTCTCCTTTGCAGTTAGGTGCACTGGGCATTCGCCGTAGGTGAGGAAGAAAGTGATATCGGAATACCATTCATCACTAGTCGCAACAAATAGGACCAGAGGCAGTGAATCAGGTTTTTCCAGCCGGTCCTGTGCTTCATCGGTGTAGTCACCCCTTTCATCAGGGTTTTCTGAATCTTTGTTTTCAGCCATAAGCTGACATAGGCCCTTGCCCCTTACCAGCTTGGTTGGTTTAATATCCAGGTCATACTCCTGGACCTTTGCGATCCAATTTCCTCGCAAGCTTCCTAACTCCTGTTGAGTTAGAATTGATTTGACCGCCGTGTCAGGGACCAGCACCACCGTATGAGAGTTTAGAATGTAATACCTGAAATTTTTCACTGCTTTGACAACGGCGAAGGCATGCTTTTCCAGTTGAGACATTTTTAGTTCGTGAGGCTTGAGGGGAGAGCTCATGAACGCAATCGGAGATTCAACATCCTCCGAATTCTTTTGCATCAAGATTGCGGACACAGTATGCTCAGATGCGTAACTATACATGATGAAGTCCTTGGAGAAATCGGGACATACCAGGACTGGTGCGTGAGCAACGGAAGCTTTTATTTCTTCAAACGACCTTTTCCCTTCCTCGCTCCATCTGAAAGTTGGTGACCCCTTCATCATGTTCAATATGTGACGAGTCTTCTCAGCAAAGTCAGGAACAAAACGCCTGAGAAAGTTCACCTTTCCGAAGAAAGAATGAACACCAGTCTTGCTTGTAGGCAGAGTAAGGCTTTGAATAGCCTTAACTCTTTCGGTATCTATCTTTGTTCCTTCTTTGCTAACCACATGCCCTAGCAACTTTCCTTCCGTGACTCCAAAAACAGACTTTTTTGGGTTTAGGGAGATCCCATGTTCTCGGCACCTGGCCAATACTTGCTCCAAATGATCACAATGATCATTTCGTTGTTTAGAGAACACGGTTAAGTCATCTAGATAAACCACAATGACCTTCCCCATCATACCTTTGAATGCAAAGTCCATGGCCCGCTGAAAAGTGGCGCCAGCATTAGTTAGGCCAAAAGGCATCCTGCTGTAGGCAAATGTACCCCAGGGAGTAGTGAATGCTGTTTTAAATTGATCTTCAGGTGAAACTTCAATCTGATTGTAGCCTGAAAAACCATCAAGCATGGACAACATCTCTGATCCAGTTACTGCTTGCAGAACTTGATCCATTATAGGAAGTGGGTAGTTGTCTTTCAAGGAAGCCTGATTCAAATTGTGAAAGTCTACGCATATGCGTATCTCGCCATTTTTCTTGCGCACTGGCACAATATTTGCTACCCAAGTACTGTGATGGATAGGAAAGATGATTCTCGCATCCAGCATTTTCTGAATTTCGGCCTGGATGGTGCCTGAGATCTTAGGATTATAGTGCCTCTGCTTCTGGCGAAAGGCTTTGACATCTTCTTTCAATGGGATGTCATGCTGGACGTCCTTTGGCTTAAAAGACTTTAGATCGGCATAGGACCATGCCAATACATCCATATATTTCTTCAGCAACTTGACAAATTTCCGCTTCTCTTCAGGCGTGCAACATTTTCCAATGTTCACAAATTGCGGGTGCTCTACCGAACCTATATTGACCGGTTCGGTTTCTGGGGATGAGTCAGGATCATCTCGCCTCTTCTTTTTCACAAAACGGTCATGCCTGTCGAACAGCCGCTCCAGAGAAACCAGGCCCTTTGGAATTTTATTTCCTTTGAGCTGACATATGCCGTCGTTCCCTTCGGATTCATCGTCTTGATCGGTGACTGATTCACGGCAAGTGGAAGTAGATCCTTCAAAGTGCAATTCTTTAAAATTTTCCGCCTTCTCTAGAAAGGCAATGAGTTGATTATCATCGTTGAACACTTGCCAATGCTGAGAATTATCTGGCACGCTCGGGCGGAAAACCACCTCAATGGTGTATTTGTTTGTTTTCAAACCTGGGTGAGGGAGCATGAGGGATGCTGAAACAGCCAATGAATCGGCCATGTCATTTTGGGCTCTTGGAATGGATTCAATTGAAAAAGCATCAAACTCTTCAATGCTGTCCCACACCGCATTACGGTAATGCCTGAGCCTTTCATTCTTCACTTGGTAAATCCTTTTAACTTGATTCACAACTAGCTCCGCATCACCTTGCACTTTCAGATTCTTAATCCCTCTTTCTTTTGCGGCTTGCATGCCAAGTAGCAAAGATTCATACTCAGCAGTATTATTTGTGTTAAAAAACTGCAACTTGAAAGAGAGAGGAATGACTTCTTCCTCGGGAGATATTAGCACGGCTCCGGCGCCACATCCGCTGGTTGCACAGCTGCCATCGAACTGCAAGGTCCAGATCTTATTAAGATCTCCTTCTTGAACGAGAACAACCATTTTGTCAGACTCGGTAGACAAGAAATAGTTCCCCATCCCTGATGATTCAAAAAGGATTTGAGCTTTGGGGTCCTCAGAGCTAGTAACCAAGTACTTCTTTTGTGATTCTGGCTCCAAAGTCTGCATTACACCTTTGACGGGGATTCTAGCCTTAGACCAATCCATATGAATCTCCCCACCAACTTCGCTGCAAAAGCTTCTTCCCAGCAAAATTCCGTAGGCTGCTGGAATGTCAGCAACGAGGACTGTCATCTTTACTCTCTTCTCTGGGAATGCCGCAAATGCAAATTGCGCGTCTTTGATTTGGCCAATCAACGGAACCTGCTTGGTTTCCAAGGAATAACATCTGCCAAAAGGCTTGGTAAGGGTGAGGCCCAAAGCATGGGTGACTTTTGCCGGCATGACGTTATCAGAAGCTCCGGAATCAATTATGCAGTTACTCAACTTGTGACCATTGATTAGGAGGGAGAGATAGAAAGGCTCTATCTTGCCTGATGCAGATGTTGAGGCAACATTTATGTGGGATTCAGAAGGAGTGGAAAGGATTCCTTTTGGGGAAACCTGCTTAGATACAACAGCTTGACTTTGAATATACTTGGTCAATCTTACAAGCTGTTCGGGATTTGACTGAAGGTACTCAGCTTCAGACATTTGGATCTTGGTCTTTTTTGCATGATCTATGATATCAAATGCGGCCAAGGGTTGCGTTGGTGAAGGAATGAGTCCCTCACTTCGCGATGGTGGAATAGGATTACTGGTCTTGGTAGGAACATGAGAGGACTGATTTGGAGGAGAGATGGGGGGAAAATATTTCCTTGTAAAAGACTTGCCAGGGAGTTGAGTAGGAAGAGGATTACCTCTTTTAGCAATGATTGGAGGCGCGTTTGACACAGCCTTCTCCTGCTGTACATGGGCAGCGACCTCTGCTTCTTTTCCTTGCGAGCGGGTAAAAACAACGTATGACTGTCCGCTTGCATATCCCTGGGTACCCTCTTCTTCATCAGATTCTTCCTCATCAAATTCCATATACCCGATAGTAGAGTCGCCAGTCGGTTCACCGACATCTTGATCATCTTCGCCTTGAGACGAAGGTTCTTCATAATACTGCTCTTCTTCTTCAATTTCGGCCAGAGCGTTGACCGGAGGAGCCTCAAGCGCCAGCCGCGGAGCAGTTGCGGGTAAGCGCGGCCTTTGTGAAATATTGTTAGGAATGAAATTCCTCCGTGGAATATCCCGGTATGAGGAACTGGGGGAGGCCTGGGCCAACTGCTTCTTTAATGCAAGCAAGTCGTTCGCCATCTTTTGAAAGGCCGGATCAGACGAAGTAGCGGGCGAAGGGCCCGAAGATTTAGGCTTGGATGATTCCTTTTTCAATTCGCCAGATATTATCAAATTATCTTCTATTCGAATGGCAGCGGCCTGGGCGAGAATCAAGGTAGCCACTCGCTCTTGAAGGAGCAAGAAACTAACTTTTGAGCTCATAGCGTTTACGAAGAAACACTTTTGATTTTCCGGCGTTGGAAGCATGGCAACAGGGACACGATTGATTAATGCATTGAACCTAGCGATAAAATCGCGCATGGTTTCATTTGCCTCCTTCTTTAGGTGAGTGATCCGTGATAATAATGCAAATGCATCTTCTGAAGGTTTGTACCTGTCTTCAAAAGCATCCCGCAAGGTGGCCCAACTCGTAATAGATCCGGCCGGCAAATGCTGAAACCATTCAGCTGCGGGCCCTTGTAGAGTTTCCAGAAAAAGGTGAACCGATACATCCTCGTGAGTTACATCCAGGATACTGCATGACATAATGAATGCAGATATGTGGGAATCCGTGCTTTGATTTCCGCTCCCGTCGAATTTGGGAAAATTCTTTCGGTTTCCGTGAGGGAGCGCGTGAACTGGATGTGGTAAAGCCAAGGGACCCATAGCATTTCCCCATGGTACTGCCATTTGAAAAGCCGGAAAAAGAACACGAGCTGGAAGTGTGGTTCCGCTGAGTAGCAAGGCACTACAAAGGGATGTGGATGCCCCTTGTGAAAGATTTTTTCTTCGTGGAGGTGAGACACTCCTGGATGACCGGTCAGCCGAGCTTAGCGTTGAAAAACGTGCCGGTGTTACGCTGAAATTGTGCCTTTGAAGCAAATCAAAAATAGGATCAGTTTCTCCACGAGCTCTCCTGCTACGCGTAAAGGGTTCACCTGCCAGCGTGTCTTTCCGATCTGCGGTTTTGTAGCGCTGATTCAAACTTTCTTTTTGGCTGTACTTGCTGATTTTCTGGCTTTTCTGGCAAAAACCAGCAGCATGTACTTTTCTAAATATTTAAAAACTATCCTCTTCAGAAAACTGATTGCGGTTAATGACAAATAACAGCGAGGATAAAATGGCAGAGAAGATTAGCAAGCTGATTTTCGGATCTAATTTTGACTTTTTTCAAAGGGTTTCAAACTTTTGGTAAACAGTCAAAAACTCAGATCTATGGAAAAATACTGATTTTTATAAAAACTCAGCGAACTAAAGGTCTCCAACTAGGCCAGATCTATGGATCTCAGAAGAAAATTTTTCAATTTGAGTCACTTTTGCAAAATTTTGGATTTTTGACAAAATATGCAGATTTGCAAACAGGCAGCAATTTTCTTATTTTTCTGATTTTCTATCCTACCACCATCATAGATCTGATAGATCTATTCGATCCCCAGTAGAGTCGCCAAAAACTGTTGGTCCGAAAATCTGTCGCTTGGGCAGATCTATGGATAAACGAGCCAACAGTGTGCAGGGCATAGCCCCTCTTTGAGTCAGCAAAGCGAAACTGGTTTATTGCTATTCTACCAGCAGGAATCTATGCAAGTCTCACAAATTCTGCCTTCGGGGGTTTGGGATCTCATCCCAGTAGGGGTGTTTCCGACTGCGAAAAGAAAGGAAAGGAAGAGGGGATGAAGAAAGAGCAGGTCCGAAGGGAGAAAAGAAATGAATTCCAAAGCAGAAAGGTCAGAAGGTTTATGTTTTGGGATTGGTAGTAAACAGAGCCAAACCTACTTGCATAAACGAGCAAAGCAATACTGATGATGAATAAATGACAATAAAACAGAAGCAGATCCAACAGAATAAACACACAGATCTGACGTAAGAAAGATCTAATGCACATAACACATGTATTCAGCACAAAGTCTAAATATTGTATTAATATTTTCCTTCTGTTACAAAAAGCTCAAAGTCTTTTCTCCCCACTTCTATTTTTCATCTGAAAGATATTCATCCATCCATCCCCAATACAACAAGTATTGGGGTATTTATAGAAGAAGGAGAGAAAAGAAGGCAAAAAGGAGCCAACAACTTATTTACAAAGATATTTACAAAATATCTAAAAGTCATGTTAACTTTTGACAACTTGATGGATGACATCATACTATGATGCAACATGGATGATGTCATCATTTGTGTCAACATACTCCAGATATTCCCAAAAAGAAAGTCGAAGAAGAGAGAGAGAAGAAGAAGAAGAAGAAGAAGCTACTCGTCGTCGTCATCCTGCGGCCGAAAGGGGGTGGACTGCTTTTGTTGTTGCTCAGGTGACGAGATATGGAATTGAGAGTGGTATTCCATAAACTTGTTGATCATTGGCCCTAGCTGATCCTGGGAAGGATCCTTGTGCCGATCACTGATCACCTCACAAGTCTCCCGCTCATCTATGAGTTTCTCGGGGAGTTTGGAATAGTCTTTTTCCGCTTCAATGAGTAACCCAATGAAGTCTCGGCAGGCCAGCAGGTTGTTGATAGACTCTGTGTCAAAAGTGACCTCTGGCCCCATGCCTTGAGAAATGATCTCCTTGAAGATCTTAATGGTCTCATCAGCTTTCCTTAAAGTGAAGGAAGGAGTAAGTAACCCTGGCGACATGCTAAGAACGATCCGTTCCATTTGGTGCATCGCGTCCAGGGCTTCTTCCTTCACTTTGTCAATCTTTTCTAGGACAAATTCCAGCTGATCCACCCGGTAATCCAGAGTGGACATGATTTTGTTGAGGGCCCTGGGATGGCCGAAGACGCCGAACTTGACCAGATCTTCGACTGAACAGTCGAACATTTGTTGGAAGGTCTCGTGCTGCAGTCTAGCATGTTCCATCTCTTCCGATATGGGTCCCGCTAACGCTTGGAGCTCTTTATTCGCCTTATTGATGCTTAGATATAAGTTGGAGAACTCGGCGATTACTTTTTCGCTGTCTTTGAGGATTTGGCTCCTCCAAGCAGAAACGGCCATACCCTGCTCGCCGATCTTTGCGTACTCATTAATTTTCTCCTGGCTGAGAAGCTCAGAAGTCTCGGCGGCAGTTGTGGGAGGCGCACTACCCATCTTCTGTAAGGCTTGGAGCAGATATTTGTTTTGCTCTTTCAATTACCTTTTCTCTTCCTTTGTCTCCTGAAGCTTCTTGCAGAGGGCGTCAACTGCAGAAAGGGCCTCCCCCTGAAGGCTTTTAGAAGATGTCCCCATTGTGACCTGGGTCACAGTATAATCTGTCAAAGACAGATCCTTTTCTCCTTGAGGGGATTGGGGTACGCGATCTCCATAACCCTCTCTCCTGCAGCACTTTGAGAGAAGCGTGTGACGGGCTTCTGCTTCTTTGCCCCCTTAGATGGGATTACAGAAAAGTCCATCGGAGCGATGGGAACTTTCCTCTTTTGCTGACTTAGCTGCTGGGAGATCCAGGCTGGACCTATGGGAGAAGGGCCGGAAACGGAGAAGGGGGCAGCTGCAGTAGTAGAGGGGAAAAACGTGGAGACACGTGGAGGCGGCATGGAGAGAATAGCCGAAGAAGTGCCCACGGGAGGAAGGGATACTGCAGCTGAGGAAGACATAGGAAGGGAAGGGAGCTCAGAGATGAGGGAAGAAATGGAGGGGGAAAGATCCGCGAGGGAAGAGAAGATAGACGAAGAAGCGGGGGGAACAGTAGAAGAAGGGGGAGAGGACACGACCAAAGGGATGGTCGCTTGAGTCACTCGAGGAGGGGAAGGAAGAGAAGAAGAAGGGACAGAAGGAACCTCGGTTGTTGTAGTTATGCCGACATCCTGAACAGATGGGCCTATTGGAACATCCTCTTCTGCTTCTTTCTCTGGCGTAACCAGAGTTATGACCTGTTCTGGTGCGGCGGAAGGAGGACTTGCTGGAGCTTCTTCCTGAGTGGTGCTGGATTCACCCTCTATGCCTTTGCCCTTGCCTTTAGGCTACTGTTTGGATCGGGGAGGTGCGTTACCCAATGGGGAGGTTGTGAAATCAACCCCAAGGTAGATTAACCCGTTCATCCGGCACCAATGCTCTGTCCTGCGCAGAGTCTCCTTGATCCTCTCCTCAATCGTCTGAGGTGCCTTAGTTCTATCAATGGCTGGAAAAGGCCAATTGTCCCCATCCGTGTTAGTATATACTTGGTCTATTTCATCTTCCGTAGTTTGGAAGCCTTTGGGGACAATTGCTACCCCATATTGGATGATTTCTGCCAAGGCTAAGCGAGAATGATCCTTTCTCCTGAGCTCAACCTCATGGATGATGTCGATGTAGATGTCCTCGATCTGAGGGACGTGGATTGGATCGAGTTTCACCCTTGGCAGACAATTCCTTGGGTCGAAGGTAGGCCTGGCCGGGAAATCATGTCTCAAATTAAGCAGCTCCAGCTCTGCGAACATGTCCTTTGCCTTGTGGTGGGTAAGGCATGTATATCGGCCCACTGTGAGGGGGAAAGGAGTTCCACCCTTCTTTCTTTTGAGGCACTTCTCGTGATATGTAATCAGCTGTCTTGACAGCTCCAGCAAAATCAGCTTGGGCCCAGCATACCTCGGCAGTCTGGTCGGCTCTCCCAAGAAGTTGGCTGCCCTCAGATAGGTGAATGTGGGAAATTGGGTGAACAGGGCCCCCCATTTCTCAGTGGCTGCCACTATGCTTTTGGTCGTACGACCATAAGTCATATTTGGCCTCAACAGGCAGATGATGTGGTAGAAAAACACATCGTTAATCTTTGTGAATTGAGAGATGCTATTCTCCAGCCTCAATTCTGGGTAGTACTCATATATTTTGACCTGAGGCCAAACCCCACTTCGTATCAGGCTTGGGTAGTCTCTCTCTGATGCTGCAGCATAGACAACATAGGAGTTCATATAGAATCTTCCCTGTTGTAAGAAATTGTTGAAGCTGCTCAGAGATTGTGCTGCTTATTATCTCTCCCCAGCAAAAGCGCTGATCGGGCACATTCTTGTTCATGGTCTCTAAGTACCGCAACATCCATTTATGGAAAAAGTGGGCATCAGGAAGCCCAAAGACCCTGCTCAGGAATGTGATGGTGTCGCTGAGCTCCTCTGAGAAGTCGCTGCGGTGGATGATTTGAGGCCATCGGGTCACCACCTTTTTGTTTTTCAAATAGACCTCGTTCATCAGTTGCATGCACTGATCTTCGTTGTCGTCCCAGGCCTTAATGCAATCCTCTCGGTTGACGGCCACGAAGTGCCGGTGATGAGGGATGCCGAGTATTATCTCAAAGTGGCGGGCAGTGAGGTTAATGACTACCTCGCCCTTGTCATTTACGACACACCTTGTGTCCTTGTTGTAGCACCGGGTGACCACCATCATGAATTCATTGTTGACAGTGCTGACTGGGATTCCTCCAGCGAAGTGTAGGGCACTGCCTATCAGTTTGTCCATCCATGGACTTCTTGTTACCTTCTGAGTTCTGACCCAGAATTCCTCCATATCAATGTGACCCAACTCTGAGTCCCTGATATCTAGGTCGCATTCGGCCTGGGAGTCAGGCATTCTGACCCTCTGATATTTGTATTTAATCTCTTCTTCTGTAAGTTTGGCCTTGCCTTTGGATTTGGTAGGTCTCCTGCTTGATGTAGA
Organism: Taxus chinensis; assembly: GCA_019776745.2. Classification (NCBI taxonomy): domain Eukaryota; kingdom Viridiplantae; phylum Streptophyta; class Pinopsida; order Cupressales; family Taxaceae; genus Taxus; species Taxus chinensis. The sequence goes on along the minus strand of CM034155.1, from coordinate 535,741,011 downwards.
CATATGTTCTTCCGAGCTTAGTTGCTGATCTGCACGAAGAAGAAGCGAGACCCAACACAAAAAGGTTGTATTAGCCATTTGATCTTCCATTGAAATGTTAACAGAAGAAAGAGTTAGTGATTTTGAGGCTCAGGGCGCAGGGCGCATGAAAGCTGCAGCTTACAGGGCTAAATAGGTAAGGCGCACAGAAAAAAGGTGTTGCAAGGGTTAAATCAGTGCCAAAGGCGCATGGCGCATAGATACTGCAGGGTACATTTTGTAAAGGGCGCATGGAGATTTGGTGTTACATAGGGACAGGATGCGCCAAAGGCGCATAGATTTTTCATGTTGCATGGAGATTTGGTGCGCCAAAGGCGCATGTATGGTTTGTGTAACAGGAACTTCTCGTGCGCCAAAGGCAACTTGGCGCGGCACACGGAGGGTCTACACAACATGATGTTTCTGCAACGAGGAAAGTGCCTGTGCCTTCAAAGTTTGTACTTAGCACAGATTAAGCTGATGTTGCACAGATGCAGGGTGCGCCAAAGGGCGCATGTATATGTGATGTAACAAATAAGGTTGAGTGCACCAAAGAGGGCGCAAGGCTAGCGCTTGCAGCATGTGAAGGAGGCGCGCCTTGAGGGCGCAAAAGTTCTTGATGCAACAGGCATGATGGGTGCGCCATTGGCGCAGATTTTATTCATGTTGCAGGGGGGACAGATGCGCCAAAGGCGCAACTGTTTTTGATGTTGCAGGACGTGCCAATGCGCCAAAGGGAAAAGGAAAACAAAGTCTTTTTCAGAGCTTTAATCACCCTCAGAGGGGTTTTTTACATGGTTTAGCTTCTCTTTTCTTTTCTTTTCCTCCTTTTGCAGGGTTATTTGGGTAATGAAATGGCTTAACCAGAAGGGATTTAAACCATGCTTTCAGAACAACTTCCTCTACCAGCAGATCTGGAAAGAGGGGGAGGAATATGAAAAGACAGCAAGGGGGGGCTAGATCAATATTTCAATCCCAAAACCAAAACAACAAGCATTCAAAGAACCAAAAAACGCCAAACACATGAAAGAGATAAGAACCTCTTACCGGATAAATAGTGAAAAACGTGCAAACGGGTCCACTATGTGTTGAAAACGACAGGGCAGGTGAGCTGACAGGTCAGAGAATATAAAAAACGTGATTTGCTCTGGAGATAATGACATTTGCAGGCGTGCAAATATATATATATATATGTGAGTCAGTAATAAATGCGCCACCAACTTTGTAAAGGGCGCATGAAAATTACTGTCGACATAGGAAAGCATGCGCCCTTTGGCGCACCAAAGCACTTGCCAGCATGGAATTAAGTGCGCCTTTGGCGCACCAAAAGTGGTGTCGACATGAGATTATGTGCGCCTGTGGCGCACCAAAAAGTGGCGCAACAAAAGGGTTGCTAACACGAAGGCGCATGCGCCTTGGCGCACGCAGGGAAGACTCAACATATCAAGGCGCACCAAAAGGTCTGTTGACACAGGAAAATATGCGCCAAAGGTTTTAAAGGGGGCGCACCAAAAGTTGGTGTTACATAGTAATTCCATGCGCCCAGCCAAAAGACCAAAAATGACTAAGTTCGGAAAACCAGATTTCCCGGAAAAGGGATTTTGCAACGTTCCAAACGCAAGGGATCCCTGATGAGGGATCGGAACAAAATTTTCGGTATGGTTATCGGTAAAATTGCCCTAAACCGCAAAGCAAGTTGCATCCCAAAACTATGGAGTTTCTCGGGTAGAATAGGATTGTAGCATCCTTATTTGGTTCCACCAAAGCTTTGTCTATCTCTCATCACTATCATTTCAATACATTTCATAGCTTGTGCCCTTTCTAGCTATCGGTGACAAGCCCTCACATCTTACTAGTTGCGTGGGGTTAGGAGTGGGGCAAGACTATCTACTCATCATACCAACTTATCTTCACCACTTTGCCAAAACAAATATGAAGTATCTAAAATTGCTTACAGAAACTAAGATTCAAAATCACATTGTATCTACATTATCATATATTAGCTTCATGAAATACAAAAAAAAAAGTAAAACACTTGCATCATTTGTTCGCCATTGCATACATTCTAAAAAAGCATATAAAAACATACATCTTAGTTTAACATATGGAAATAGAAATAGAAGCGAAGCCATAAATGCCAAGGGTTTGATCCAAAAATAATATAATATATAAATGATCAAAATTCTTGTACAATGCCATCATGCGCTAAGCATGGTCAAAACGCTCAAAGAGCCCGGGATATACAAAAATATCATACAAAAATCTAGGAGAGCCAAGTGGCTTCTCAATCCCTATGAGACCCCTCTGAAGGTGCACGCCCATGCCTAGGACTCCGTCTATGCCAGCGCTCTGAGTACACAGAGGGCTTAGGATCCCAAGGGGCAGCCGCAATCTCGCCACGAGAATGACTCCTCATAAGGCGCTCGGCTGTCCTATACCCTGCTAGCTCCATATGAAGAGTCGATACCATCCGAGCCACATGCTAGACAGGGGCAAAGATGTCAATATGTCTTCCATCTGCTGAGGGCTCCCCTACATCCATAGACAGCTTTGCACGAGTCCTCTCCATAGGGATCATCAGGGTATCGGTGCATACCCTGCGAATCAGGTCTCACCACTCGTCGGTAGTCTCTGCAAACAAAGGAGAAAATGAATTAGAGATAAAACAAGATATAAACACAAATGTAAACAAAAGGATAGATAGTAACCAAAGCAATCCTAGTTAAAAACAAACGTTAAAAGGAGGGATGGTAACTTACTTGGATCACCAGGCCTCCAGGATGGATCTCTGGGGTCAGCACCTGCCACAGATGCCGCCGCCGACTGGGGTATTCCTCATGTAGCTGGAGCAACGTAGCACCCCGCAACGGACTCATCCTCCCCACCATAGCCCTAGGAGAGTGGCTCCTCTGAAACTAGAGTCACCCTCTTTGCACTCTGCTCTGCCCTCTCTGCCTGCATGATATCCTGAGTATCATGCCACCCAAGATCACTATCCTCCTCAGTATCCTCCTCTGTCTCTCCCTCTGTAAACTCCTCGGACTCAGATTCTATATCGATGGGGTCATCGCTACTATGGGCAAGCCCCATGGCAATCTGAAGTAAGGGTGCCTGAGGAGCACTGGCTCTCCCTCAGGCACGTACTACCCGCCTAGTTGCAATAGGAACACCAGGTATAACCATTGTCCAACCCCGGCCTCTAGGGCCTCCCCTGGCCTCTCAAACTGACCTGTATACTGGCGCTATCGGGGGAAGCATACCAATATAAGGTAGGCCAAACTGCTGCGGAACTAGGCCAAAGGGGTGTATCTCCACTGGCCCTACTCTGTCAATGAGCTGCCCTGTGGCGGAGCAGGAGATCAAAGTAAGAGCCTCCTCACCCCATATACCTGCATGGTCTGATATGGTGTGGCCTCCATGTCATCGGTGGTCAAAGAAGCAATTGGTTGATGAGGTTCTCTGAGCACTGACATATCTATCCATCTGACTGCCCTCACAGCTCCGGGATCCGCCACCTCTACACCTCTGCCATAAGGGATGAAGCGCTCGTATACCCAACTCATAACCAGGGTCGGGTGGCTCAAGGACTGCCCTTGTAAGCGGACTACCCTGTATAAGTCATGGTAGGTAGTCCCAAGTATATCTGCTCCCCAGGCGTATATCCTACCATGTCCCTCAATCTGTGCAATGATGGGGGACCAGCAGTATAACAGTGTGTCTCCTCCCTTGTCCCCAATCAATCTCGAGGCAAGGATTCCCATAATGGCCTGACGAATCAAGGGGATGGGCAAAATAGGAATGGACCGAACTCTGACCCCCTTCTTCAAACCCATGGAGATGACTGCATCTCCCATATAAGAAGCCCACTGTGCTATCTGGGCCTGTGAACCTGCTGTCTCTAGGGTGAGTCGTCTCCCGATGATCGCGACCCCCAAGATACGATAAACATCCTCCAAAGTGATGGTCCACTCGCCGCGGACCCCTGGTAATCGGAAGGTGTTCCGATCAGCATCCCAGTAGGAAAATAAGTCACAAAGTATGTGACTGGATGGTGCAACATGGGGGACACACGATATATGCAGTATACCAGCCCTTTGAAGAGTATCCTCCTCGTCCTGTGAGAGGGCATCTAACACTGCTGGGAGCCAGTCACACTCCCTCTCTCGGCTCCACCAAATATACTCCTCTCTCGCCTGCATACACCCAAAAACACACAAAACAGAGCAAGTTAGCATCCGAGTGACATTAGAAAAATCATGAAAACACATAGAAATGCTAAAAATACAGAAACAATCTCAAACAAGTGTTCTTTTGACATTCTGTAGAGAACCGCCGCCCTGAGCAGGGCGGCGGTTTCGTCACCACCGCCTTAAAGGCGGCAGTCTTGTAACTGCCGCCCTGAATGGGGTGGCGGTCATGGCCCGAAAACCCACGCAGGTATTTACCCTAAAAGAAGCCTAAAAACACCAAAGAAGGACCATTTTAGCTAAAATAAGGCCTACCCAGTAGGCGCCCCCCCTAGATGGACCTTTTGAACCTAACATTTTCAAAAATTACCCCCCCCATGACAAAGATTTTAGCATTTTAAAATTGAGGGGGTGAAAACAATAAATTGAGGAAAACTAACCTATGATCTCGTGGGTCGATGTTCTGCTCATGGAGGCATGATCACTATCCCGTCATGAATGTTTTGACTCTACTCTCGCAAGAAACTGTCACTGTGGGTCCTAGAGCTCAAAACCAATCAAATCAACTCGTGTAAATGAATAGGAAAATGGGCCCACTTTCATTTATATAGCAACCTGACTTGTTTTAAATGCCTTTTTCGCAGGTTTGGAGCGTCGACGGAGGTAAGTTCTTATCCTTGCACGAATGGTACGTTCTCGTTTCTTATTATTTTAGCGTTTATTTTCCAAACTATTGTGTCTATCTGCACTTGAGTTCTCTTTTCATTTTGCAGGTGGCAGGAATTGTGGATGGCATCATTTCAACACAGAGATGTATCAAGTATAACTTCTAACTTCCCATTTCGGGACCGCCATACTCGGACCCACCATTTTACGCCTTTTCATGGCTAAAACGCTTCTCCGAGGGGGCAATATGTACGTACCCAAAATTGTAAGGTACTGTACTACCGGAACAGCATAACACGTGCCCCAATGATGATACAGGTCTCCTCGTAAGGTGTTCGGGATCCGGAAAAGCTCTCCAAGTATGCATTAACATCCCGTATTCCCCGCTTAGCCCTGCATCCTTTCTTTTTCTCTTTTCCCCTCTTTTCTTTGTCTTTTGCTCTTCAGTTACGAAACCACCGCCATGCTCAAAGCGGCGGTCCTGCACGTGTTTTTCAGAAAGCTCTTTTAACACGACTCATGTAAATTTCAACGTTTACTAGCTTTTTTTCACCACCATGAGCTTGCATTAATGATTCTGGTTCCCTAGAATAGTGTTTTGCCATTGTTTATAGTTTAAGAGATCAATTTGGTTTTTACCTTGGGTAAATGCAAATGCTATAAATAGTTGGCTTGTGCTCAAGCAAAAGGCCACTCAAATTTGCCTCTGAATTTCTCATTGCAATATATTAGTCTTTCATTTTTGCTTAGAAATCTTAGTTTCATTCATTACATGCCTAGTTAGAATTGTTTTGCTGTTAGGAAGCCACATATCCATCTTGTGTAGGTGTTGTTGCTCTTTCATCCAATCCATTAGATTGAAATAGTTTATTTATCAATAGGAAGCCATTAAAGTTGCAGGTTTTGTTCTTCAAACAAGATAGTTTCAGGTTTTGGATGTTTTATGTTGCATGACTCGCAATAAATCCTGCTAGGAATTGCATAAGCCAAGCTCTGTACTCTTGCGCTATCTCTCTCCTACTCGCATTGTATTCAGTCTGTATCCTAAGTTGTCTTTGTCCCAATATCCATTCCTATTGATCCTAACATTACACGCTTTTCTAGGTCTACGTGAACACGAAGGAACGAGGAGATCACACTGAGGGGACAAAATCACACACACCATCAGATTCGCCACTGTTCTACAGAATCCAAGTTCTAGCTTTCAAAGTTCTAAATTAGAAGCATATCAAATAGAGTAGCCAATCACTTTATTTCAGTCAATTTTACTTTCGATATTACCACGGAAGCTGTGGGGATTGATAGTTTATGAGAGACTATGATTCATTCCTCACTTCTGAGGTAGGATCGAGAGTCTTGCAAATAGATTAGATCAATTATTTCATTATTTAGAATAGGTTCACAGTTACACAAGCAAGTAGCTATACTCGGTTTCTTTGTTTGTTTTAATTTCGTCATTAGATTAGTGGTCAATTTCTAGATATATTAAAATAGTTGCTCTTTTAAATTCATTCAAATAGTTCATCAGAAAATACAAAAATAGAGAAATCATATATATTATAGATATACTTCACGTAGTTAAATTTCACTTTGTTGCAGTTGAATTTACATTATTGCTTTTGTATGACAATCACGGGACCTAGAGAGCCCAGAGAATACGTATTCAAGCCAATCGTGCCCCAACCCAATCTCATCACAGCAATAACTGATATAAATCAAAATCTTAGGATCCAAGTCTTCTGAACAACGGTAAACTTACAACAAATCAGTTCTCAGTTAAGGGGGTTGAACATAGAAGACAAGCGAGCGCACACGTTTTGGTCGAATCAGCCAAACTACAGATTACCCTAGGTAAACATCTATATGACTGTAGAAGGGCTTCAAAGAGAGCAAACATTTGGCTATGACCCTTTGGTTCCACAGCCAAACGCAGGAGATACTCTCACAGACATAGATACTAGCTTAAGAATTCAGGTTGCAAGAACGCCTGTGAGGTACTCTGAGAAAATCGCACAACTACTAGTTCTGAACATAGAAGCTTAAAAAGCATATGACTACTGGATATTAGGGATTAGGGATTGATTCCGCACATGACCATAACAAGTCCACAATGACCACGAGTCTACGGTTGTGACCCACAAATCCCACAACCCAACGAATCCATAGGTGAATCAGATATAGACGCTGGCCTACGTACACTAGTATTCCGGTCTACTCCACTTCCACCTATCATCATCGAACAGTTATCCTTATTAGACGTAGCAGCTAACAAAGCTAGGGAATTTTGGACTAGGCCAGAGAATCACCCATAGAAACAACTATATCCATCATTCATTCTATGACCCTGTCTGGAGACATACACGAAACTATCCCAGGTCATTTTCCACGTATTCCACAACCCATAGATCGAATCACGCCAGAGCTTGATATTGATTGGAGCCTTTGAGCAGTCATCCTTGCTGATCGATCTATCACACCAGTTCAAGTTAGGAGGGCCTTCTTTGCCTTAGATTCGCAATTTCCACTAGTACGCGTCGAAGACATCAGATTTCCTAACTAATTTTTCTGCATCCCACGCATATTCCATCCCCACCGGCTGTCTCGGCATGACCTCGGGAGGTCGGGTGCGAGGAAGAGTTACTTGTAGATTCCCACGCTCGCTTGTCACTTTTTCGTCGTACAGGAACTCAATGAAATACAATGAGAATGGGCCTTGCTTATATAGGCAAGGAATAACAATCTAAGAACAAGTCAAGGTCGTAGATAAAGCCATAAATCATGGAAAGAACTAGTCATCAAAGAACTAGTCAAGTCAATAGATTTATGAGAGAACTAGACATCAGTGATCTAGTCAATACCATAGATCTAGGAAAGAACTAGTCAATACCATAGATCAAGGAAAGAACTATACCTAACAACTAGATAATATCTCCTAATATCTAAATAAATAAAAAGAAATATCCACACACATAAGTGGGTGAGAATAAATATAATAAAGGTAAATAATGTACCTAGGTGAACATGAGCTAAGGTAAATACCTACTCTAACACCCCCCCTCTCAAATGAATCTAGGGGCCAAAATAGAACTGGAATTTCCATAGTATGAGTCCTGACAACTAGTCCTGATGAGTTACTCATGTACAATATATCCATGAAGAAATATCGAACCAAAAGAAGGAAAAAATCTTGCTAGAAGGAAAGAGAAAGAAGAAAAGAAGAAGGAAGGGAGATGTTCTCATGAACACCCCCCAAGAACAACTTCCAAAACCCCAAGCATTCCATGTAACTCAAGGTAGCGAGGTGATGCAAAAGGATTTGTAAAGTTGTCTGCAACCTGCTGCTGAGTCGGAATGTACTCCAAGCAAAGAAATCCATCCTGAATGTGCTGATGAATGAAGTGGATGTGTATCTCAATATGTTTGGTCCACTGGTGCTCAACTGGGTTGCGAGAAATGTGAATTGCACTTTGGTTTTCACACCAAAGTACAGTCGGTGAATCTTGTGAGAATCCAAACTCTATCAATAACTGTCGAAGCCAAAGAATCTGTTGACTCGTTGTAACTGCTGCCCTATACTCTGCCTCTGAAGAGCAATAGCCTGTTGCTTTTTTCATGCCCAAGTAACTGGAGAAGAACCAAGACAAAAAATATATCCAGAAGTGGAATGCATGTCATCAATAGAACCTGCCCAATCTGAATTTATATACCCAACCAACTGAGTAGAACCCCTAATGTAGTGTAGGCCAAAGTGGGAAGTGCCCTGCAAATAGCATAAAATCCTTATAGCATCCTGTTAGTGACTACTGTGAGGAGAAAGTGAAAACCGAGAAACAAGCCCTACTATAAATGAAATATTAGGCGAGTATGGGTCAAGTACATGAGACTCCCAACCAACTACCTATACAATGTAGGATCACAAAGTGGTGTGGTACATGTGGAAGTAAGAGTAACCACAGACTGAAAAGGAGATGGACTTGGCTTGCAATCAACCATATCAAAGAGCTAAAGAAGATCATGGGTGTACTTTTGTTGACTCAAATGAATCCCTGAATCTACCTGAGAAATCTACAAACCAAGGAAATAATGCAATAACCCAAGATCTGTCATGTCAAACTATGTAGAAAGAGCCCTCTAAATAGTCTAAATGTGGGAAGAAGAGTTTCCAGTAAGTAACAGATCATCAACATACAAGACAAGTATCACAATATCCTCACCAACATGTTGGAGATACACTGTATGATCAGAGTGATAACTAACAAAACCAATAGGTAGAAGAAAAGAATCCATCTTCTCATACCAATCCTGAGGGGCTTGTTTGAGACTGTAGAGAGACCTTCGGAGCCGAAAAACAAGAGAAGAATCCTAAACAAATCCATAGCTGTATTTGCTCCATATATATTACCTCTTGTAGATCTCCATGTAAGAAGGAACTCTTCACGTCCATTTGGTATACATGCCACCCTTGTGATGCAACAATAGTAAGTACAAGGCATATAGAATCCATCTTGGAAATGGGTGCAAAATTTTCAGAGTAATCAATACCTTCAACTTGTGAAAACCCTTTGCAACAAGACAAGCCTTATACTTGTCAATGGACCCATCAGCTATGTATTTGGTTTGGTATACCCACTTACACCTAACCATATTTCTTCCTTTAGGAAGAGATACCAAATCCCAAGTATGATTCTTCATCAAAGAAGAATACTCAGCTGTCATCACATCATCCCACTCCTGTATCCCATGAGCCTTTGAAAAATACTGTGGATCCTCAGAAACTGCCTGACACAAAAGTCTAGAACCTAGTAAAATGTGTGTGATGATGCCTAGTGGGTGGAAGATCCTGTATGAAAGGTGCTACCTCAGAAACTATAGTATGAGCCCACTTAGGCATAGTGACAACATCAATGGGAATATGATCCTCAATGACACCTATAACCTCCTCATCAACCTCCTCAAAGAAAGGATCCTCGAGATGAGATGAAGAATAAGGAGGCATGGAAGAAGATGAAGAATCATGAGGAGTGAAATGCTCATCAAACTGAACATGTGTTTGAAAAATAACATCATGAGTATCAGATCTAAAATTTGATAAGATCTCATGTCCTCATAATACCCTACAAAGATCAAGGTTTTACTCTTCTTATCCAAATCTTTCCTTTTCTTCTTTGGCACAAAGGCCCAAGCATGGCTCCTAAAGACTCGAAAAAATGAGACATCTGGCTTAGTGTTGGACCAAGCTTCCTCTGGAGTCAAATGCTCAAGTGCTTTATGTGGTGTGTGATTCTGAATGTAGTTAGCACAATTAACTGCTTCTACCCAATAGATAGGAGGTAAATCTCTAGAATGCATCATATAGTTAGCCATTTCCTTCAAAGTTCTATTCTTCCTTTCTGCTAAGCCATTCTGTTGTGGAGTATGAGGAACAAAATGCTGGTGAATAATGCCTTGAGTTGCCAAAAAATTAGAAAACTCATTGCTAAAGTACTCCCCCCATTATCAGTGTGAAGGTTCTTTATGCAACTAGAATATTGTTTCTTGACCAAAGCCTTGAAGACTTTGAAGTGTGAAAAAACATCACTTTTGTACTTGAGAAAATAAACCCAAGTACGCCTCGAGAAATTATCAATAAAGGTAAGTGCATACTTAGCTCCATTGAAAGAGGGGGTAGGAAAAACCATCAAGTCACTATGCACAAGCTCAAGTGGTGAAGAAGCTCTCTTAGAAAAATTCTTAGGAAATAGATCTTGGTGTTGTTTCCCTAATGCACAGTCCAGAGAAAAACTCCCTCAAGACAAGAAACTCTAGGAAGACCATCTACCATACCATGAGTGCTCAACTCCTTCAAATATCTGTAATTGAGATGTCCAAATCTTTCATGCCAAAGCTTACTCTCTAAATCTGCATGAGAAACCAATCCTGTCCCTATAGAAGAAGTGTCATCAAAACCCTCAAAGTGATATAGTCTAGAACTATGATCAACAATACCTTGAGCAACAAGTGAATAAGGCTCCAACAAAGTTCTTACTTCTGCCCCATGTGGTGTAAAAGTCACTATTTTTCCCTTGACCAGAATGAAAAATTTGATATACAGAAAGAAAATTTGTAGTGATGTTAGGAACATATAGTGCATCTTGGATATTGCCACCATCAATTTGTATATCACCTTTTCCCTCAACAGAAAGAAAGGAAGAATCTCCAACCTCAATTTTGGAAGTAGAACTCAAACCTAGAGAAACAAAAGACTCCTTGGAAGAAGTCATGTGATGAGAAGCACCAGAATCTATAACCCAACTATCTGCAAGTGGTGACTGAGATCTCCCAACAACATTAAGTGCTTTTCCATGTTGATTAGAAGGAGGTGGAGTGGAGATAGAAATTTTGTGTTTCTTGACTGCATCCTCTAAGGCTTGCATTCGCTTATAACACCTATGTTCTTCATGACCACTACCCCCACAAAAAGAGCATGAAAGGCTAGACTTATTCTTGGATTTAGAAGACTCCTTGGGTTTAGAGTTGTTTTCTTTGGGTTTAGGAGAACTTTGAGATGGAGAAGGTGTGCATTTGGTTTTACTATTTGGTTTTCCCTTGCCCTTAGCATTAGATGCAACTAATGCCTTTTGAGAGGTGGAAGACTCAAGGTGAGACAATTTGGATTCTTCCCTAGTAAGTATTTCACAAAATGTTTCTAAGTTAGGCATTTTGAATGTGTCACCTAAGGCATCCATGCTAGAGAAAAAGGTAGAAGAAAAAATTTGGAATGGTCCTCTCAACTTGGATAGAATCAAGTAAACACACTCTTCATCTTTCTTATCTCTTCCACTCCCCTTCAACTGTGTCAAAAAATGCTTGAACTTGGTAAGATAGTCTATAATTGTTGGAAAATCTTCAGGATTAAGAGAGGTGATCTCAATTTCAAGTTGCATGGCTCTCATATGATCCACCTTACCAAATAAATCCTCCAATTTCTCCCATATTTTGAAAGGAGAGTCACATTTTTCCAAATGAAACAAAATACTGTCACTTACATAAGTTCCTATCAAACCCATACACTCATCAAATTTGCACTGGTACTGAAATTTCTCATATTCTCTAGTGAAAATTGGTTGTTCTGAAGAAGTTAAAGCCCATAATCCTTTCCGCTTAATTATTGTTTCCATTCTTGGTTTCCATGTGTGGTAATTATGTGTTGTTAATGGCTCAACATGATCTAATGCATAAGTAGATAAAGACCATCCTCAAAAAATCACCAAAAGAAATGCAAGAACCAAGCAATGCAACAAGAGCCCCAAGCAATGCAACAAGAGCCCCCCCAGATTTTGGCACTTTATAATGAGTGTGTGTTACAATATGACACTTTATAATTATAGTGTGATTCTCAAAATAAATATTTCCAATGGAAAGAGCACAAAAAACAAGAACTTTTGTAAAAAACGACACTCAAAACCAAGTTACCGATCAAAAGATACAAGCTTTTCAATATTATGCTCTGCTATTTATTTTAGATGCCACTAAAACCAAATAAAATATTCTTGCCTTCACCACACAAATAAAATGAAAGGGGTCTGGAGTTAAGCACCTACTAGTAGGAATCACAAGCTTTAAGCCATACCATATGACTAGGGGCTAAGAATTTCAATGGGTGTCTGTAGATCTTGCAAACGATAAGAATTTTCCTTTGGAATCCATTTGCTCCCGCCAACCGAGAATGCTACACCCACAGAAATAAAAACCCAAATCCAATCTCAAAAAACTTGAAAAACCCAGAAAATGATTTGTGGGTTTTCTTCCAGCTGACATGAATCCTGAGGATAAGTACGGTTCCTCTGCATAAAAAAAAAAACCAAAAAAATGACTGATCTCCCAAAATAGTCGAGTTTACAATCGCTTTAGGGTTTTCCACCTTCCAGAATCCAATGGAAGCCTCTGTTTTGCATAAAAATGCACGCAACAAAATATGCTATGAAAATCCCAAAATATATGAATATATAAAAAAATTTATTTGCAAAATAAAACTTACAGACGGATGTCAATAAACAATCTCCTATGCTCTGATACCATAAAAGGAATGATAACCATTATCATTTCCAAGCCAAGAACACAGATGCTAATCAAACACCATGATCAATAAGATGAAAGTAATTCACTAGAATAACTTTACATAAACCTTTGTAAACAAATGAGTAGCAATATCATATATTATTATGGAACTCAATGAAATACAATGAGAATGGGCCTTGCTTATATAGGCAAGGAATAACAATATAAGAACCAGTCAAGGTCATAGATCAAGCCATAAATCAAGGAAAGAACTAGTCATCAAAGAACTAGTCAAGACCATAGATTTATGAGAAAACTAGACATCAATGATCTAGTCAACACCATAGATCTGGGTGAGGACTAGTCAATACCATAGATCAAGGTAAATAAACTAGTACCTAACAATTAGATATCCTAATATCTAGATAAGGTAAACAGACCTACTCTACACAGAATTGAGTGGTTTTCTTGGGATTTACACAATTCTATTGTAGGTTCATTTACTTATTTCTCACACATGATCTATGGTAAATACCTACTCTAAGATAGCAGTGGTCCTATAAGAAGTGGACAGATTTTTGAGTGGTAGACTCGATGTGTAGGGGAGCTGTGGATGTTTTAATGGAAACTTAAAATATACAGGGCACATGTATTGTAGTGTAGCACAATCTCAGCAATGCCTAGCAATTAAAGCATATGCTTTGAATCAATATGACCTTAGTGCAAAACTTACGACAATGTTAGCAAGGAAATTAAGTCATGATGGATAAAACTTTCAGGGATAACGTTCCTTCAAAATACAACATTGCGTTTACTACAGTAATCCATATGTATGAGAAATAATTATGTAGTGCACACTTCCCTTCGACACCTTTTGATATTTATTATGACACTGTCGACTATATTTATGGACATTATTGTAGCATTTGAATTGGTATGATGTTAAAGCTTAGAGATCATGGACTGTTGTTGATTTTGATTCATATATGATGCATGGGGATAATTGGAGAAATTTTATACTAATGATGTTGTTACACTACTTGACAGAGGATAATAGGTTTTGACTAACACACACACACACACACACACAGTAAACACTAGGGAAAATTGACAACAATTTTATGTCGTGTTTATTGGACATGTGTTATTTCGTCATACTTGAGTAGACCTAGAAAATTGATATTAATCTTGTGATCTTATGACTATGGATGAAATATGTAATATGATGTCGTTATTTGATATGATGATGTTTTGATTCTATATATATCTATATGACCTTGGAGTTATATTGTATATTTATTTTGGATGATTTTATGTGGCCACAAGGCTGAAGGAGGTATTTGTGTTTTGCAGGTAAAACATGTCACAACAAACATATGAGGATTGGAGACCAACCATATTTGGAATTCTAGATGAATTCAACAAGGGTCACCATGGCAACATATATTTATTTTTTGTGGCTTGTTGCATCAGGGGTTCCCATGGGGGGATCACCTTTAAATGTGACCAAGGGGTTATGTGTATTCTTTTATTTAGTTCTTTTGTTTTTGTTTAGTATGTGTTTAATTAGTGAGGTATTTCCCCTTTGTTATTTAAATGTTAATTGTGTCTAGATCTGTGAGTAATCATGTTGTAAATAAATTAAAATGGGTCAAAAGAATGCATTTATTAGAGTTGATGTCTCTTGGTTTATGTATTGTAAGTAATGTGTAAGTAACTTCAAGTGTGAAACAATCCACTTTCCTTTTGAAATTCGGATCTGTCCTTAGGGGCTGATTTTGGAGGCTTATGGGACAAGTTAAACTTCTCTCACACCTCTTAAATTGTTTCACCAACCATACCTATGGATTGGGGAGTAAAAATTAGGAATCATTATGTATTTTGGGAGGGCAAGTTATGTAATTTTTTATTGCACCTTCTTGTATGAAATTAATTTTGGTCCTTGGGGTGTAGACTTGGATTGTGTGTGTAAGTAAAAAGGTCATTTATTCACCCACCTTCTTAATTGTGCTTTGGAGTTTGAGTTGACTTGTGAGGTGGAGTTGACGGATGTCCAGTGATGTGGCATCCTAAATTGATCCACCAATCATCCTTCTCTCTCCATTTTCTATTTATTCAAATTCTTTTGCTATTTTGGGGGTTACTTGATTTGGGGTTACTTCACTGGTTTTGGTGATCTTACAATTGGAGAGAGCTAGAGATTTCTGAATGCTTGTGGGTTGTTGGAATTATGGATCGTCAAGATCTTGTTGTATGAAAACTTTTGGATCAAGCTCTATCATGGAAAGGTAGGAGCTGACTCTTGTAAAAAGGTTTTCCTGTTGTATTGTACTTTTGTGAATGTTTTTGAATGTTTGGTATGTTTGTTGTTTGGTTGGGTAGATTGCCTAGGTGTGGTGTAGGAGAAGACTATGGGGATCAATGAGTTTTGGGGAGGCATAAGAGTTATTTATGGAGGGATTTTGGGTTTGGGTTCCACCTTGGACAAGAAATAGCTTGCATTTCTTAACTCGTTATGGGGGTGCCATAAGAGGTTTGGGGAGGCATAAGAGAATTGGATGTATAAGGGGTACTTTGGGGAGGCATAAGAGCATGTAGGGGATTTGAGATGAATATTTTAGCTTGTTTTGAGGTGGAAACCCATTCCCCATTGGGAGGTATAAGAAACTTCCCCCATATGATTTTTCTCATTTTTATTGTGCATAATGAAGCCTAAGTGTTGTCTTTTGTTCTTCCTGTGGTTGTAAATTGTAATATGTATTGGACTATGTACTATATGTGAAATATTGTTTTTGTGTTGTGGAAGCCTATTCATGTTTCCATGAGGTTTGTATCTTCATTCCTCCTATTGATTTGTGATTGGGGCTCAGGGGCTAATGAGGAGGACGTCTTCTCCTCTTCATTGGAATTCTTGGTTGGGTGGAGAGTGTTGCCTCTCCCCCTCCTCTATTGTTGTGACCAAATGAAATTTATGGCAGACCTCTGTTGCTGTTTTAACTTGGAGCTCATGTATATAGAAATTTTTTGTAGTTATCCTTGGGTTCACTTACTATGAAATTTCACACTTCTATTGGATGGCATTGTAATATTATTTGTGGTGAAAAGCTACTCTGTTTTTGGATGTGAAAGTTACAAAGGAATGAGAAAGGATTTATTTGGCAAATTATGTTTTTGCAAATATTAAAAGAAGTGTAAAAGGAACTTTATTTCTTTTAACTGAATGTTGATTTACCTTTCATGAAATGGTGTTACTCTTGTTTAAAAATCTGTTCATTGTAAGTATATTGTAAACTCTCTATTTGAAGGCTGGAAATGCCCGTGTTAAAGTTATTGCATTCCTCTGTATGATTTGATTGGCACGTTGTGAAAATAGAATTAAAGTCTCTCCTTTCACGTATTGAACTAATTAAACTTAAACATTGTAAATTATATTGAAATGAAATTAACATTCAGAGTATGGTCAATGAAAATAGATCAAATTGGGTTTAAGTATGTTTTCCATTTGGATTCACTGTAAGACCTGCAAATAAATATTAGAAAAAGATAAAGAGTACCCTGCAACAATGAAACACAAGATGTAATTAGGGTTCATTTTAAGAGACCTCCTGGAAATCGGAGGTCGAGAATACCTGGCAAATATCCCCAGAACCAGTTTCACGGGAAGGTGTTTTTTTTGGAGGTTGTATGAAAAACTTTCACCTGATTATCAAGCACTGCGACAGAAGGCTGCAAACGCGTGACGGGAGATTTTGCTGTCGCGTGTCAAAAAAAATGTAGTGACGCGCGTCACTACATTTTTTTTGACGTGCAACTAGCAAAATCTCCCTGTCGTGTGTCTGCAGCCTCCGACCTCTGCTTTCTCATTGAAAAAAATCTCACGTGTCGCGCATCAACAAACTCTTTGTCGTGCAAATCTACTATGCATCAATATCTGTTGTACCTCTTTGTCATGTGTCAAAAAAATGTAGTGACGCGCGTCAACAGGCCTTAGTGACGCGCGTCACTAAGGTCTGTTGACGTATGTCACTAAGGCCTGTTGAAAAATTGCGCGTCACTATTGATTTTTGACGCGTGAAAGGCCTTAGTGACGTGTCCAACAGGCCTTAGTGATGTGCGTCAACAGGCCTTAGTACGCGCGTACTAAGGCCTTGACGCATCGTCACAAAACTCCATGTTGACGCGCGTCACTGCATTTTTTTGTGACAACAAATATCCTGTCGTGCGTCAAACCTCTACCCTATTCTTTGAAAAAAAATCCATGTCGCTCGTCACTTTGTCATGCACTATGCGTCAATATCTACAGTATCTCCTTGTCTGCAAACCCTCCTTGTCGCGCGTCAATAACTTACCCCCCTTGTCACGCGTCTATAATACGGGATATATCATATTGTTGAAAAAATGTGAAGTAGAAGTGTTCTACCTGGCGAATAATCTAGGTTTATATAGGGGATATTTTTCAAGGGTAGGCGAAGATAGACCCCTAAAAAAAATTAAAGTGTAATTTTTAGGCGAACAGGTCACTTGACCCGTGCCAAAAAAATTACAAGCCTTTTCAAAATTTTCAAAATGAGAATATTCGCCATATTACGAATATTCACCACTAAAATTTTCCATGGATGTAATGATCTAGAGCCCCTGAATTAAGGTGATCCCCAAAATCACATTCCACATATTTCAAAACCCTTCCTCTTGTAATCTAGAAATTCATCTTTAACAACCCAGAAAATGGCTCCAAAATGACAGACTAGGGTAATTTCATACTACCGAAAGGAATTCCCTACCACAATAGTTTCTATTGCCCTTGTAATCTACTCAATTCATCATTAATCGAGCAAGAGGAAAAATAATGCAATTTCATAGAAAGGAAAGGAAATCCTTGAACACTCGATCATTTATTTTATCCTTGCAAGTTTTTATATCCTTCAAGTGCAACTCATTTTTGTTTGGCATGTCGAAGAAGAAAGAATGGGGGATTGAATCAAATCTGGTAGTTGAAAAAGTTAGATTCACGTTTTATGGAAGGAAAGAAATTTTCTTAATTTTCACCCATCAAAGTTTGTTGAAAATAATATTTTTTACTTCCTATGCAAAGAGGAGTTTGATACCTTTTCAAAAATTCCTTATTTTTCCAACTCTGAGCTTCCAATCGAAATTTAGGGCCTTCTGAAGTTTTTACTTCGCTTAGTAAAAAAATGAAAGGGGGAAAATTTTGTAAATTGGACTCGTAGGCCCGAAAATTACTTAGGGAAATTTTTGCAAAAATGCAAAGAGTCACAAATTCCTCCGTGGCCTTGCAGCCCCACCATTTCACTTTTGAAAAAAGAAGAAAAAAATCACTTCCACAGGTTCGAGGGCCCGCACTTTCAAACTTTACCTTTTGAAAATAAAAGAGAAAAAATTTATAAGTCTTCCTAATAGCCCACCACCCCATTGCCAATGAGGGTCTAACACATGGATTCCTTAGCCATCGATGGAGGTGCAGATGGTTTTAGATTTTATCACCTTTGGAAAAAGGTTGGCAAAAATTCCTAAGTTTCCCCATTGGCCCGCCTTCCCGCAGTTCACTGTTAGAATGACACGTGGCTTCGCTTGGCGTTGACGAAGGCACAGGTTATTTTTATCCTTCGCACCTTTTAACACAAAAATCTAACATTTCTAAGTTTTCTCTGACGTTCCACTCCCCTGCTTGAACTTTGGATATGACACGTGGCATTCCTAGGCATCGGCGGAGGTGTGGGGATTTTTGAACCTTTTTTCCCTTCCAAACAAAAAGAGTTAAAATCCAAATTTTCACTAATGCCCCACCTTCCTGTGTGGGCTAAAAAAATTTCCACGTGTCCCTTGCACCTTTGGGAAAATTTTCTTCCCTAGGCCCATAGGCCCGCCTTTGGAAAATTTTCTTCCCGGGGCCCACAGGCCCACCTTGGGAAAATGTTATTCCCGGGGCCCATAGGCTCATCTCTGGGAAAATTTTCTTCACTCGGCCCACAGGCTTGCCTTTGGGAAAGTTTTCTTCACCAGGACTGAAGTCCTACCTTTGGGAAAATTTTGTTTTCACCAGGCCCATTGGGCTATAACTTAAGAAATATGAGGAGTTAGGAGGACTTCTTTATATTGTTGGAAAGAGGAAGAAATTTCCTATCTCATGGAAATGTTTTTCAAGAAATCTTAAGTGCATTAAATATGTGAAAAAGAAGGTTGAAGTGCAAGGATGAGTTTGAGAGTGGGTAAGTGGGAAATTACCCCTTCTAACTTAAGTGTTTAACTCTTAAGCATGGGTTGACCTTTTTGAAGGGTCACGTTAAGGGATAAGAGAATGTCTTTCTAACCCATGTAAATAAGGACCTTGGTTATTGTTTAGACCTCGTAAAGTTACATACCTTGGGCATTTAATTGTTTTGGCCCCTTTGACTCTCTAAAATTAATTAAAGAATATTTAAATATAGTATTAATTTAATTATTTATTAAATTAACATCTAAGAGAAATTTCACCATATTGGGATTTAACTATACTCTTTAATTTTGTAATGTGGATCTAATGTTTGTTAGAATGGGAAATTTTCATTTATTAAATTATAATGGATTTTGAATCTTGCTGTGAAAATTGCTTCTTGAAGCCTGGTAGTGGACACGTTTTTCAAAAAACAAATTCAATAATTTTTCTATCTAAACTTAGGTTGTTCTTGGGTCTTGAGTGGTCGTTTTAGCGGGCGTTACACATTACATAGGTTAATATTAAAACATTTTCCTAATATTTTCTTGTTTCTCAAGGCTTTTTTAATCGTTTAGACGTAATTTTCATGATTGTGCATATGTTTGTTTCATTTTGCATGCATGTATATTTGATTTTTCTTGGGAGATATAAGGAATGACGATGTTCTTCTATTGCCTTCATTGTTCAGTATTGTGTTAAGTCCCAGCTAAAGGGTGGGAAGAGTTGTTGAGATAACAAACCGGTCATGTCTTGAGAGCCAATGGGAGAGGATCCACGTGGTTGGAGAGGGCCTGCGTGGATTGGTTGGCCAAAGCAAGGTGAGGATTGGTTGAGTTGCGTGGTTTAGGGAGCTCGGGGATTGTCTGTGTGGAGGTGGCTGAGCTAGCCAAGTGAGGGATTGACATGGAGATGTCGTTGAGTGAGATTGGATGGAAGTCGAGTTGGTCGTGTCGAGTCAGGTGGAAGAGAGATGGAAGATTGGGGTGGGGATTGTGCAAGCAAAACATCACAAAGGAAGGGAGATGAGGGCACCGAGTGACCTGGGACAGGATTGTGAGGATGGCTCAACAGAGGAGCTGAGTCAGGGGAAGCACAAGGTAGAGAGGTCGAACGATCGAAGAGGAGAGGAGAAGGTGTAACTCAGGTAGGGAGGGAGAGTGTTGGATTAGGTAGGTGGAGAGTCGTTGGAGGTGGGATAGAGAGCTCAATGATAACTAGGGGAATGTGTAGTTAGGATAATATTTTTTTTTAAATATATTTTTTAATTTTATTTTATTTAATAACAATTATATATATATATATATATATATCTAATTTAATTTTTTAAATTAATATTATTTATTTAATAATAAAAATAAACTTGATACTAAATATAAACAACCAAATAACAAATTTTTGAACACAACAAAACTACGTACCTCGAAGACGACCGAAACTAGAATGATTATAAACAATAAAATGATGAGAATATTGTTACCGTGAGAAGAATGCGAGAACCGACACCTGTACAAGATGAGCAAAGGAAGATAAAAACAAATGACCAGAACTTGGGTCTGGTCTCGCCGGGCGTGCCATAATGTTGATCAGGAAACCTCGGTCTCGCACGGGTGAATGCCGATACTAGAAGCCACCAGCAACTTTGAATGATGGAGGGCTTAGTACCTTGGATGTGGAGATGGATCTACGGGCGCCAAAAAGATAGATCTATAATAATGCCTACAAAAATTCAAATAGATATGATTAGATCAAGATATGCAGGGGTTGCTCGGACAATGTCGGTTCTAAGAGGCTGTAAACCCCCTTGAAGGATGTCAACCCCCTTGAAGGATGTCAACCCCGTGTCAAAAAGATGGAAATTAAAAAAAATGAACAATAGACAACATGTAGATGTAGAGAAATACAATATGCCCTGTAAAATAAGCAACGAAATACTGCCTGTGGGAGAGATTGATAAGATCCTCAACTACAGTGTCAGAGATTTGCCATGGCTTCAAAACTCAACTTTAAAACTTATTTCAGAATTTTCTTCTTATTTCCAACCCTTCAAGTTTCAAAATATGCAGAGACTTCATATATTCTTAAGAGGGGGGGAAAGGGTTTTATTTATAGATTGAATATGGGTTAAATTTGAGGTTAACAAGTAATCGAGGTTTGCAAAAGTAACCGTGCTTAATGGGACATGATTAGGAATTGATTTTACTGTGGGGCTTATGATTTTTAAAAGAAAAAGAAAAAGTGTGATGTGGAGTGAGGACATGATTTGAAATGTTAGGTGTAATAGTGAAACCATGTGCATTACTTTACACTATTGAATTTTTGAATTTGATGTCGGATTTTTATATATTTGGGATTTATAATTATTAATTTTATGGGTGGGTTCATGAATTCATAATTTTGGGGGATTGATTTTTAGGTGGGGATTGATTTTGATTTGATTGAATTGAATTTGATTAAGTGGGGAACATGTGGGGTTCATGATTTGGATGGTGGGTGTGTTAGTGGATTTGATTTCATTGAGTGGGGCTTATGATTTGGATTATTTAATTATGAGATGGGATGATATGACCTAATTGGAATAATTGATTCTTTAGCATATAATGAGGTTTAAGTATGAAAAAGGGGATCAATTAAGTTATAAGATTAATTAATTGAACACACATTTTTGGTGGGAAACAAAATTCGCTTGGATAAGCCTACTGAAAGAGAGAAAATGCGGGGTGATATCAAAATTTGGTGTCTACACCACCAATTCATCCAAGAACATCAATTGGGTTAGATATTACATGGACAAAATTACTTTAGTAGAGGAAGTCATCGCCAGGAATATAAAAGTGAAAGCTCCCATTAAAATGGGGAGAACAATTGCCCAACTATTTGATCCGCTTGGCTCTTAACATGCCTAGTAAAATTTGATATACAAAAATATAGCAGAAAAATTAGTACTTGTCCAAATTTGGTGACTACAATAATTACCATAAACCTGACACCTAAACCAACAAAATGTTAATGTTGGTCCATGGAGAATCAGAACAAACGAAAGTGACATAATAATAATTTCAAGATCTTGGCATCCTTGTATGTTAATGAGAAAGGGAGAGGAAAAGGGATTTCCCAGGGAGTTGATAGCCACAGTAGCCCAAAAACCTATATTGGATGTGAAAGACAAAAATACTGACCAGAACTTGCCTTCTTGTGCACCTCCCTTCCCAAAATGAGACCTCATGGAAATGATGGAACCAAACTCGCTTGCACTCACATAGACCCACAATAGCAGCACTGTAAAAAGTGTCATGAGAATTGGAGTAGATTATTTCTCTAGCTTTGTGATGCTCTCCATCCTATTCCATATAATTAACATCTGCAGAGACCACAAAATAAGGACCTTGCTCCATATAATTCATTGAGGAGGTTCTCATTAGGTAATAATGTCATGTCAAAAGATATTAGGTTTGAAAATGCATTCACTGACTTGATATGTACGCAACCCTATATGTTGTGGACTGAAACATGAAGGCAAAAACCAAAAACATGGGCTAAGCATGGTAGGGTTCGAATCGACGCACGCAGTGCATCCTCTCTGATCAATGCCTAGATCAAATCCTCAACAAGCACAATCTGTGTGTTGTGCTCTAACTAGTCAGCTTTATACACTGTGGGATCCATGAAACTTTGCAGCAAAATGTTCGCCGTAGGATTTCAACGCCTCTACAAGGAGCAATGTGGTCCACCCATTTTCCGACATCTGTCATAATCAACAAGTGATGGCCGAACTAATTCACGCCTTTCCGACATAATTAGAAGAGATGCAATTTCAATAATTTACAAGTATATTAAAGGTAAAATCAATGTACGTGGCTGTTAAATGTAAACCCCTACCAAGATTATCTCATAACGTAAGGTTTTGAGTTATAAAAACTGAGGCCAATATATACTCTTGTACAAACATTCCTAGACAAAATTGACGAAAACCTAAATCCCATATAGCTCATGCTTATCCAAACTTGTGCAATCATTAGTCACAAGAGGTCCCTGCATATGGGCCCTCGTTCTGGAAAAATGGAAACGTACTCTAGAAACCAAAGTGGAATTAATTTGACAAAAGGAAAGTAACTCGATACTTACAAACCCAACTCCCAAGGTTTAGTAATAGTTTTAGTAACTCTATGTTCAAAGTCGCTTTCCTCGGTGGAGCATCCATATCCACATGAAAAAAGTTAACAGGCCTTTTTGGTGAGGACCATGGTTTCGTCTTTTGGTTAACGATCCATACCCTCAGGTATAACTTTCAAGTTTCAGGAAGACCCATGTTTCCTGAGTCAAGTATGGTTGTTGGACGATGTGGTTGATTTTTTTTTCACAGGGGAAAAATAATCTATCTCATGGGAAACTGGGTTCCGTTGCAGTTGGACTTCCCTCGGCAGGAGATGTATCCAATTTCTGTGAAGGTATGTGAAAGAATCTTAAAATAATTTCTAACCAGGTGCCAGTCGCCTCTGTTATGCATATGTAGTTTTCAGTGCCAGATTTTGTAGAATAGTGATTTTAATGAGCAGAGCTTTGAATTTTGTGTTTTTATTGGAAATGGGCACCAATATTTCTCTTCAGATCAAATCGTAAGTTATATCTATATGCTAGTTACAGTAAAACCAAGGCAGGGAGATATGCATGGCACAAAGGCTAGATACATTGTGATTTATAATCCTGCTACTGATTATAATTGTGTTTTGTGGAGCAGATAGCAGATTTGTCTCGAGATGAACACGAGACAGGTGTAGCAGTGTTGAGATCCATTGGAAATGTCCATTGGGTTGAAATAGGTTTCTTGAGCATAGTGGCAGCAGGTTTGGAAAGGCCGGATATAACTGAATCTAACGGGAAGGAAAGTTTAAAGCTTCTAAAGTCTATGAATGATCTGTTCAGAGTAATCATCCAGCTTAAGCTTCTTGCTCATCTAAAAGATGAGATGCAGACAAAGATAAAAGAATCTATATATTTGATAGTGGGAGGAACAACATTGTGTTGCTTTCTAGAGATAAGAAAAGCACTTGGAAGGTAAGCCACTTGACAAATTTCCCCTGTAAATTAGTCCAGGCTGACTGAAATTATGAGTTTAAGAACACTATTTCTGTTTAAAGTCTGGGTTCTTCACAGTATAATGAGTAAAATTCTTGTAAGATTCAACTGCGTATGTTTGATTTTATCCAACTGCCTAGACTTCAAGTTCTATAAAAGTTTCAAATGAAAGGTGAGTAGGATGTATTATGCTTAAACTGCACAACAAGTGCAGACTTACCGCATGGGAATGTGGACATGCAGAGTCAAAAGAGGTCAAATTTGTGGGTTAGATGCATAGTTACCAAATGTGGCCATATCTGCACAAAATCTACCTTGATCCAGATTTCTCAGCCAGTCCGGACAAGTTCATTTTACTATTATTATTTTCTAGTTTTTCCAAAAATATATACTAGCAACGTTATACATTATTTGATCTTAAAATACACCAATATTTTATATTATTTTCACTGTATTGATCAATTTTGCATATTTATAAAATCACATGTTTATATTGCCCTTCCAAACAAATCCGGATTACTGGACTTAGTAACTATGGTAAGATGTCTTCCTCTTGAAGCTTTTTGCAGGAAAATATTACCCATGGATAGAATTGTAATAAGCACTTCTTACACTGATTGAGTATAAGGTATGGTCCGCAGTAGAAGTTTTTTGAGCCATCTATTCAAAAAAGACTTTGGAGAATTTCAGGTCCCTTTGCTTTTTGTACATATGTCTATCATAGCAATTCATTAGCTGATCACTCATGAGATTAACGCATATAGCAGTTTTGCTCTGGCAATTTTAAAACAATTTTTTTTAATCCCATTTTGGCTTGTTTTATTCTGTGTGAAAATTATGGGCATTACACTGTGGATATATGATAAAGAAGATTGCCAACATTCATGTGGTTAGTATTATCCAGGAAGAGTGCCGAAAGAAGCTCATCAAATACTAAATCTTTTCCTACTTTGCACATATCTCTTACAAAACTCTTATACTCATTACTATTTAACAAAACTTAAGCCTACCATATGCAAAATCCGTGACATAATTTGTTAAATTCCTTCTATAGGCTGTACATGGCATTAAAAGGTAGACAAGATCTTGATGAACTCAATTTTCAAGTGGATGAGATGCGGAAGACACTAAATGATCAAATGAATGCTTCTCTTATAGATGATGTGCATAACAGAATGGTGTGCAGCCCATCACAGGGTCCTTGCCAGAATGATGCAGGTAAATAAATCATTTACTGTTGAGCTATCTACTAACAGCAACTTATGATATTGTGTGATTTCTGATTTGCTTCTCAAATCAATATTGAAAGCAGTTGGAACAGTGCAACAAATTTATCAAGTTGTTGAACTGCTTGATTGGAAAAATGACAAGTTGGCAGTAGTATTTGTTATACATGGAATTGGAGGAGCAGGGAAAATCATTCTAACTGATGCTGTCTATGTATATCTGAAAGAGAAATTCCATGGTTGGAAACATTGGAAAGCTGCCGTAGAATTAAGTCTTGTGAGATTTATCCCATGGAACCTTTCTCTTTTGATGAAAGATGTCAAGCCAAGGAGATAGCAAAGATATGCAGTTGCTGTCCTCTTTTTTTGGTAGGTTGGAAGATCAATTTTCTAAGACCTCATTTTTATCTTACATTACATTATACTCATCCTTTTGGCGACACACATCTTTTCTTTGGAGGCATGGAGTGCTGGTGTTTTATTATTTAATTCATGAAATTAGTATGTTGGTACTTGTTATTATAATATGGTTAAACGCTGAGAGTTCTTGGTAGTTAGCTTTTGTACGTTTGATTGCCTTTCGTGGTGAACTAACTTTTGTCTCGTGCTTGCAATATGTCTCTTAGAGAGGGCAGGGGCAGCATAGAAGATGAGGTGCCGTGGAACCTACCACCGTGACAACGGGCCCTGATGACCATAGGATTGCAAATCCTTCAAACCATGCAACATGTGTTGGGTATATTACCAGGAGTAACTACTGTTGACTAAAGAGATGGTAGGGGGACATCTCTCGCCCAACATACCTGTAGTGGCTACAAGGAAGAGAGCTTCAATAAGGCAATGGTTCTCTTTGCATATGAGGAGTTCCAATCAAGTGCTCAAGAGGCATTCCTTGACATATGCTCATTCTTCTATGGTTGAGAGTGGGAGGAAGTTGCATGCATTGTCAGAGAGAAAGAACTAGAAAACCTAGAAGAGGGAGCCTTGCTAAAACAAATAGAGTTTGATGAAGGATATGATGTCAAAAGGCAAAAAAACAGGCTAAATATTCACGATCTTATAATAGTTGGTCACAATAAATCAAAAGGCATCCGAATCACAAATTTAGATTATTATTTACGGACCTGAATAATGAAGTTCAAACTATGCAAGTTCTGTTAGAGCTATATTTTCCATTGTGTTATCATAGGGTCGTTGAATTTTAACAGGTTCTTCCTCAAATAAAAGGAGGTTGTTTGGGATGGAATGGGAAGTCACTTCGTGTATTAGCAGAAAAATTAGACACGGTGTGTGGTTCATTACGAGTATTTGCAATGAGATATTATGTAATTATGCAAGGAAACTGCCATCAATAATTTAATGAGCCGAGGTTTCTTCAAGTGGTAATAGTACCCAGTCCCACTATACCATTTGATATTGCAAAGCTCAAGCAGAGAACTTGATATTTAATTTATCCAAGGTAAGTACTCCCTTTATGTTGAAGATTTTCATTAGATGTCTTTTATGTAAAAACGAATGATATGCAAAAAAAAATCTTGTTACAATTTGATTGGCTAAGCCATCTATCATAATTCCTGATTTAATGAGAAGCCTTCAGTGGGTGTGAGATAATGTTGTTAACTGTAATTGCAGATCCAATAAAACATCATAAGTGCTTAAGCTTAGAGGTCGACCCAGATGCCAAAAACTTGAAATCAGTGCATACACAGTAGCATCATTGAAGAATCTACAAATATGTGTTCGGTGTTCTAATGAATTGAAAATATTGGCAATTAAGTATTCCTCCATATTAGCAAATAACAGCAGGTGGGTTTTTCGAGAAGGCAATTCAAAGAAATCCTTGAGAGTTTTGGTCAGTTATATGCACTGCAGAAGCTAAACCTGTCTTTTTCTTCAGAACTGAAAGAATTAACAGATTTGTTGGAGAAGCTCTGCTCTTTATAGGAGTTGGATTTGAGTTGTAGAAATTTGAAAAAGCTGCCTACAGTGTTTGGTCTAATGAAGGTTCTAAGTCTCTGACTGGCCTTGATTTGACAGACAATGAAAGTTTACAAGAGTTTCTAATCTGTTTTGAGAAGTTGTGCTCATTAAGATCCCTGTGGTTAGAACATTGCAGCAGTTTACATGGGCTCCATGAAAGGATTGGAAATTTAACATATGTAACTTCTTTTCAGTTAGGTGGATGTACAAAGCTGAAAAGTCTTCTGGACAGCCTCGGAGAGTTGACATCCTTGATGGGGTTCTTATCATTTGGTGGGCGTTCCAGTTTGAGACAGTACATTGGAGAGGTGTTCTAGTTTATAGATACTTCCCAGTCGGTTCATAGTACTCCATTGCCTGCAAGACTTGTGAAACCTTTCAAGAAATGACCGATGACTTCCATCGCTTGGTAACACTAAGGTGAACATGTTCAACTGTTGGATCTTGTCAATAGTACCTCAAGGTTTTTATAAACTTAGATGTTTGTAGGAGTTTGATTTATCAGGATGCGATAAGCTAGAAGAATTATCCAGTGACTTCCATTGGCTTAGACGCTAGAGCACTACTGTTTGGATGCAAAAGTTTGTTGTAACTTCCCAACCATTTTGGTGATCTTGGTTGCTTGGAAGTGTTAAATCTACCAATACGCTCTCAACTGTTGCAGCTTTCTACATAAACTCATTCTCTACCATTGTCAATAAGACTGAAACTCTCAAATTGCGAGACGTTGGATGGGGAATGGATAGAAAGCATGACGGGTATTGAGAGCTTGTGACATATAAACATTAGAAGTAGTGAAAGAATGATCCAACAGTGGATAGAAATGCAAAGGGAGAAGGATGAATGGTATTTAGTAGTAGTAACAGGAAAACTGCAGGTATTGTTGTGATTTATGTCCAGCTAATACTTATTGAGAGGCCTATTTGCATATCTATCAATATGCTCTCAATTGTGGCATATAAATAAATGAAGATTATGTGATTTATATTTTGGAAGATGTGGATGATATTAGCAATATTGAAAGTTCATTAATTCCATTCCTTGTTTTAATGCTATACTTATGTATTGCAGGAAACATGGAGTGCTTTGCTGTTGTAAGAAACCATATCAAAGTTCTTTAGTGACATAGGGATTCTCGTTGACACTCATCAACAACCATTTTGCTCATCATATCTTCTCCCAGACATTTCTGCCATCTTGATCATTAATATGCATTACACTGAACCCTTGATGTGGGAATTATTGAATACAAAATCTGCAATGGCTCGAATGCAACTGTAAATCCATCAAAATCATGTTGGCAATAGTTTTTTGTGAATTACATATTAAGTTGACAGATAGAATCTTGGCTTGCACACTTGATAACTCCCGGGCTTCCTTCTTCTACATATTATTTGTTTTGTTTCCTACTTACGGTGTGACTTTATATCCCTGATAATTTACAAGAAAATTGGATTAATTGTTTCTTGTTGCGGGAAGACATCTCCTATATACTTAATGAGGTATGTTTCCTCTTAAGAACTCCACAGTAGAGCAATATTGAGTTGTTGAGAGCATTCTTGGTTACTGCAAAAACAAATTTTCTTCTGCTCAACAACAAACAACAGGTATTTAACCTTTTTCAGCTACTATCAAAGATTTTTTCATTTCAAATTGCATTTCTAGAATATTGTACACGCAAAGTTTTTTAGAATAAGCTTTTCCTAATTGATAATGTAGGTGAAGGTCAATGATCTATGAGGAAAACTACTTTCATTGCTCATTACTCCCATCAACATATCTGAAATGTAGACTTCAGCGTTGAATGATGTGTCTCAAGATGCTGCCCAGGCATGACCATCTAGCAGAAGTAGTTTGGATTCAAAGTGCGAATTGGAGGAGGCCAACATGGGTTAAATATGAGAGATGTGCGGAAAACTCTCCATGGCTGATAAACACATGATCACTATATCATTTGACTAATGCAGCAACTGCACTAGTGGTGGTAGATGCAAAGGGAAGAATTTCCTGCAAAGATGCAGTTCCAAGATGGAAAGGTAAGGGGAGGAGGCATGTCCATTTTCTCAAGGTTCAATTTAGTGTGTAATTTGTCTTTCAAAATCTGGACTGAACTCAAATGAAGGTGACTAAAGTCACTCGAATTCCATGGATGATCAAGGAATCCTGTAAATCTTATTAAACTCCTGTCTTTCTGTAGAAAAGAAGAATTTATTCACGTTGAGTATAATTTTGACAGGGTTGGAACTGTGTTGAATAGGTAAAGGAGGCCATGTGCTATGGAGAAGCAATGTTCTTGTGCATGGGTGCTGTTAACAAGATGCTACACTTTGTGCCTAAGTTGAATTGTCCATTGATGAAATTGGAAAGCAAGGTCCAACTCCTCCGTGGGGAGGAAACCTATTTACATTTGGATGGATGTATATAAATTTGCCAGCATGTTATGTATTTGTATAATGATCCGAGTAGAATGACAACTGGTGAAAAGACAATAAAGGGTGAGAAAATAGGTGTTGGGCCTCCTGAATTCAACCATTGGAGATGTGGGGCTGATTGTGGTGGATAAAAATGGGACGGTGGTGACTGGCAGGTGAAAGGAAGTGGTAGGGGTGCTGTGGAAGGGTGGTAAGGATGAGGAAGAAATGTTGTGTAGGACAGAAAAGATTTGGAGAGGAAGCAGAAAGGTGGCATAAGTGTCCAACACTCGTTACCACTAGTTCAGAACTACTACAGGGGTATGACCATTCTAAATGAGCAGTGTATTTAGGTTTATTAAATGTCCCAATGTGGTTTGAATTGCAATAAGAACAAGGCAAGAGACAAAAATTTTAATAGCCCCAGTTGGAATTATTAAGTATGAAATCCATATTTAGTAAATTGCATTTGATATTTGTGAAATTACATGGCAATATGAATTAGACACTGGAATCTTTTCTGAAGTTGATAACCACATAAAAAGGCAATGAGTCAAAAAAAATTAAATAAATGTATAATCAGTTATAAGGGTGTTGAAGGATTTTGGAAGGTTAAAGAAACCGGTAGAAAGGAAGTAGGAGTGCATTACATTGGTTTCAACGGGATGGACATAACCTGAAGAGGCTTATGGGCAAGTAGAATACTTTGGAGGCCGCACATAAAGGCCCGAAAGGCTACAAATAACACATACCTTCTTTGGAAGACGTGTTAGGAAACCACAGATCATGCAGTAATTAATACATAGAAAGTAGAATAATTAAATACCAGTTTACAAAGATAGAGCAAAATAGAATATATACTAGCAATCGTATGTGGAGTGTACGATGAAAACGCCGAAGAGGATGGGATGAAGATGTGAATATGATGGGTGGTGATGGCAAGAAATACTGGAACATACTGTGCATTGATCAACAAGAAGGATTTATAAAGAAATATGTAACACGAAACTTTTCAAAAGTGGACATGAAGTTTGAACTTTATTGATAGGTACAAATTCAGTACGTGACAACTAGTGGCTATAAATTCAGTTTTCCATATTATTGTTTTCAAAAATGTACGTGTTCTTCAAAAAAATTGCTCGTAATTTGCAAACTGGCGTGAAACAAGCTCTTGGCCTGCTCAAGCTTGTCCTCATAGTCAACTTTCAATTCCAATTGTTTGTGCATAACAATTTCAGAAATCAACTCATCAATCACATGATCATCATTGTTGTTGGAAACCCACTTGTTTCCTCTCAAACTCCTCCTTAGTTGGGAATGCCATGTCTTTGCTGAAGGTGGTCACCACTGCCACCTACAAATTCTGTAGTGTTCCAACTAAGCTTTGAATTCTGCGCAGTTAACGTAATAAACCTTCTTATGAGTAAGGAAACTACAAGAAAAACTATGACATATGGTATTGTCTGCGAATCTGGGTTTTTGTTAAATTTATAAACAATTGACTATTGATCCTCAATTATTTTAGCTAAACTATTACTAAACTTGTAATTATTTTAGTTGTTTTGCTAATTCCAAACAACCCAATGCATAATGACATAGAGCCCCCATCTTGCTGGCAAACAAATAATTAATTGGATAGAGATTAAGGCAACTGAAAATTCCATGAGGAAGTTGAGCACTAAAACCGAAACAAATGCAATTTTCTACAAAAGCAAATTCATGTTTATAAACAGCTTATGTCAAGAACCATGCTACCTCCGTCATTACATAGATCAATTTTTTTTTAATCCACAGAAAGGCCAATAGCTAGCTAATGCTTCCTCTAAAAAACATGAAGTGTTCCTATGGAAAAAGAGTACCTGATAGAGAAGAATAGTCATTGCGCCGGTTATATTGTCAATTCATAGTCATATCCACTGTAACAATGACATACTATGAAAACAATATTTTTAACAATAGAGAATCTAACTTAATAATAACTACAATGCAAAATGCAAATAACTACATTCCAAAATGTATTTATTAAGAAAAACAAGCCAAGTAATTCCACACCTTTTTATGCAGTGGTCTCTTAAATTCTGGCCATGCTGTAAAAGAAACAAGGCTAGGAGAGCTGTGGAAACTATTCAGCGTTTTATAATCAATATATTAATTGATTCTACTTTACTTGCTTTTTTTTAATGTGTTCTTCTATTTCAGCGTCATTTTCTGTTCTCTTCCGCATTTTGTTTTTCAATGCATGAAAATTCTTAAACTGTATCTCTACGTCATTCACAATTCTACTTATTTTTTTTCAACGACTTTAGCTATTTAAATTTCAGTACATACAGTATCGGATGTACTATTTTCTAAAGCTCAAATGTATATGTATTTTACGAAACTACAGCAAATTGAAAAGGTAATCTGAATGCTGATACATACCTTGACAAAAAAAATGCAGTTAAAAGTAATGTCACTTTCTTATTGCTTTGTGTAATCAATGAGCTCACTGCCAGCAACCAAATCCAAAATATTTGAATCCAAACTGCTGAAAAAATTATGGTGAAGCGTAGACAAGGCACGAGACATTTGGGGAAAAAGGGGAAAAGCGACAGGCGGAAGAAAATACTAGCAAATCTTCAAACAAAAGAAAACAGATCCATTTAAAAAACAATAACTATTTCATTGAAAGCTGAACCCTATGAAATGCGATACTAAGAAAAATACCTATACTAAACCAATAATTAAGACCATTCCAATGCTCCTTTCCTCCATGCATAAACTAAACCAATAATTAAGATAAGCACGAAAATAAAAGCTTCTATAAATGTATATATACCCAAAATATCAAAACTCATAGCCCACGGATAGAGAAATACTGTTTCCACATCAAAAACAACGAAAATTAGAGCTGTTTCAGAAGTCTATAAAAATATCATCAACTCAGCTACAATCTGAGTTAAATCATTTTATGCATATATCCTGCAATCATGGCATTCCATGAGACCACATTTCATTGAGGCATTCTATCAAACAGTTCATGGGCTTTTTCAAGAAATCCATTTTGTGCATATCCTGCAATCATGGCACTCGTTGAGATCACATCTCTTCGAGGCATTCTATCAAACAGTTCACGTACATTTTCAACAAATTCATATTGTGCATATCCTGGAATCATGGGATTCCATAAGCCCACATTTCTTTGAGGTAATTTATCAAATAGTTCACGTGCCTTGTCTATGCTTCCACATTTTGCATACATGTCTACCAGGCAGTTGCAACTACATCAGTCAAAATTCCTCTATCCATTATGCTTTGATGGATGTCCATACCCTGTTCCAAAGCTCCCGTTTTGGCACAGGCAGGGAGGATGCTGACAAAGGTTGTGGAATTTCTGCTTGATTAAATGGCATTTGCTACACAAAGCTTTTCATAAAAACACATATTTAAATGTATGTCAATTATTGCAGCATACAAAAGACATCGTTATCCTCACAAGGTAGTTACACTGTTTCACCATATACAACAAACAAGGCTTTAACCCAATGAGTTTATATTTGCCAATATACTCCCAGCCTGTGGCAAAATGGGAGCTTTGGAACAGGGCATTTACAACCATCAAAGCATAAAGGATAGAGGAATTTTGTCAGATGTAGTTGCAACTATTCTACTAGACATCTATACAAAATGTGGAAGCATACCTAATGCACATGAATTGTTTGAAAGAATGCCTGAAAATGATGTGGTATCAGGGACTGCCTAATGGTTTGTTAGATGTAGTTGCAAGTGCTCTAGTAGACATCTATACAAAATGTGGAAGCATACCTAATGCACATGAACTGTTTGAAACAATGCCTGAAAAAGATGGCGTACCAGGGATTGCCATGATTGCAGTATATGTACCAGATGGATTTTGCAGGGATGCTCGCACTCTTTGACATACTAAAACAATTCATGTGCCTTGTCTATGCTTCCACATTTTGCATACATGTCTACCAGGTAGTTGCAACTACATCAGTCAAAATTCCTCTATCCATTATGCTTTCATGGATGTCCATACCCTATTCCAAAGCTCCCATTTTGGCACAGGCAGGGAGGATGCTGACAAAGGTTGTGGAATTTGGCTTTACATCTGCCAATTGCAATTGCATGAATGTTTTTAAGTAATTATAACACATTTTTAACAAATCCATTTTGGGCATATCTTGCAATCATGACTGTCCACGATACTACATTTTTTTGAGGCATTGTGTCGAACAGTTCACATGCCTTGTCTACGGTTCCACATTTTGCATACATGTCTACCAGGGCATTTGCAACCACATCTGACAAAATTCCTCTATTCTTTATGCTTTGTTTGTTTTGAGAATTAAAAATACAAACAAAGATATTTGCAAATGGTCTCATATGAACCGACTTATCTTCTGTAGAAACAAAAATTGAGAAATGCATGTATCCAAGTGTTGATAGCAAAGACAAACACGAGTCTGTCAAAACAAATAAACTAACAATAAAATATACGGCGGGCAATGAAGGGAAAAGGAAGGACCAATGAAAAGCAAAGGAAATAAAAAATGTGGGCAACATACATTATAGGTTGCGGGAACATGCAATCTGACTTTGGAGAAATAATGACATGCCAATTTAATCCGCCAGTAACAGTTCACCGCCCCACCGCTTTGCAACTAATACGAATAGCCAAAAACAATAGTACACTGCCAGAGGCAGGTGCACACAACGTCTCTGAAGATTACATATTTTAAATTATTGCAGAATTGTATTTTCAAGAGCATGGTTTTCATAAAGAACATATTTAAATGTATGTCCAGTGCAGAGTTTTGATAGATGTACGTAAAGAGTTTGACCAAGTGAAACAACGAGACAGTTTGTCATGGAATACAATTATTGCAGCATACAGAAAACATGGTTATTGTCACAAGGCACTCACACTGTTTCACCATATGCAAGAAACAGGTCTTCAACCCGATCAATTTACATTTGCGAACATACTCCCAGCCTGTGGCAAAATAGGAGCTTCGGAATAGGATATGGACATCCATCAAAGCGTAAAGGATAGAGGAATTTTGTCAGATGTGGTTGCAAATGTCCTGGTAGACATGTATGCAAAATGTGGAACCGTAGACAAGGCACGTAAACTGTTCGACAGAATGCCTTTTATAATTACTTAGAAACATTCATTGCCAAAATGGTGGTGTCATGAACAATAATGATTGCTGGATATGCGAAAAATGGATTTTTTTAAAATGCATTATAATTACTTACAAACATTCATGCACTTGCAATTGGCAGCTATAAAGCCAAATTCCACAATCTTTGTCAGCAGTGTCGACTCATAATATAATGATTGTTGAACAGTGCTAGTATTGATATTTGTCGGCATTTACAGCGGTGAACGGAGTATGCGGAAGGCATTGACGTGGCTGAACGTCGCAATTGCAAATGCAAAGGATCTTACAGTTTTTGGGACTGAAATTTTTCGTAAGACTGCTTCATTCTCACAATCTGCATGCATAACAACATAAAAAATTACTTTGTTCAAGGGAAATTTGTAATGGAATGTACTTTTCACTATGACAGTATGGCATGAGACCAGTCAGCTGGTGCACTGAAAGTCTAATATGTTCACATATTTTGAAAATTTAAACAAAACTAGTGTGAAGGAAACTGTAATCCAGGCTTTTACTTACAATAACTGGCCAAGCCTCCTCATCTCTACCTGCAAGAAAGGCTATTCCCTCTGCAAGTTCTGCAGAGAACTCGTCTGCTATCAAATGCTCTGCATTTTATCAAAAATGAGGTTGAAATTTTAGCACGTCTAATGTTTGATCAAGATTCCAGAAATTAGTTGTATAGCTTGAGACGAGACAAATAAAAATGTTACTAAAAGCTGTAATGGAACCCCAAATTTTGTCTAGAACTTTAATTTGTACACGGATCAGAGTATGCATCATCCCTTTTCTGGTTTAGGCGAAGTCAGGGAAATAATCAGTCAAATCTTTGGATGTAAAATGACTAAAAACACTCCATTTTTGTACTGTGGAATTTCAATTTTCAACGAACGCACTAGGATTGAACATTATTTGTAATTTAGCTGTCAGCATTTGGATGAGACAAAAACAATGCCATAGAAAGCTCAAGCTATCAATGTCTACAGGGTAGCATTCTTATTTTGCACTGAGGATTTTATAAAGCAATTGGAAAAAGTGGAAATGTGAATCGCATCTTTCAATTTAAGATTAAAAATATGGACAAAAATAAAATACCAATGGGAATGCTGTCTCACCATGTGAGGCACTCCCTCAGCTGGTTTGCTACTTTTTTCACACTGTTTCCACGGGCTTTCAGGAACTCTTTGAGACTACATCTCTTCGAGGCATTCTATCAAACAGTTCAGATGCATTTTCAACAAATTCATATTGTGCATATCCCACAATCATGGTATTCCATGAGCCCACATTTCTTTGAGGCATTTTATCAAACAATTCATGTGCCTTATCTATGCTTCAACATTGTGCATACATGTCTACCAGGCAGTTGCAACTACATCAGTCAAAATTCCTCTATCCATTATGCTTTAACGGATGTCCATACCCTGTTCCAAAGCTCCCATTTTGGCACAAGCAGGGAGGATGCTGACAAAGGTTGTGAAATTTGGCTTTACATTTGCTAATTGCATTTGCATGAATGTTTCTAAGTAATTATAACACATTTTCAAAAAATCCATTTTGTTGAAAATGGAGGCTAAACGATTTGAAGATATGAAGGCTCTGCCTACTAAAGACAGAATGATATCATCACAAGTAGAGGAAGCTTTGCAGAAGATGGAGTATTTGAACCATGCTCAGAGAAGAAAATTTCCAGATGCAAAAATTGGTTGAAAGCAAAAGCATGAGAGCTTTTTCAGAGGTTTTCACTGCCGACAAGGTATTTTCAAGCATTTTTCACTATAATTTTACATATTTTCATCCCATTGCTTTGAATAACATGTCGCATACCAATAAGATCGGTGAAGAATACATAAATTAAAAAACAGGGGAAATATAAACGACCAGATATTTGATGGAAATTCAAACTTAGCGGACAAAATTTATTGGATGCCTTACCTCTACCGCTTCCTTAGCGCTGGTGAATGACAGCAGATAAACATATCAGCATTTTCCGGCGCCCATTAAAACCCTAGCCCTCAGGGATTTCCAACAACACAGATCTCAAGAAACAACAACGTCGCTGAAGCACCCAAACATGCAACCATTTTGCCCTAAACGATAGGTACCACGCCTCTTTATCCAATACGACCTAATCTGATAGGCGTAGAAGTACAGGGGGAGATGGTGGCCTGTATGGATAGTGTACAGGAGGACAAACACCAAAATCTAGAACACAGGGAAAGCATGAATGAAAAGACCGCAACGAATGACAGTCACCGATGTCTGGACAGACACTCTCCCTATTTTTCTACGACATCCCTGGTGTATGGCTCACGATTGTCCATACATCGTTGACCAAACGATCTCAGCCCTTGCTGTCATCATCTGTGTCAGAGCCCCTCAGGCTTTATAACATAGAACACGCCTTTCGGTGTAAAAATACCAAACATGCAAGAGAGGAACACTAGATGTACTTGGCAAAACCCCAGTAGAGTGATTAGGGAAACATACGTGGTGCAAGATATCATGTTTTATTAACTCTGAAAGATGAACAGATTACATGCGAACTCGTTATGAGAAACTCTAGATCTCCACAAAAATATATACACCTAATTGATGAAATACAATTTGGATTCCTCTTAAAAATAGAGTGGAAAAACACCATTAAGATTTTCCTTCCTAAAAATAGAATTCAGTTGAATTCGTCTTTCTAGAAATAAGGGATTGACTCTTTAATTTTTGCTTCAGTGGCTCCTCCCCCAAACCCCCATTAGGGGGAGCTCCATAACCGCCCGACCTGGACCCATTTGCAACAAGAGTGCGGGGGCAAGCCCCCCCACACCCCACCTTTAATAAGTGAGGTACAAACTGCCCCGCAAAGGGATCCAAAATTTAACTTTGTTGGCACGTATCTAACAAAATTTAGAATAACTAGAACAACTTAAGTGTACCGGACATGAAAATTTGAACCTCGCAAAATGACAGTAAACTCGAGTGTGTTGCAATCCAGGACTTCAGACTGACTCAAGGAAGTACTTCCATGATGTATGTTTCTAGACTCCCATTCATTGAAATTCTATTAGAAATTTGAATATAAAAGGACTCTTGCACAAGAAAACTCCATAAACTAAATTGAGTGTTACCGACTCCTCTTCCAAGAAGACATGAGAAAATATAAATAAAAAATTGAACGATTAGATTAGATTTGCACATTATGGTTTGTTCTCGAATCCTTTTTCGATTAGAGGGTATAGCCACATTTCCATGGTAGAAGAAAATTTGAGTCATAATCATATTTTCTTATATGAAAACACCGAACAAGTGCAATTTATTTACTACAATTCACTTTTATACCCTTCAGAGATGTATTCTCTTTTGAATTTTCAAAGGCTCTTCTCAAACAAAGCAACTTGGCATTTAGATATTCTACAGATAAATCCTCTGCCTTAACCCCGGCTGAAGCTACAAAATCAAAAAATAGAAAATTGATTTTAACAGTGAAAAAGTACCTTTTCTACCAGATTATAGATACAAACGCAAGAGTTGCCTGGTTACAATTCATTTCAGCCAGTTGTATTTGGCAAAACAATTAACATATTTATAGCCTTCAATCGTTTGCATTCCATGAAAACGCAATGCACCATCAGTGCATTGATATATATCCTACTAAAAATCACCACAGGGGACTGGAACTTAAATTCTTAATGGCCACATTATGAAGTCAGGAAGCATACCCCATTGGTTTTTAACCTGAGCAATCATCATGGCAATTATTCCGTCTTACCTCTAGATCTAGACAGTGACCTCTATACACTGTCTCCCATACACCATTGTCAATTATCCCGCAACCATTTTCCATACATCTGCATTGGCAAGGGGAAAATCCGCAAAGACACATCCCAATTTAGAGGCATTTCCAATAATGTGACTTCTATTTTCCTTGCCCCGAATTGCATGCAAGGCAAGAATGAACACACAATAGTCACACCATACAGTTTCCTTCTAATTAATTGATCATATTATTTACTGGGCTTTATGTGTGAGCCAAACATTACCAATAGATCAAATGGTCATTGACAATACATAAAATTTCAATTTTCTTTTTCCTATCAACTAGTTATTATGTCTATTATGTTAATGTATAAATGGACTTGCCACATGACAGATTCCTCAATATACATCATAGACGCATCTGATAGATCCAAACACAATGGTTCCATCCCAGGTAGGGGAGCTTCAAATACCTAATTTGCAAGTACCTGTCCTTTTAGGGATTTCTGGTTAACAAATTCAATGTCAAACTCACTGAAGAGGATGATCCAATTAGCCATCTGTCTTGTTAGGGCAGGTTCAGATAAGAGGTATTTGAGAGGGTCAAATTTGGATATCAGCTTGGTCTTATTGTTAAGGAGATAATTGCGAAGTTTTTGAAATATAAAGACCACAACTAGGCAGGCTTTTTCGATCTAAGGATAGTTCAACTCATAGGCAATTAAGGTGCAACTAAGGTAATAAACTGCCCTCTCTTTGTGACCATAATCATATTGGACAAGCAATGCACCAATAGCAAATTGAGTGGCTGAAATATACAATAGTAAGGATTCACCTAGGGTAGGTGGCATGAGAACATGTGGGTTGACCAGATATTGCTTAAGAAATTCAAAGGCTTTTCGACAGTCAAGTCCCCAGTTAAAGGTGACATCTTTGTTCAAAAGATGCATAAAATGATGACACTTATTCGCAAGTTGTGATATGAATTGGCGGATTGCATGAGTCTTTCCTTGTAAACTTTGTAGTTGTTTAAGGTTCGTTGGTGGAGGCATCTTTGTAATAGTTGCAACCTTAGCAGGATCTACCTTTATCCCTCTTTACAAGACAATGAAACCTAATAACTTTCCTGATAGTACATCAAAGACATACTTCTTGGGATTCAAACAAAACTTATAATCTTGGAGGCGTTGAAAGATCCACCTTAGCACTTCTGGGTGCTCTTCTCTAGTTCTATATTTTTCTAAGATATCATCCACATAATCCTTTGTGATATGACTCATCATGTCATGGAAAATAATGGTCATTGCGGGTTGATATGTAGCCCCGACATTCTTGAGTTCGAAAGACATGACCTGATAGAAAAATGTCCCCCAAGGGGTGATGAAAGTAGTCTTGTGTTGATCTTCCTTTGCGATCTTAATATGATTATAACCTAAAAAACCATCCATTAAGGACACCATCTCATAACCAGTAGTGGAATCGACAACCATGTCGATGCTAGGCAAGGGGAAGTCATCTTTGGGACATGCTTTGTTGATGTCCCTGAAGTCGGTGCATATTCTGATGCCGACTGGCTTTTCCTGAACTGGGACTATGTTAGATATCCAGTCTGAGTAGTCAAAAGGTTTGATAAACCCTATTGTTAATAGTTTTTCTAGCTTTTCTTTGATAAGAAATGCAATCTTTGGGTGCATCTTTCTTAGTTTTTGCTTGAGAGGTTTGGCATCTGGGCATACAACAAGGTTGTGCACGACCAATGCTAGGTACAACCTTGGTATTTCTATGTATGACCATGCAAATATGTCTACAAACTCTCGTAATAGAGCTATGAAAGTTTTCTATTCTTGCTCCAAGAGTGAAGCTCCCAATTTTATCATTTTAGGATCTTCTTTTGACCCGATGTTGACATTGATTGCCTCTTCAACTAGCATTTTTTATGCGTCCTCCATCCATGTAGGATCAGGGGGGAGAGTAAGATCCACTTCTACAGGTGGCTCTAAAAGAGTTTTATCTTCCCATGGTGGAACTATCTTTTATGTGAATTGTTCCATTTGTTCATCCACTAGTGTCTCGAAGAGCCTACCAATATGAGATTTGTGTTTATTCTTGTTGTAAGGCTTCTTTGTAGTATTTTTTCCCTTGCTGTCCATTTTCTCGTTTAAGTGACCACATACTTCTCCCTCTTCCCCAAAGTGTGTGCATGAGTCCAATTTGATGGAAAAGCCCTTCCTATGATCACTGCTTGGGATGGTATATCTAAGTCCTATGAATTCTACAATTGCCTCATTATTTTAAATAAATCTATCGGCACGTGAAGTTGTTGGTCCCAATCAATGAAGTCAGGATATACAAGGGTGACTTGGTAATTTTATCAGGAATTGGATTCGGTAAGGGTGAAGATAGCTGAATTTAGGAACAAATTGGTAGAGGCAAGGTCCTCGTATACACTATATTGTGAATCTGCGTCATCATTCGAATGAGATGAGCTATCCTCACGTTCAAAAGAAGTAGCATCGATCTCCGAGGGCGGATCGTTGTGAGGTTTGATACCAAGGCCATGTTTGTTTTCTTTCCAAGGGAAGATTGGGAGAGGCTCTAATCTGCGCTATCCATTTGTGATGCATCCAAGTCCCTCATAGCCCATAATGTGCATCATTCTTGGTGCTTTGATGTACTGTGGGGCCTGATTACATGAATCTTTTGTTCCTTCAGGTACCCAGCTAGTAGGTGTATCTAGCATCTTCTTGTCTGACAAGAGACCACTAGGGACAAACCTTTCAAAGGGTTAAGGGTAACTATCTTGATTGCTTTTGAACTGAAAATTTGGTCTGCCATGTGTCTTAGGTGACACTGAAAGATAAGATATCAGAAGAGCCTTTTGAAGGTTGAATTCATCGTCTGGGCGATACTTTCCAAACATTGCTTCCCATGAGGTAAAGGGATTAACCAAGGAGGAAAAAATGTGACTACAAGATGTCAAGGTGTCTGTGTCTACATGATTCTTCATAGCCTCTGTTTGTAATAGAACAACAATATCAAATGAGGGACATTCATATGATGCACGAGAAAAAATATGCAGTGCTCTACAATGTGTAAATGGTTCAGAATCACCTAGGATGGTGATCGCCTGTCCTCTATGACATAACTTGATACATTGATAGAAGGTCAACGTAATGACTTGTAAGGCATGGATCCATGGGCATCCCAGGAGCATATTATATGGAAGGTCTAAGTCAAGGACATGAAACTTTGTATCATGATATGCGGGCCCCACTTCCATTGGGAGCATTATGGTTCCTGTTGACTCACACTCTTCATTATCATAAGTTGTGATCAGAATAGTCTTAGCATCCAAATCTACTTTTGTATGGCTTAGTTTCCTAACAAGTTTTAATGTACAAATATTTAGATCGGATCCATCGTTCACAACCATTGTCTTTATCTTATGGTGAGTAATGAATAACTCTATGTATAAAGGTAGGTTGTGTTCAGGATCATTACGCGAGATTTCATTTGGATGTTCAGAGTCTTGGGTCGACCAAATGAACAATGTAAAAGGTCCGAAAAAGGAAAAGTCTGAAACCTTGAAGTTTGAATTTCAGTCTTCGGGCTTTCAGAATTTCGGAGGTTTCATGTGCCCAAATGGATAAATGAACCCCGAAACCTTGAAAACCCAAACCTCAAAATCCTCGAAATTGCAAACCCGAAACCCCAAAATCCTTGAAGTCCCGAAAACCCAAAACTTGAAATTCAGACTTTGGGCTTTCGGAGTTTCAGAGGTTTCATGTGCCCAAATAGATAAATGAAGTCCTGAAAACCCGAACCTCAAAATCCTGAAACCCGAAGCCCCGAAAAACCCCAAAAATCAAAAGGTCTGAAACTCGAATTCTGAAATTTGGGCTTTGGGGTTTAGGAGTTTCAGAACCTTTAGCCCCAGAACACGAAAAATCACAAGTCAAAGTCTGAAACCCAAAGTTTGAATTTCAGAGGTTTCGCTAGCTCAGAGCGATGAATGGTAACCTGACCTCCGGATTCAAAATGTATGAAGTTCTGAATTTCAAAAGTCTGAATTTTGGGATTTCAGAGGTTGCATGCATTTCAGATTCCGAAAGAATAGAGCCAACCACTCGTATTTAATGCAGTATGGCACCCTCATCTCCAGATGGCCATAATTTTTGACCGGGAGCTCATATTTACACAAGAAATGACTTTTTGGAAAGCTCTCAGTGTCCTCTACACAACTATGATTGGTTATATTAATTTAAGTGAGACTAAGTTCTTAAAACTGAAGAAATACAATTTTTCATTTTAGAGGGTGTTCTAGGTTTCTCACCTACCCAAATAATGAGGTATGGGCTTCCTTTCTTCTCTAACAAGGCAAAGTACATGGAAGTATGGGTTTTGTAGTTGCACCCATCATTGTTGTAAGAGATTTTAATGCATTTTTGGGTGGTTGAAGCAAGATTTCGAATTCTTCTCTCTCCCTTCTCTCATTCTTCCTATATAATGTAAGGAGGGGAATTGTTCTAATGTTGGATAATTTGGCTTTGCACCTTCCCTTCTTCTCTTGTCTGTAAGTGAATTTATGGAGTTCAAACCTCCCATTCAAGTTGTAAATGCAAATTAGTGCCTCTTGTCTATTGTAATGTACTATATCAAATCTGTGGAGCAATAATACATGTCTTTGGATGAAGTTCAACCCTCTCTTGTGTTGATTGCATCCTCCTGACCTCTCATTGCAATTTTGGCTAGCTGTGCATGATTAAATTGTGTTACAGATTTAATGGTTTATGTTTAATTGTTAGTGGTTTCTCATCAGTAGATTAACCTATGGTGTATTTTCATCCTTCTTAATCTATTTTTTGTTTCCATTTCCATGCAAAGCATGTGTTTAGTTCCTTTGGTGCATCACCTTTGTAGTTTAGGTTTAATTTCTTTTAATTTTCTTAACCCTATCTCCTTGGCAAGTTAGAGTAGATTTTAGGATAGATCCTCTACAATTTGAGTGAGTGTATCAAAATAGAGGAATAGGAGCCAACCTTTATTCGAAGGGTTATC
This sequence comes from Taxus chinensis, assembly GCA_019776745.2. Lineage (NCBI taxonomy): Eukaryota > Viridiplantae > Streptophyta > Pinopsida > Cupressales > Taxaceae > Taxus > Taxus chinensis. The sequence goes on along the minus strand of CM034155.1, from coordinate 535,697,223 downwards.
CTAATCGTAAAGTCCCACACTTTGGGATAACTCCATGTTTGAAAAATCACACTGACTTCCTCAACTATTGACTTGCGAGCAATCAGGGGTGCTGTGATTTTGCCATAGCAACTCCCTCAAGTAGATTTTATAAAATAATTAAGAATTTTCTCCTTATCCCTCCATAAGGTGGAAAACTCTCCAAAATTTTTACAAAAATTCACATACCTCTTATACCTCCCTCATAGCTCCCATTTTCTTCCTCCCTACACCATCTTAAGGAAAACTACCCAACCCAAGCCATATACATACATACATTCAACAATTTTACATTCCATAAACATTAAAATCAAGAAATCAAAGGATCAAGATCCTACCTTGCCATTTTTGGCACCTTCACTTTCCAAGTAATCCAAGACTTCAAACTCCTTCACCAAAACAAACAATTCTCAAGCAAGCACTCTCCAAATCCAAAAGCCAAGCAAAAATAACTAAAATCAAGTAACCCCCATATCATCCAAAAGATGCAATTAAATAGAAAAGGAGGGAGAGGTGATGTGGTTCCATGTAGGATGCCAACTCATCTCCCTCAAATCCACATCACCAAGCTTACATAAAGACCAAATCATAATTAAGAGGTAGGTTCAGGATATGACATTGCCAATCTTGCACACAAGCTCAAATTGCACATTTCAAAACCAATTTAGGATACCAAGAGAAAGAGAGCAATGATTTCCTCTTTTCCACCAAAATATCATGATTAGGGGATAAATATGACCCCTGAAGTCATAGGTATGGTTGGGGAAAGAAATTAAAGAATGTGGGACAAGTAAAACTTGTCCCACAAGCCTTCAAAATTGGGCTCAAAGCCCAAATCCGAATTTTGGGTTTAGGGTGGCGCACATACCAATACAAAATTAGAAAATTCAAACAAAAAGAGAAAGGAATAAAGTATATTCTAAGGAATATTTAACCCTCCCAAGAGCCACATCATCATACTAATCATAACCCTTATAATTAATCATAATTAAACCCAAAGAAACATAACATGCATAATAATAAAAAAAGGAACATTAGCTCACACCTAAAAATTTACATATCTAAATTAGGGGTACATTTTCCACATAGAAACATAAGGGTACATGGGTACATAAGGACATAAATAAAATCACAACATTCATATTAACATAAATAACATAACCATATACAAACACATAACATAACTATAATTACCCATGGTCACATGGTGAGGTGCTCCCCACGGAGACCTCCTAAAAGGTGAAAACAAGAAGATGATATAACTCAAAACATGTCAATTGCCAAGGTGATTGTGTTGTGAACTTGTGACATTCCTTCTTTGTTGGCTTTCCTAGTCTCTCTTTGTTTGTGTGATCTTTGTTTCCTATAATCGCAAATAATACCACCTTCGGCCTCATGGCCACATCAATACGTCATGGAAATAAAACACATATAAAGCATCATCAGATAATCATCATCAAATAGCACAATACGTAATTCTATTTTAATTTAAACATTAACAATTGTTCATGATCGCAATTTACATTTTACAAAAATAACACAATCCATATATTGGTCACCAAAAATCATCTCGGAATCAATAAATCCATAATATCATTGTAAACATGGTTAGACAATGCATCAAAACATATTCACAACTGTTATGCATCCAAGATGTTAGTATATAAATAAGCAATGCTAAATCAACATGTGCTAAAATGTCTAACAATATCTACTAGGCATCAAAACAATCCACGATAAGAGTCAATCATCATAATAATCAAATGTCTGTATAGTCTAAACATGTGCTATCCAAAATAATATATCAACAACCATGTCTATAGGCCACTAGTAAGCAAGAGTATAACAGGAACAAGTGTCGAAGAGAAGTGGGTATTACACTAGGTTTGCAAGGGAAACAATTTTTTTTAGGAAAGGTAAGCTTTCTCTATTTACCTATCATAAAATCACTCATTTGAAAAACATGAATTTTCCCTTCAATATATTCTCCATATTCAAAGAAATATGTTCTACGAGAGCGATAGAGTCGAGATTTGCAATCAAGTATAACAATATTGTCGTCTGGATAAGTCAATGTATAAAGGGGTTGTGCCATAAGCATGATGAGAGCAATTGGCTAAGAACATATAAACAAAAATATTAATGATGTATTTCAATGCTATAATTTTAATGTATCGATTTATAATTCATAATTTAAATGTTTGAATCATTAATTTTTTTATAATTCATACTATATATGTCAGGCCAAAAAGAACTCTATTTTTATTTTCTATTATCTATTACATATTACTATAAGAAGCCAAAAATAAATCAATTTTTTAAAATGTTGGTAGGAGAAAAAATAAAAACTAAGAAAAGCATCTATAGGTGCTTGTGAGAGGCCGATAGGCATCTAGAAGGATTTATTAGAAGTATTACATTGCTAATAATTGTACTTTATATGTTCTTTATTATATCAAAATCTGAATTTTGTTTTATTGTAAACAAATAATAGTAGCTAGCTACTATGGATTGATTCATTCATTTGTGACAATGGATTTACATGGAGATAAATAATTATTTATTCATAGCAACACCATGCATGAGTGTTTGTGGTAGGTGAATATGAAAGTATTTATTATTGTAAAATAAATAATGCACAAAAAAATAACACACTTAATTATATAGATCATGAATGAATTTATGAAAATATAATAATAATAAAAGTGTGTTGACAATTTGGATTCTATAAACCAAGATCATATCATAAAAATGGATTTAAAGGTAGTTAATAATAAACAACGATTTGCTTGATTTTACAAAAATAAAGAATTGTGAAGTATTCATGGAGAGTAAATACTGCTTTTAAATTCCTTCTATTTATATGTTTCCAAATTTTCCATGCAAGCCCTATATTTTTCATGATTTTTTAATAAATTGCTTGTATTTATTATTTTAGATTTTTATGTTGACGAATAGTTATAAAACACATTTGACACCATCATACACACCATTGAACAACCCATTTGATAACCATGAAAATTTAATATCCACAAATGAAATATTTGCACATAGATCAAACATATAATCTCATGCATCAAACTAAAACTTAACATAATAAAATATGATCAATTGCCTGTTTGAAAAATGTTAACTGGGTTACAATGGTCCCACAACCATTACCCATCAAGATGGTCAGGGGATCCTCAATGATTCCAGAAAATTCACATTTCAATATCAACTGGGCTCTGCTTTGTTTCAGTTGCATTGAGCCATTAAAACAACACCCTGTTATAGATGATATGGCCTCATACACTGCCTCAAACAGGCTTGATATTGGAATCCAAAAAGAGAGAAATTTTAGGCGGTCTGTTTATAAGCAATGAACAATCTTGGATTTAATGAATACTATAATACATTTTCCAACCAACCAGGCCGTAAAATCTATTTTATGGCTTAATTTCAAACCAACCTTCTATAAGCTTATACTATTTACACATACATCATAGAGAGGAAAATATTAAAGAAACAACAACATCATATTAAAGTTTTCCTATGTTTTCCGTCTCATTGTTTAAGTCGCCCGAGCTTAGAAAAAATTAGACACCAAATGTTCATCTCAAACAATATTGCAATGCAAATTATGCACAAATTATCAATAAGAATATATAGAGAGAGGGCTTGTGGACTGGTATTGTATTAGCTGAAACCTGGAGTAAAGGAAATTCCAGTGGAGGGCAACCAAGCGGAACCAGAAATGAAAGCTGCCACAGTGAAATTATTGGCCTCCTCCTGTGTTTGAATGATCTTCAAACCACCCCATGTCACTCGCTTCTCCAGCTTTGCACCAGGCCCTGTATTCATATACTCTACATAATAAAAGCTTTGAAGTGCATAATCTTCAGACCATTGCAGCCAGCCAGCAATGTGTATTAAATTGTCTAAGTAGGTCTGAATGAATATTTTTCTTGAGTACATTTTGGAGGGCCTGCCCAGGAAAGTTTTCGCATTGGCATTGGAAGTAATGAAATCTGTAATGCCAAAACCCTTGAATTATGAACGGAAATGCCTGTGCTCTGGTTGGGGTTGCTCATGGCCGAGCCGTAATTGTGTTGATTTCATTACGCATGGGCCTTCTCACGAATACACTGCATTTCTTGAAAACCATCTCCGCGTTGCGGAAGATGACATCTATAGTGTGGTGGATATTACAATTCCTAAACTAGCAATTGCACATGAGTTGCAAACAACGCAGGAGAGGATAACAATATAAATAATGATTTTAGCTATAAAATATAAATAATACGTCTTAAATCTTAATTGCTTTATACATTGGCTTTTCAAAATTGTCCTGATATTCTATAACATTATTAATATGTAAATGTTTTTATAAGTTAAAGGTGTATTATACTAATTTCTTGTGTGATATGGAAATATTTTCTTTGTAAGATTGGTTGATAGTTGTAAACACTTTTTTGGTATTTTGTTACTGTTATTTGGTTATGTGGTATGTCATGATAATTTGTAGGTAAGATTAGGCTATCTTGTATAAAAATATATTGAGTATACTATATGTTTGTACTTTAACAAATATTGTAAACAAAATGTACATACCACTTCAACATGGGGTGAAAACCACTTGCAAGGAGAAGTTTTATTTCATTAGGACATTAGAATTGTTAAAATAATCCACTTGCGAGGAGAAGTCTTATTTCATTAAGATATTAAAATTGTCAAAATAATTCTAAGATGTATTAAAAGATATAGTCAACTTGCAATAAAAGATACATAAGAAGTGAGGGGAAGGCCCAACAAAAAAATATACTCATTCCATAACCAAGCATCAAACAAATCATATTCTTCTAGAGTCATTTGTGAAATGATACCCACATGCTTGGGATAGCACTTGGGACAAGTGTCCCTACAAAATCCTATACAAGGATGTTCACAGCTTAAGGGTTCTCAACGTCGCTGATCACAACGGAGCCTAGTAGGTCCCATAACAAAAGAAGATTAAAATTATAATGTTGACATTTACATTCACATTTTTCCATGCTAAGAATGCATAATGATCCACATGTAAGAGTGCAATGACTATGTAAACACCTTTTTTTCGCAAGGTGGACATATCTCTGAACAACCTGCCATGCACTGGTAGCCATAGGGTAGATCTTTGCATCACACTTCTTTGTAGGGGATGTGGGAGGTTCCTTGCTTACATAATCCGCATGTCCTTTTGCAGATATGTTGGCATCTGGTCTTAGAATCTCCGCATAGGATTCTATGCAAGAGAAGGTAGCAGGGTCATCACAACAAGCCAATCTTACCTTGTGACCACGAGGAAAATTCTTGACAACTTTTACTCTACAACGTTTACAAAGTCCTCCACATATGAAGGAGCATTGATGACCACACTCAAACTTGATAGGACAGGGTTCGTAGTACAAAGAATCAACACAGAGATCAGAGCAAGCAACGATTATAAGATGCCCACATGAAAGGAGAATCCTGGATACTGGACATTTCTCGAGAAAATGACATATATTTGTACATTGATGCCCACATGAATCCTCAAATTTTTTGGGACAAGGTTTTGAGAAGACTATACTATCATGACCGAAGGGATGACACCTCCTTGGGCAAGCATGGCCACATGTTAACTGAGATTCACAAGGCCTGCTACATCCTCCATCCTCAACCTGCCTATAATCTTCGGCTTTCGAAACTTTGATAAACCAAATACTTCCTTTCAATCCTACTACCCTTGACACTTTGTTACTCCTACAAGAGATAATATAATAATTTCGCATTCCTCTCCCTGACAATTATCCACAGAACATACTCTAGGAGTCTTTAATGCTTCAACATCGATCCTTTCTGTGTGAGTTATGCTAAGATTACAGTTTTAGAGTATTTACTGAATTTCACTCATTCAGACTTTGTACATTGTTAAAATACTTCTCTAACAAACGCTCCAATTCCTTCTCTGCAGTTTTTCGGATTTTATCTAACCAATACAAATGAAGCCTCTTCGTTGCATTTTTTTAATAAAATCCATAAATCCTAAGTGATGTTACTGTTTCACCAATCGCAATAAACAACAATGCAGGCATTTAACTGCAAAACATTGTTTCATCATTACCACTTGGTAATGTTCACCGAAAATAATTACGTATCAAAAATTTGTGGGAGATTAGCTAATTAGTATGGCTCTTTTTCCAATTTCATTTCATTGGTCTTTTCTAGTTTGAGATAAGCATTAAAAAATATTTTATCATTAGAAATCAGATATTTTTATACTTTCACGGTCCAAAAAAATGGATAAAACTCTAATTTTTTTAATGGACATTTCAGATCATTCTTATGATCCACCATTTTTATAATGTTTGTTATGCAGGAAAGAGCTGCAGGTTGAGATGGTATACTTAGCCAGATCCGTGCATCTATTGCATGTCCTTCACAGAAAAAGAGGAGGAATGAATTTCATCCGCCCATACATTACATGGCTATAAATGAGCCATGACCGCCCAGTTTTTTCTAGGCCAAACAGACAATGTTGTGAAAAATCGCGTTGCCATGTCTAGAAAATTTACATAAAGGTCTCGATTCAATGGGAAAAGGAAGTCTTGAAATTTTGTCAGAGAGGGAACCGCAACCGTAGATCACATCAGACAAACCTCCGTCAACATATTTGAAGATCGATATAATAGAGAAAAACCTGTATCCATCCTTTAAAACCCATTACAGTAGATGCGCTATAGAACGAATTTTAGACATGAATCCTGATCATCAACACCACTAGGGCCTATACTCATCTCCGGTTTTTTAATTCCAAAGTTGCTAGATTTAGCCGACAGTTGACTAAAATGACTGTTCACTAAAAAAAATAACGCTGAAACAGTGTCACTGGAAATGCGTCACCGGGAAAGACCCTACCGGAATTTGACGTTTTCCAGCAGGAGCATCTTCAAAGGAGAATGTCTCCGGTGAATAATTGGCGAAGGGAGTGGACATTTAAGGTGTGTTGGTAACCCAATATATTTCCAACATATTGGGTGTCAACATATTGGGTGTGTTGGTAACCCAATATGTCGCAAAACAGAAGTTCGTTGAGCCATCCTTGACTTTCCTATGGGATACGACTTTGTTCTTCCTCCCCTTGCCGACTAGCATCACTTTCTGCTTCTTCTTGGAGATGGCCACGTTCTCCTTGTAAATTCATGTTTTCACAAATATCACATATCTCTCCCTACTGTAAGACAACCTTCTTTATAGCCTTGTTAATGCTCTTATACTGCCTGTTTCGTTACAAAAAACAACACTGAGAGCATTAGATTTAAGGCTATGAGACTCTGTGTGTAGCAGCCTCCGATTTGCCACAGACATCCATGCAGGAAACTCCTCTTCATTAATGACTTTTTGAATATTTATGTGCTTTGACAGAGGATGCAACGCCTTGCTAATTTCAAAATTGTTATGCGTGAATAGGCACTGAGGGAAGTGAATCGTATCAAGATTTATTAGGTGAAATCTTAACAAATCTCCCTGCACAGTCGTTACCACGTCTCCTTAAATATATGAGCCATTAAATTAATACATTAAAACATCAATTACACAAAAATCAAAACCATTAAAATTTTTATTAAATTTTTTTAAATGAGAATGATTATGACAATGAAATGTCAATTATACAAGAAAGTTGTATCTAATAAAGCCTATCAACCAATTGATAAACAATTAAAATTTTAAAATATTCTTTTAAATTTTAAATTAAGATATTATAAAACAATAAAATACCCTTTAAAAAATGTGAAATTCTATTAAAAGAGTTACATATACATGAAAAACTTAAAAAAACTTAAAATTAAAAAACTTATACCACATCAATATATTTTCTAATACCATCTATATCTTTATATCTTAATAGGAAAAACCAAACCTATCATTAAAAAACAAAAACAAAATTTTAGCCATATTAGTTGTTACTCAACCATAGTACCCATCAGTCAATTTCTATTTAATATGTGATGTAGAGTTTAGGCAGAAATTGCACTTATTATACTAGCAATCATACATGAAATGTATGATGGAAACGTCGAAGGGGGTCTTTTAAAGGAGTGAAATTAGAGGTAGAGAAACAATGGGAGGGGAAGATGGGTGAAGAATAAGGGGTTAAAGTGTGGAGAAGTGTGAGGATGGCAAAAAAAGGAAAGGGGGAATAATGTGAATTTCGTGGAAAGGTGAAACAATTTGAAACAAAACCATCCAACTACCCCAACGTCGTGTGACAATCAGCCAATATTTTAGAGGACCTTTCGTCGTCCCTAGTCACAATTACATTATGTTTCACCAAATCATCACAATAATTTTGTAACGTGTTATATATTTTTTCTTTTTCCAAAATCAAAGACATTGTGCATAAAACAACGAGTTAGTACCTTGAAAAATACGACGTCTACATGTAGTATGTTCTGGAACATGTTACCACCCGCTCTTTAATTCTTTCAAAACCTCGTAGCAATTCACAATCTTATCAATCGTTGTCATGTGGTAGTGGACACCGAGAAATTATTGATGAACATCTAAGTATTTTTTTTTTGTTAAATTAGTGAGACTTAGATTATTTCTATTTTTAACGATTGTTAATCTAAATGGAGCTTTGACACATGATATGATAGTGTTCAATAAGACTTTACGTTTTCATAAAAAGATGATCCTTAACATTTCGATTCCACGTCTCTCACGATCAGTAAACGCAATAGTAAGATCCAGCAGCCAAAATCAATTCAAAAAAAATGGTGGGATTGGAATTACATGACAAAATAAGGTGCAAAATTTACTGTGAAATGAAAAAAACCCTTATTATAATAACCAATAATTAACATAAAAGTTTAAAATAAAGTAAGATACTTTAGTTTAATATGACTGCTACCATAATTTGTAACTCATGTGCAATTGTTAATTAGTTTAATATGTCATCGTGTACGTAATTGTGTTGGCAACAACCAAAGTTGATCTTTACTTATGCATGCTCAAGATTTATTTAAACATATATCTCTAAATGTTTCGAAGCTGAGGCCCAACCAAATTAGTACACCTCACTATGGGATGGATGTATTACTATTAATATATATTCAATTACTATAAATAAAATTCATTACCCAGACTGAAGATTCAATGGCGGAACTATATATGGTATTTTGGTCATAGAACCTGGAGCACAACATGACTCCTGCACAGTTACAGGTGCTGGACTTGTTCTGAGGTAGGACAGTGGAGGTGAACATTTTAGTAGGAATAAAACCATCTTCTATGGAATACATAAGGCCTGAGAAAAACCTTGGATCAGAGCAGTTGTTACAAAAGTGGTCCTTTGTTTTCATGCATTCAAGAGATTGGAAGTGTGCCCATCCGTGTACTCACATTGTAGGTTGTTGTAAAACTGGCTCCATATGTAGTTGAACACCCACGTATGCAAGACTATCCCTTGAGAGTTATCTAGGTATGGGAATTGCATAGTAGTGCTAAGATACACTTCTGCAGAGGAGTAGAGAGCAGAGATGGCCTTGACGAAATCGTCGCAGTGCTTCATCGTCACCTTGATATAAAAATTGACGCCATAAAGAATGACCTCTCCACTAATCTTGTCTTTGAATTAATAAGTGATGTCAACACATGTTAGAGATCCATACCCATAATATACTTATCAATATAAATGAATCACTTCTTAAATAATAGCTATCTAGCATTGTTTTCCATGTGTTTGCAACACATCAAAAAACCAGAAGTGATGCCAAGGGTTTTGAGAGTTTCAAAAGGGGATATAATGTGGACAAACATGAAGTTGCATCCTTAGCAGCCCAACCAATTTTTCAATCCTACATTTTTTATAACCATTGACAAAAGGTCCTACCGGATTACACTTGTTATTGTGGATTATTTGTGGTATCATAATAATAAAAATATAGTAGGGCTTTAACTCACAATGGACAAAAATAAAAGAATGGTGATAGGACGGTTTGAAATTATCTTTTGGGATGTGTTGATGTTTGGCAATTTCGATGTCATGAATTTCCTCAACATTTTTACTATGCATTCAATGAATATAAAGCGGTTGGTTATTTACCACATATTAGAGTAGCAACCCAACCAAATTTTCAATCCTACATTTTTTATAACCATTGACAAAAGGTCATATAGGATTACACTTGTTATTGTGGATTATTTGTGGTAGCATAGTAAAAAAAATATAGTAGGGCTTTAACTCACAATGGACAAAAAGAAAAGAATGGTAATAGGACGGTTTGAAACTATCTTTTGGGATGTGTTGATGTTCGGCAATTTCGATGTCATGGATTTCCTCAACATTTTTACTATGCATTCAATTAATATAAAGTGGTTGGTTATTTACCACATATTAGAGGAACATTGAACAATTGCAATTTTTTCCTAAATAGCATTGGTGTGACTTTAGTTGTCGACACTTTTGTGAATGGTTGAAAAAAAAGGGTTCTAATTTCTTGATGTAATAGATCGAGACCATTCATTTCCATTGTGCAAGTTAGCAATTGTAAGAAATGTTTTTACAATTTATAGTGAAGAAGTGTCGATGACAATGGCATGTGGATTGACATTTGACCCGGACAAACATATATCTAGGAGTCAAGCACTAGATCATTTCCATAATTACCATTCTTTTCTTTTTGTCCATTGTGAGTTAAAGCCCTACTATATATTTTTTTATTATGATACCACAAATAATCCACAATAGCAAGTGTAATCCTATAGGACCTTTTGTATCCCCTTTTGAAACTCTCAAAACCCTTGGCATCACTTCTGCTTTGTTGATGTGTTGCAAACACATGGAAAAAAATGCTAGATAGCTATTGTTTAAGAAGTGATTCATTTATATTGATAAGTATATTATGGGTATGGATCTCTAACATGTGTTGACATCACTTATTAATTCAAAGATAAGATTAGTAGAGAGGTCATTCTTGAGGGCATCGATTTTGATATCAAGGTGACGACGAAGCACTATGACGATCTCGTCAAGGCCATCTCTGCTCTCTACTCCTCTGCAAAAGTGTATCTTAGCACCACTATGCAATTCCCATACCTAGATAACTCTCAAGGGATGGTATTGCATACGTGGGTGTTCAACTACATATGGAGCCAATTTTACAACAACGTGCAATGTAAGTACACAGATGGGCACACTTCCAATCTCTCGAATGCATGAAAACAAAGGACCACTTTTGTAACAACTGCTCTGATCTAAGGTTTCTTCTCAGGCCTTCTGTATTCCATAGAAGATGGTTTTTTTCTTGCTAAAATGTTCACCTCCACTGTCCTACCTCAGAACAAGTCCGGCACCAGTAACTGTGCCGGAGTCATGTTGTGCTCCAGGTTCTATGACCAAAATACCATATATATTTTCACCATTGAATCTTTAGTCTGAGTAATCAATTGTATTTATAGTAATTGAATATATATTAATAGTAATACATCCATCCCATAGTGAGGTGTACTAATTTGGCCAGGCCTCAGTTTCGAAACATTTAGAGATATATGTTTAAATAAATCTTGAGCATGCATAAGTAAAGCTCAGCTTTGGTTGTTGCCAACACAATTACGTGCACGAAGACATATTAAACTAATTAGCAATTGCACATGAGCTACAAATTATGGTAGCAGTCATATTAAACTAAAGTATCTTACTTTATTTTTAACTTTTATGTTAATTATTGGTTATTATAATAAGGGTTTTTTTCAATTCACAATAACTTTTGCAGCTCATTTTGTCATGTAATTCCAATCCCACCATTTCTTTTTGAATTGATTTTGGTGCATCTCTATCGATTTTACTATCGTGAGAGACGTGGAATGGAAATGTTAAGGCTCATCTTTTTATGAAAACGTAAAGTCTTATTGAACACTATCATATCATGTGCCAAAGCTCCATTTAGATTAACAATCGTCAAAAATAGAAATAATCTAAGTCTCACTAATTTAACAAAAAATAAATACTTAGATGTTCATCAATAATTTCTTGGTGTCCACTACCATGGCAACAATTGATAAGATTGTGAATTGCTACGAGGTTTTGAAAGAATTAAAGAGCGTAGTAGATTTGGGTGGGGTAAAAGGAACAACACTAGGGGAGATAGTGAAGGAATATCCTCACATCCATGGGATTGACCTCGATATCCCCCATGTTATCGCAACCACCCCTCCTACTCTAGATTTTCTTTCTTTTCTTACCGTCCTATTACCAAAAAGAAAAGAATGGTAATTATGGAAACGATCTAGTGCTTGACTCGCGGATATATGTTTGTCCGGGTCAAATGTCAATCCACATGCCATTGTCATCGACACTTCTTCACTATAAATTGTAAAAACATTTCTTACAATTGCTAACTCACACAATGGAAATGAATGGCCTCGATCTATTACATCAGGAAATTAGAACCCTTGTTTTTCAACCATTCACAAAAGTGTCAGCAACTAAAGTCACACCAATGCTATTTACGACAAAATTGCAATTGTTCAATGCTCCTCTAATATGTGGTAAATAACCAACTGCTTTATATTCATTGAATGCATAGTAAAAATGTTGAGGAAATCCATGACATTGAAATTGCCGAACATCAACACATCCCAAAAGATAGTTTCAAACCGTCCTATTTGCACTAACAACCACCTTATCACATTTAATAAAAGGTTATCAACATAAAAATACTTCGCAATAAAAAACATAATATATTAAAAATAAACATCGACATATATTATAAAGTCTCAACAAAATCAATAACTTTACATGTTAGTTTTTAAATATTAAAACGTTTAGTTGTTGACTATTCATTAAAAAAAACTTCAAATAATTCAAACACTAGTAATTTATTAAAAATTCCTAATCTTTATTTAATTTTTATAAAGTAAATTCCAATTTTGAATAAAACTAACATGAAATTTAAAACTCTTACCGTACTTTTCAAAACTCCAAAATATTATATACACGTAAAAGTTCGAACATCAAAATGTAAAGAACTCCTGTCGTATTTCCTTACCCCATCATCCACAGCACCAGCCGGATCATCTTTATTTGTTCTAACTTTTAAGTTCTCAGGCGGAGGAAAAATTCACGAACGAGCGCGAAGTTTTTTCTATAAATCTTTTCGTTCGACATCTTTAAATTGTTTCCAACACTAAATAATTTTAATATTCTACCACATATGAATGGAATTCTTGTGAAGTCTTCTCGCAAGCTAGCGATGAAGTTGAAACAATGGATCGAGCTACAGATGAAAAACATAGACATTCGAATTGAAAATGAATTGTCTTCATCTCCTCTCCTCCAATGTACTTTGAAACAATGGATCGAGCTACGGATGAAAAACACAGACAGTCGAATTGAAAATGAATTTTCTTCGTCTCCTCTCATCCGATGTACTTAATAAGTGACATGTTTACGAGCTAGGTTCACGATTCATGCTCAAAATTCATGCTTACTGATACTGGTTTTCACACATCTAGATGTTTGTGATGCATTAGTTCAACTACATGCAATGAAAGGATGTGGAAGGGGATGACAGAGTATTTCCATGTTCCCAACCTTTCGTTCTAGTTTAAGATGCATAAATAAAATTTTCCTGTGATTTTTTATGAGGCGAAGGGCAGGGGTGATTTCGGGTATTGTTGTTCGTATTTAACATTAAAATAATATTTCTTTCACGTGTCAGAGAGTGCAGGCCTAAACTATCATCACACCATCACGCCAACCTTGCCGCCTCTGGGAATGGTGGCCACCAAAAAGCACAAGCCAAAATTTCCAAAACATCATCTTTATCGATTAGGTTAAACTGGCCATGGGAACTCTCCAACTATCGCTTGCCACGTGTACATTAGAGGTGCTTGGATCATATTAAAATATCAATACGTCGACAACGTACGAATTTCATCCTATCTGATGATGTCATGTCTGTTGTCAGAGGGCAGAAGCCTCAGCCCCATAGTGAAACGCCTTTGGCGTAATTATATATGTTTGCATAATTAATTAGAAATTGGAAATTATTTCTAAACGATAATTCCATAAAATTTGTGATTTGAATTTTTTTTTTCATTTACAAATTAACAACTATCCAATTAAATAATTGGAACAGTAAAGCCAGTAACTACAACAACAGTTGCGACAAAAACCGACACTCCTATCCATATTAAAGTCAAATTTTCAAGAAAAAATTATATTACAGCACAGTGGTATCAGCCACACACACACACACACACACACACACACACACACACACACACACACACACACACACACACACACACACACACACATATATATAATCAGACATGCATAGTCGTATGATAATTTGTGCGTGGCTGATCGAATGTAGAACATGCTGGAAACTTCGGTCAGAATAAAAACCTAGGAGATCCCATAGGCGTCATACACAAATTTATCCCCGTCTCCCTATGCCTGTCACAAAATATATTAATTCAAACAAATCTCAGATCTCAATTGGAACCAAACAACTTAATTGAGAGCTCAATGAAAAATGAAAAATAAATAAATAAATTACCAGGAGTTCTTATTTAACATGGATTTGGGTTTGACTGAAGTGGATTTGACGAGCTTAGTGTCCTGTTTCTTGACAGATTTATGCTCGTTGTTGAGCTACTGCTACAGAAAACCAGAGTTTTTCATTTTTTACAATGAGGGCATCTATGTCCTTGTGCGTTTTAAGCTCAAATCCATCCCACTTGACGGTCGCGAGTTCGAGGTCGGGGGAATAATTGAAATGAGGGCGTTGGGCCGCGGTAAGAGCAGGTAGGTTTTCCCTCCCTGTAGCTTTTTGTTCATGGAGAGACTCGATCCGAGGATGTAGGGGACGCAATAGTGGTGGGGATATTGTAGGATTAGTTCACGCACTGTGATGGGGGTGTGGAAATAGAGTGATTCTCCGTTAGGGAAGATGATCTTCACCTTCTTTTGCTTCGTCTTCTGCCAGAAACCCATCCTCATAACCTATTAATCACACCCATGACCCCCCTCTCTCTCTGTTTATATATAAAATAGAGCTGCTTTGTAAATGGAAGGAAAAAGGAAATTTCGTTGATCTAAATGGGAACATGTGACGCGGGATTTCCGTTTGATCACTCACGTTCCAAAGATAGATGAGATAAGCAAGAATGACGACTCAGATGCGGATAATAAATCCCACTGAACATTAATAAAGAAGAGCCGAAAATGTTGAAATATCAATGGATCATATTAAAATATCAATATGTCGACGATGTACGACTTGCATTCTATTCGATGCTGTCATGTCTGCTATCAAAGGGCGGAAGCCTCAGCCCCATAGTGAAAGTGTAATTTTGCAATCTGTCCCTGCTCAGCTAGGACACTAAAATTCTGCAGCTCTTCAGTCTGTGATAATTGATTGGAATTATTTTCACCGCTAGCCAGCATGAAGATAGATTTAGCCTGCTCCATAATTTTAGAAAAATTAATAACCCCTCGGCAATAATAATAATAAGTAATGGATTGATCATTTAAGCTCATTGACATACCTTCTCTGCAGAAACATCATAGACGTTTATTTCCCCATTGTAAAAAATGGTCAGCTGCGCAGTACCAGTAGTACTGGATTGCTTTCCTGATAAATTTGGAGAAACGGATGTGTACAAATAAAAGATGAAATACTCAACACTTGCCGTATATTCAATTTTAGGGAAGAATAAAAAAGAAAAGGAGCCTGTACAGATGTATACCTAGAATTCGGAATAGAATGAGAAGACAATCCTTTCAATGCCTGCATGGTAGTGGGAAATCCAAAAATGTTGAAATATCAATGGATCATATTAAAATATTAATATGCCAATGACATACGGCTTGATTCTATTTGATGTTGTCGTGTTTGCTGTCAGAGGGAGGAAGCC
The DNA here is from genome assembly GCA_019776745.2 of Taxus chinensis. Taxonomy (NCBI): domain Eukaryota; kingdom Viridiplantae; phylum Streptophyta; class Pinopsida; order Cupressales; family Taxaceae; genus Taxus; species Taxus chinensis. Next base: position 535,681,278 of record CM034155.1, on the reverse strand, counting down.
TCCGCCCCATAGTGAAACACCTTCGGTGTAATTATTGGTTTTTTTGTTGTGATTTTTGGTTTGGAGAATGTGGGATGAAAAGTTAGATTTCTAATTCCCGTGCTTGTGTGTATTCTGTACTAAAAGGTGTCTACCAAGAGTAACACATTGGTGGGTGATGTAGCTAATTTCCTTGCGTTCCAATCAATGACAACTAGGGATGTGTAAAGGTTTTCATCTAATTGGGGAGTTCTTATAAAAAAATCCATTAAATACATTTTGTTTATATATATATATATTAATTCATTTTTTTTTTGAGTTGTAGGGAAGTGTCTAAGTTCTATTGGGGAATCTCAACAGTTTGTTGTAGGATTATTTGTAAATAGATCAAGGTCTTTGTTTATGGATGAAGGCCTTTTAATGTTGGCCACTCCTCTGTTGCAACATCCTTAAATTGTGAATGTGATGTTTCCTTCACTCTACCAATGTATTCTGCAAGGTTGTGACGAGGATAAAATAGACAATGAGAATATGATTTTTGCTATCGGGATATGACAGAAATATTGTTTATTTTTCTCTAATTGAGAATTTATCCATATTAATAGTTGTTTTAACTTTTTAATGATAACCATAAAATGATCTTTCGACAACACAAGAAACAGAGCATATTTTCCATGTTTCTTAATGTAAATACACTTTTTTGTTGTATTTTATAATTACACTGAAGGCATTCCCACTATGGGAAAGAACCTTCTAGTCGTTTCGGCCACTATGTTAAATTTGATGGTTGTTTGGACGTTTTTGGCCGTTTTGATGGTTACAACATCCTATTTGACGTTTTTTCTTTTCTAGGTTATTTTTAACAGTTTGGATTTTTCGTATTTTCTCATATGGTGCCATGAGAAAGGAAAGTTTCTTCTGGTATATGAATTCTTGGCAATGAAAGTCTGGACCAAGAAATTTCCTTCACTCTACCCATGTATTCTCCAAGGTTGTGACGAGGATAAGATAAACAATGAGAATATGATTTTTGCTATCAGGATATGACAGAAATATTGTTTATTTTTCTCTAATTGAGAATTCATCCATATTAATAGTTTTAAATTTTTAATGATAACCATAAAATGATCTTTCGACAACACAAGAAACAAAGCAAATTTTCCCTATTTCTTAATGTAAATACACTTTTTTGTAGACACCCTAATTTCACATCTATCCTGAATCAATTAATTCCCCTTCCTCATTTCCCACAAAAATTCACTTTGAATTAATCAAATATAATTTGATTAATTATCCATTTCAAAATCCAAAAAATAACCCAATCCTCACCACATGTCATTATTCTCCATGTTTTTCTACTATTGAATTAAAAATTCAAATTCAAATCCTCACCCACCCTTCGTGGTCCTCACTCACCTAAAATCCTCCACTTATGAATTAAAAATATAATTCAAATCCTCACCCATTCTTTGTGGCCCCCACTCATCTAATCTTGCCCACATTTTCAAACAACTCACCTAATATTGCCCACATTTTCAAACCGCTCACTTAATCTAGCTCACATTTTCAAACCATGATTACTTAATTTACTCTAAGTTAATCACTCCCCCAGGCTATAAATACAACGTTACCCCTCCCCTCTAAACACACAGAGAATAAGCTTGAATGCCATATCTAAGTTCTTGCATCTTTTGAGCAAATAACATCATTTTTCCTCGTCTTAATGCCCAAATAGCCTCATAATCCTTTTTCCCATTTGGTGCAAAGTAAGAGGATCGTTGTTGCAGGAAGGTCTTGCTCCGTCTTGAAGAAAAACACCTACATATCACAAAATCAGGGCTCAATCCAAATTTCCTAGCCCATCCTGAGGTTTGCTATGGAACGTGAAGGAGGAGGTATGATTATTGGTATTTTACTTCCTTGTTAGTAGTGTATTTTTCCTATCTTACATTATGGCACGCCCGATTACTTTCGATCCCTTACCATTAATTTCCCAATTAGTGGTTTTATTTATTCTTTGTTTATTATTATTTGTTATTATTTCCTTTTCTGTTCCTTATGGCTTTCTTTGGTTAATCTTCACGCTTTGGGTAGTGTTTTTGTTGTGTGGTCTCTTGTGGTGTATCTGCAGGTTATAACAACAATGAAACTATGGAGCTCATCCTGTCTTTGATCTCCTTGGTGCTTGGTGTTTAGTTCCCAGTTCTGATTTTTCTATTCACTTGTAATCTATATAAACACATGAAATAGTCATTAATTTATCATCTTACTGTCATGGGACAACCAATCCGGAAAATGCATTTATTTATTTACTTTTGCTAAAATAACTGCTTTGTAGGAAGTTAATCATTTTTTTTCTTTTATTTTAGTTAATCATTTTGTGATCTAACTCTTTATTTCTATTCATTGTTCTTTTTAAACCTTGCTGTCAAAATTTTAGCTCCTCAGGTGAAGTACAAAAGTTAGATAATAAAAAAAACTAGCTCCTGGGACATTTTTCTCATGTTTAAAATTTTCATTCAGAGTGCTACCGTAGCCCATCTTCTGGAAGCCATAAATTTTGCTCCCGAACTGGGAATGACTTCATTTTTTTTAACGGAAAGGTATAAAAAATATCTATGTAATGGAAAAATAATTTTTTGATTTAGACTTACAGAAATTTTTTTGTTTCATTTCTTCTAACACCTGTCTTTTTAATAACAAACAACAAAATTATAGTTTTTATTTTTATTTTTTATTTATTTCACGTAACAACCTCACACGTATGCTCTTTCCTCACACTTTAAAAGTGATCTTGGAAAGTAGAAACGTGAGGCCACCCAGGCTTTGCAAAACAATTTTTTTTTTTTAAAAATTTTTTGCCTTACATTTCAATTTTCCATGACAACACTTCTAGGTAACATTTTCACACTCTTCTTTCATCGTTTTTGTTTTTTGTGAAAATAATCATTATCGCTATTTCACAATCATGATTAATTGCAATAATTATTAACATTAAAAAATAAATAAATAAATCTATTCCAATTGTATCCGCGTATGCTCTTTTTTTGCGCTTTCGAGCGATCTGGAAAATCAGAAACGGTCACAATTTTTTAGTTTCTTGTTCTAACATTGCATGATCCTCTAGCTTTTTTTTCCAACTGTCATTTCAATCATTATTTCCCTTTATCATATTATTAATATTTGTTTGGTCGTTGGTTGTGTATGCTCTTTTCTTGCGCCTTCGAACGATCTGGAAAATAAAAAACAACCACGATCACTTTTCTAACATTTCGTTTATAGGATAACTACTAATTTATTTTCTGTAGAATCGCGTTGCTGGAATATTGTCAAAAACAAAAACAAAAAACAACAAAAATCCCGCAAAAATACCACCATTCAAATAAAATTGCTGAAACCAAAAAAAAAGTATGCTCAGGTACGCCATTATTTTGTACTAGTGATTTATTTCAAGTTGGAAAGAACCTTGCGTTTAATCACTTTATTATTTTATTTTTGCACATAGACGAGATAGATTTCATCACCACCAAAGCTACACCGGTGACGTGGACTTGACTACCATGCACCAACAATAGTTGCATCTACATTGCTCTTTGAGACCTAGTCTCATCACAGCGTTCGCTCTTTGAGACCTAGTCTCATCACAGCGTTCGGTATTTACCTCGCCCATTCTCTTCACTTACAAGTAATGCTGTCATGCAGCGCATGCGAGTCACAAAAAAGCCTGGGCATCGTCCCTATAAATCTTCAGGGAGTTATAAGGACACCATACACATTCATCCCTCCATCGCCTTCCACATTTTCACAAAACCTATTCCAGACGTGGTGATTCACTCTGAAACAGGCAAGTAAGAATTGGTGAGTCTTCTCCAGTGCTCTCAGGGTTTCCCGTACCAATTCTGTCCCCATACAAAATTAGGTATATCAGGACTAGGATATATCAGAGGATGCATCTTCTTGGAGTAATAAGAGCCTGCATCCACCATTTCACAACATACTTGTATGATTGCATGAAGCAATGATCACTCCTGAATAAATTACCTCATAAGCCAAAACAATTGAATCCACATGATTGCTTGCTATTTGAAAAAAAAATAGTTTAGCATTGTTTTACCATAAAACTTAGCTGATATTAATGTGTTCATTATAAAAGTTCAGACCCTAGTTGTGTTCCACAAAAAAATCAGTTCTCAACCAATTCAATACCAAGTGAAAACATCCAAACAATCCAACAACACAGACCAAAACATCGCACCAATTTCATTAGCTTGCTTCATCCAACAATACATCTATCATAGCTTGTCTTCGGCTATATCCAACTGATATTGAGTGACTAACATTCACTCCCCATATCGTTAATTGTCAAAACATCCTTCATAGCTTGTTTCCAGCTATATCAAACTAATATTGGGTGACTTGTTTGAGTTCACTCATTATTCTATCCACCATCACGTTTATCCAAATCACATCCAACACAAATCCTTTCATAACTCATTTTGAGTTATATCACAACCATATCACGATTAACCTGTTCAGGTTACTCTCCCCATCAATAGTCCAGAGCTTGTTTAAGCCAAATCTACACAACGTGCAACAAATCCTCTAATAACTCGTCTTGAGTTACATCATCATCATATTGAGATAACTTGTTTGAGTTACTCTCCTTATCATTCATCACGATCTTATTCAAGCTAAATCCAAAATAATCAAGTTCTCATTTCCTCACACATGTTCAAAATTCCTACCCACTTTTCAGCTTAATTAGACACGTTTCATCATGGTAATCACTCACAATCACAATCATGAAAATGACGATGAAGAATTCGCACAACTAGAACTCACTAATGAAGAACAAGAGCAAGTCAATAGGGTGATAGAACAAAACAAAATGAATATCTGTTACACATCCTAGCCATGGGGGTAAAACTACCCTTGACTTCGAGATGGAAAATTTATACAAACTGATCGACAACGGTGAATCAAGTTATCATAACAAAATACCAAACAATCCAAATGGTTCTTCGGCTGAAGATTTATTCACTAAAATCCAAGACTTAACAAAGAAACTTGAGGAAGCAATGACTAGAGATGAAAGATTAAAAGACCTCAATCTAGATTCCAATAATCACGACATGTTTGATAAACCGTCCCCCACTTTTCCATTCACACAAGAATGGAAACTTATGAAAGACACCATTCAGGGACTACAAAAACAATTGAAACAATTCAACTTTAAAGAATTGTGTCCTTATCCATTTGATACAGAGATATCACGATTACCATTTCCGTCATCCTTTGAAATCCCTAAGTTTTATAAATACAAAAGCAAAGGTGACCCCCGTGAACATGTCAAAGAATTTTACATGCAATGTTAGGAAGTTGCCTATCGAGACATGTACCTTTTATGATTATTCCCCCAAAGTTTAGGAGGACAAAATTTAGACTAGTTTTTCCATCTGTCCAAAGGGTCGGTCATGACATTTGTAGACTTATCGGAGAAATTTGTCAAACATTTTTCCTATAACCTAGACTTAGAAATGACTATGCTTGATCTCTACAACACTAGGTAAAGGCCAAACGAAAAATTTTCCTCCTTTATACAACGATGGCATGGAATTGCAAGCTGATTTCCCTGCTAAGTACCCGAGAGACAACTAGTTAGCATTTTTTTCCCTAATCTCAATGTTGAATTATCATTCCACATGCAAATGCATTTTTTGAATAGTTTCGAAGAAGTCATCGAAAAGGGGACACAAATCGAAAAGGCCCTCATTTCTAAGGGCTTACTTAAAGCACCCTTTAGAGACCAACCTTATCAAGACACTCCTCAGAACTAGGAAAAATCTAAATTCTTTAACCGGAATCAAAATATCATCAACGATGACATTATTGATTCCCGTCATGTTCGAAATGTCCAAAAACCATCCCACCAACACATTAAAATCTAAACAACCAATCATTATCCCTAGAAAGGAAGTTGCTTCTCGGGATCGACGAAGAGAGTTCACTCCTCTCAGAGAAAGTCTATCTAGTGTCTTTCATCATTTGGAAAATGCTAATATGATTACATATCCCATTGTCAAACCCTTCGTAGAAGAACAACCCAAACCAAATTGGTATAAAGACAACGAATATTGTGATTACCATCGTATAAAAGGGCACTCCACAAATCGATGCATGCAACTCCATCATTACATCTAAGACCTGATTGAACATGGAGACATAAAAGTTTAAAATACTTCTGAGATAAAAACACCTAATGAAAAACTTCACATGTTCAAAAATCCCCTTCCCTAACCATGATAACAATTCAAAAGATAAAGGGTCAATCATCAAGCAATGTCGAGTATGACTCAGTCATCTCAACCATAGATTATGACCAAGACTTAGTGGAAACTATAAAGATCAGAACTGACTGTGTGATCACCACTAGATAGAAAAAAATGTGGGTCCCTATAACAAAAAATTTACCACTTCGTCCCCGGCATCACCTCCTAATCCACCATCTAATTCCGCTACCAATTCCTCTTTATAACCTACGCCATCATTTAATATTGTCAACCAATTAGAGACGATTGCCGCAAAAATTTCAATCATGGAACTACTTAATTCTTCTCCCGCACTACAATGCATACTCATGCAAACATTGAGTAACACTCACATCCATGAGGATAAAAATTCACAATAATTTCAGGCTTTAATTGCACATCTTACAGTCCCCAATCATATTTTATCTTTTGGTGCCACTGACATGCTTAATCCCAACATCACTAATAATCATTCTTTATACATTGAGGGTTATGTAACTCATCGTAAAATCAAGCATGTCTTAATCGATAATGGATCAGTATTAAATATTTGTTCCATGAAACTTTTACGTTGTCTAGGTTAGACTGAAAATGATTTATAAAACAATATCATAACCATTTTTGGGTATGATAATAGTGAAAGAAAGTCTGAAGGCACAATCACGTTGGCTCTCCAAGTTGGACCCATCACCTTACACACGGTCTGTCATGTGGTAGATGTAGAAGTTGCATATAACATTCTCATCGACCGACCATGGATTCATGCCATGAAATCCATCCCATCAACATTCCACCAATGCATTAAGTTTCCTCATTTGGATAAGGAATTTACATTACGTGTAGATCCCTAACCTTTTGAGTATTGTAGATTCCTCAAAGGACAGTATCGACATGATCACTATTTTCCATCAACAGATAAATATGATCCACCTTGCATAATCCCTAATGAAACACGCATTGATCCTGATACACTCCCTAACAATGATCTGAAACCATCATCTCATAACCAAAACACATTTTCCAATCCATTATCATATGTTAGTCAACCACCTTCCACCAGTCCTCCTCCCAATAATCAATCATCTTCTTCCAGCAACGATTATTCTTCCACCACACCATCTTCTTCTTCACCTAGCCAATTTTCTTCATCCAACCACACCTCCTCTATTAAGATATATCCTCCTGTGAATAACCAACCTTCTTCCTTTAATCCACCTTCTTCTTATAACCCATTCTCTTCATCTTTTAATACTACCAAACTGACTTCCCCACCACATGAGGTACCTATTGGTCCCCCATCCCACACATTTAAAATCATTGACACGGGATGCGGTGAATATCAATTTCAAAAGATGGCAGACTCTTTTTATATCACCAAATCCCCACACAACTATGGCAAACCTAACACTCCACATCTGAGAATGCATCCCACTTACCAAATGGGACAGTCAGTTAGGAAAAAGTTTGGTTATCTTGACAACGAACATATTCCAAGTTCTTCAGGATCTTGGTTATATAATGATGACTTTGCTCCATATTATGAGTCCCCTCAATTTACCAAAGCTCACTGAATAATGAAAAACATGCGATGGAAGGGTAAAGGACTCAGTCCAAATGAACAAGGTCATTTAGACCCAATAAATTACACACAACATCACGGTAAACATGGTCTAGGTTTTAAGGTGTTTGATATTGCTCCCATAACAATTTCATTTGACAATGATGACACCAGTTCTGATAATAATGTCAGGTCTCCATGTAGTCTTTTCTAGGACACCACTGAAACACATCTTTCCTTTGAACATTTATCTATTAATGTCATCAATTTTGAGCCTACACATCTGAGTCTCATAGACCATGGCCAACCACATCATGAGGCCATGGAAATGTTCCAAAATGATGAAGCCATCAAAGAATTCCTTGGAACTTACGATCAAATCCTTACTTCCGACCATAGAAAAGGATTTGAAATCAATCTAAATGAATCAGCCTATTTTGGCGAAGAGATAAAATATTCAGATCCTACACCCTTATAAAATTTGGATCAAAAGTGTAAACAGAGGATTTCTCATAGTCAAAACCTCACTGCCACCCTATCCAACAAACATGTCAACAAAAATTTCCAATAAACACCTAACACTAATGACCTACATCAACCATTAGCATCATTCTCCGAAAAGGATACATCTAAAATGCTTGTAGAAGAAAAAAAAGACACAAACATTAGCACCACTGAACAACCAAAAATTTTACAACTTGGCATTAGTCTGTCTGACCAAGAATGCATGGAATTCACAACACTCCTTATTGAATTCCAAGATATATTTACATGGACATATAAGGACATATCAGGCTTGGACCCATCTCTTATAGTACACCATCTTGTGGTACATCTGGATGTAAAACCTGTAAAGCAAAAACTACGCAAAATGCATCCCCAAGTTGCATTGCTTGTCAAAGCCGAACTCGAGAAACTCTTGGAAGCTTAATTTATCAAACCTATTGATTATTGGGCATGGATATCTAACAAAGTTCCCATCACCAAGAAAAATCTCGACATCAGAATATGCAGAGACTTCCATGACATCAACAAGGCTTGTCCCAAAGATGACTTTCCCTTGCCAAATATAGACATGATTGTTGATTCTATGGCAGGCCATGAAATGATCTCCTTAATGGATGGATTCTCTCGTTACAATCAAATACATATTGTTGAAGGGGATCAACATAAAATGGCATTTACTACACCATGGGGCACCTTCTGTTATAAGGTCATGCCTTTCGGCTTAAAAAATGCTGGTGCCACCTATCAATGAGCAATGACTGTCATCTTCCATGACATGTTACATGATATCATGGAAGATTATGTTGATGATATATTAACAAAATCCAAAACATGAATAGGGCATCCAAGTGTGTTGAGAGCATTTTCGATAGATTACGCGAGTATAAGGTTAGTCTTAACCCAAAGAAATGTGTGTTTGGAGTAACCTCTGGTAAATTATTAGGGTTTTTTATCTCACGAAGAGGCATAGAAATAGATCATGCCAAAGTCAAATCCATTATGGAAATTCCTCCTCAAAACCTAAAACAATTACGTAGTCTTCAGGGAAATATACAATCTATACGGCGTTTCATATCACAGTTGGTTGACAAGTGCCATCACTTTAATCAATTACTCAAGAAAGATGCACACTTTCACTGGAACCATGATTGCCAAGACTCTTTTGCTAAGTTAAAAGAATACCTCTCTAGTCCACCTATTCTTATGTCACTAGTTGTCGATAAACCCATGTTGCTTTAGACATCTACCACTGAACATGCCATAGAAGCTCTACTAGCACAACATAACAATCAAGGAAAAGAACATGATGTATATTACCTTAGTCGAATACTTATTGAGCATGAAGTACGTTATTCCGAAATCGAAAAAGTATGCTTAGCGGTCACCTTTGCATTCCATAAGTTACGTCATTACTTACTCAATCACACAACTAAGTTGATTGCCAAAATTGATCCTCTCAAGTATTTGTTTTCCAGACCTATTCTCATGGGAAGAATGTCTAGTTGGGTCGTATTACTTAGTGAATTTGATGTCGAATTTGTTCCGCATAAAGCAATTAAAGGGAAATCCCTTGCAGACCAACTTGCCGAGGCACCCCTTCCTAGCATAGAACCACTTCAGTTCTCTTTTCCTGATGAAGATATTCTACACATAGACATCGCGCCAGCTTGGACTCTATTTTTTGATGGATCTTGTAATCTCCATGGCTCAAGGGCTGGTATTTTGCTTATCACACCCAGCGGACATGTTATCCCCAAATCATGTCGCTTAACATTCCCATGTACCAACCATATCACAGAATATGAAGCTCTCATCACAGGATTAAAACTGGATATATCTTGGAATCTTATAGAATTAACTATATTTGGTGATTCTTTACTTATCATCAAGCAAGTTACCGATGAATACCAGGTCAAGGATGAAAAAATTATTCCATATAAATGCATGGTGGATAGTCTTTGAAGCTATTTTCGATTAATTAGCTTCGATCAAATTCCTAGAATTCGTAATAAATCTGTTGACACTATGGCAACCATCGAATCCCTATTAGAAATCACATCTAGTCAACCCCAGGCACATTTTCTTGTCGAACATCTCTTAATGCCTGCCTATGATCTTCCTGAAAACACTATGGTATGTGAGATCATGGGTCTAAATAACCATTGGTACCACGATCTTTATACCTTCATTCGTGATAAAACATTTCCTGCCAACATGAAACCAATGCATAAACGTGCGTTAGCACAACGCGCTTCTTATTACACCATTTTAGAAAAAAATCTTTATAAATGAGGATATGATGGCACCCTGCTCTGATTTCTTAATCAGGAAGAATCCTCCAGTGTCTTAGATGAAGTCCATTCTGGTATCTTTAGAGCACACACGAATGATATCGCCTTAGCCAAGAAAATCTTGTGAGTTGGATATTATTGGCCCACCATGGAAAGTGACGCATGTCATTTTGTCAAACGTTGTCAAGAATGTCAAAAGCATGGAAATCTTATCCACGCACCTTCCTAGGCATTACAATTGATAACCACACCATGGCCCTTCTCTCAATGGGGACTTGACCTCATTGGTAAAATCAGACCAACATCGTCCGATGGACATAAGTTCATCATTACCGCTACCGATTACTTCACTAAATGGGTAGAAGCTATGCCTCTCACTTATGTTACTGGTAGCCAAATATCAAAATTCATTTTTAATAATCTCATCTGTCGATTTGGTATTCCATCCACTTTGGTTGCAAATAATGGAAAATCATTTGAAAACCAGGATGTAAAAGACCTAGCCAAACGTTTTCACATCAAACTTAAATGGTCCACTCCATACTACCCTCAGGGAAATGGTTAAGTGGAAGCAACTAATAAGACCTTAAAATCCATCATGGAAAAGATTGTCAACACCCATGGATGTAATTGGCATACTCAAATTTACCCTGCTCTTTGGGCTTACCGTACATCTTACCGCATGCCTATCAAACCCATCCCATTTTCCCTTGTTTATGGTTGTGAAGCCATTTTACCTATTGAGATAGAATTACCATCCTTGAGGATCTCCCTTAAAGATGTAATCAATGAGGATGAATACCAACAGTCATGGCTTCAAGAGCTTGAGCTTCTCAATGAAAAACCACTTAATGCTCTCAATCATCTTCAAGTCTATCAAAACTGACTGCAACATAGTTATCATAAAAAGGTAAGACCTAGAGAATTCAAAATTGGTGACCTCGTTTTAAAAGAAAATCAAAAGAATACCACTAAAGAACGAGAAAAACAAGGAAAATTTGAGCCTAATTGGTTAGGACCCTATGTAATCACAGCTAAATTTGGCTCTGGAGCCTATAAATTGGCCACTAAAGATGGTCAAGATCTTGATGAACCAATGAATGCAATTCATTTAAAGAAATTTTATCCTTGAGATGTTCACTATTTCAGGAAACAATGTGTACATTGTTCCTTCTATCTTTCTTATCTCCGAATAATTTAAATTTATTCATTGCCATTGGCAGATATTTTCTTTATCAAAATCACATCTTCATATTTATTTTCATGAGACAAGTGCTAATATAAGTCCTATTAAGTTTGTGAGCATCATACTTCTTCCATTTTCAGTTACTTTCATCTATGGTCATACCTAGAAGCTTACTGATGGTAATATATTCCCTTCAAAGACATTCTCTCTTTCATAACAAAGCTCTAAACTTCATTACGCAGTTCGTTTGGTCGTCCATCTCAGTCTTCGGTGTTGAACCCTCATGTCCTACTAGTCGTGTGGGGCTGAGATTGGGGGCAGATGTTTCTTCCCAAATACAAAGCACTATTGTAAAAAAAATCCATCAATTCAATAACTTATGAATAATTCATTGTCACATCTTTCGTCCTTCATAGTCTTTGGTGTTGAGCCCACACTTCTTACTGGTAGTGTGAGACTGGGAATGGAGGAAGGTGCCCTTACTCATCTATGTCTTGTCTTCGGTGATAAACCCTTGCCTCTTACAAGTGGCATGGGGCAAAGCATAGAGGGTCATTCTCATAAAAGCATAAAAACATTGCAAAATATTAAAATAAAACAAAACAAAACAAAACAAAAAAAGACAAAAAGGGAATTCACTCGCTTATATTTTGCCTTTGGTGATGAGCCCTTGCTTCTCACTAGTAGCATGAGGCAAGGTATAGGGAGTCATTTCAAAAATACAAAATCTTACAGTTCTTGCAAATTATAGAATCCCCAAACAAGTAATTTAGATGCCTAAGTGAAGAGAGAACTATCCCTTAACCTCATATCTTATCAATTAGCAGGCCACATAACTGTCTAAGTCTAGCATGTGACTCATAAAGTGAAAGCCATTTTTGAAACTAGTTCAGTACCGTTATGAAGGATGGAGTCACAATTTCCCAAAGGGATTGTTGTTAGCATTTGTCTCTATATTAATTATCTACCTCCTACGTCCTTCTTGATTCTCGGTGATGATCCCACACATCTTACTAGTTGTGTGGAGTCAATAATGGAGCTGGAATTCTTTTCATCATATCATCACCACCATATCCTGCCAATGGAAAGAGAATTTGTGTTATTCTGAGCATAAGTTACCACACGGAACACAGTACATATGGATAATATCCTAGTTTATCGTCTCTCAAACATAAGTCTACACTCTGGTCCATAAATTGCCTATAACATTGTAAAAATCCAAAAACTGTGTAAAAATCCAAAAATCCAAAAACATTAAAAAAAAATCGTCAAAAATCCAAAAATATTAGAAACACTCGTCAAAAATCCAAAAGCATTTAAAAATCGTCAAAAATCCAAAAACAGTGTAAAAATCCAAAAATCCAAAAACATTATAAACAAATCCTCAAAAATCCAAATTTTTTTGAAAATCATCAAAAAATCAAAAAACATTAGCAAGAATCGTCAAAAATCTAAAAACATTTGAAAATCGTCAAAAATCCAAAAAAACATTAGAAAAAAAAAATTAAAAAATCGTACAAATATATAATATATATAATATATAATAAAAAAATAAAAATTGTAAACTCCACAAAATCGTTAAAACTCTAAAATAACCAACACGATTAAACCTTTGAACTATTATCCCCAACGAATGATCCAATCACCTTATGACTACCAAATTCAAACCACTTCTCTTCACATGAATCCTCGCTTGGGGAAAATCCGGCTCTCATTGCTTCCTTGTTTGAGGACAATGACCGAATCTTTTACTATGTCCTCATACCCCTGCTTGGGGGCACATCCGATCAATCCTCATTGTGGAACATGTTAAGGATATATTTATTGGTTCTTGTGTTGCATTATTAGTTATAAATTATTAATTGATTTCTTGTATCTTGATATATTACAAGGGGCATCTTGATTTTATGTATCCTAGTGTTCTCTCTAATATGAACTTATGTTATCTGATTGCATGTCATAACTGGGGCATCATACTTTCTTGATGGCCTCTATCTATTCTCTCTTCCATTTGCATATCGTACTAGGGCATCAAACCTTTTTGATGGCCCCCTGTCTATGCTATCATGCATATTACAGCTCTATTCATCCTGATCTTTTATATCACAATTGCATCCTACTATGTGATATATTAAAATTAAGATGTCTTTTCATCACGTGAGTATCTTCTTGCATGATCAACATCTTACTTTGCACCCCATCCATTCACCCCATACTAATGCATTCCTCCCAGTTTGGGAATCCATACTCGATCACCATTACAGTTTGCGAATCCTACTTGATGATCTTTCTCAAGTAGAATTCACTATCCAATAACTCCTTCTCCCCCACTGCATGATCACCATGTATTTGATCCATTCATCCTCACCTCCTCATTTTTACTCCTCTGCCACTTATACCCATATTACCCTTCTCACCATTCTTGTCCCCCCTCTTCACCCATTTGTATTCTTTCCTTTCCCCCCTTTTGTTTCCCACTTCACAATCTTACTTAATAACCCCCTTCTATATGGGATCCTCAGTGGAAGTTTACTCTCTCCCTAAGATCTTCCTGCTATAGAAGCTTCTTCACCACCTCCCATCTCATCAAACAGTAATCACCACCAAACACATCTTCCCATTCTACCTCTTCTACTTCTCATTCTCGCATCATTACTCTCACCATCGCGGGAATCCCAATTAAGGATTCCCCTCACACTCTCTGCCCTCCACTAACATATAATTCCCTTCATCCATTCATGTTACCAGTCCTTTTTTTTCTTTTCTTTCTTGTTATCACCTCATCTCATATCATATACCACTCAAGCATAACATCACTCACTTCTTTTCTCATCCTTCCCCAAATCCTTCTTATGCCTGGTCATCATAACTTACACGCTCTCAGTAGTATGGACAAATTCACTTGAAGGTTCCGCCTTTAGGTCCATTTTATCATAACCCTATTCCCACCACCAAATCTATCATCATCCCTTCTTCTTCTTCAGCTTGGTGATCTTACTTAACCATTTCGGACCGCATGGAAATCTTACTTAAGACTTCCACTTAAGGTTAATCTGCCCTATGGCCTTTCCCCCATACCATCATATTTCCCCCCATCTTATTTCTCCTGCCTCTCGTCGCGATCATCTTCTTCAACCTACCATTCCACCCCCTATCCCTAATATCATCTTATCTTTCTCCTTACATATCATCCATGTCAATTAGGTGATCCTACAAAACCCCTCCGGTAGCAGGATGTCGATCTTACTTAAGAGATTCTCTTAAGCATGACATATCATCTTACACTCACCCATCACTCTACAATCTCACCATCCATCTTTCCTCTTCATTCCCCATCATCACATAATTTTACCACAATTATCACCCCTCCTCTACTTGGAAATCTTGCTTAACCACTCACCCCGGCATGGAAATCTCACTTAAGAGTCCCTCTTAAGGATGATCTATCTCCTTGCCTTTCCCCCATCACCACACACCCTTCACCATTCAATTTTTCTCAGCATTCTCCATTATCACATCCTTTCGACTTCCTTTTCAATTCTCACAAACACAACTTCTCGCTTGACCACTTGTCATCCTCCAGTTTCACTTGCTTGGCAATCTTACGTTAACCACTTCCATCACATGACAATCTTATGTTAGGGTCCCTCCCTACACTTAACTTGTCATCCGTGAACTTCTCCCCCCGCCTCATTCTTTGTTCACTTTGTTGACTCATTTCTTCCACCTCGTATCTCCTACTACACACTTTTTCCTCCAACTATTATCCTTTCTCCACATATCCTCTTACAACATACAACTAATCTCTTCCACCTACAATCACGTTCTTTTCCCCCCATTTTCCCCCTTCTTGATCCATCACCCTATCATACCATTTTCTTCCCATTCTTTTCATGTATTATTTCTTCATCCTCACCCTCATTCATCCTCATCACCCCACATTCTTCTCCTCACTTTCACCTAGTCCCAACTCATCCCCTCTCATTTTATTTACTCTTTCCACTTCATCTTCTCAAATTGCACCCCACATCTCTACCCACAACACACATTCACCATTATTGTTAACAGTCTTCTATCAATCTTTCATCATCATATTCTATTCCTGTGCTAATAATTGTAAATGGGGATTTCCCTAAAAAATCATCAATCCTCATTTTGCACATGACCTCATTCACTCCCTTGGACCTTCTATAATTTCCCTTCATCTCCTTCCCTCCTCTAAGCCCGAGCCCCTCATTGTAAAAGGGCTTTCCCTAACGTACCTTTGTTGGTGTTACCCTTTCCAATCCTTGTTAGCTTTCTCCTTTTCTTCATTTTTTCTCTCACCCCTTCCCCACCCACCTCATTTTAAGAGGCGTTTTCCCTAACATCCTCTCATTAACATTGCCTCTTCTTCTATCCCCCATTCTCTTTTCTCTCCTATTCATTTCCCTCAATCCCACCCTTTTCTTGTCGCTTCTTATCGATCTCTCCATCTTCTCTTCACCCTCCTTCAATATCTTTACTATCATTCATCATACATCCTTTTTCTATTTTCTCGTCATCCTAGTATCCTCATTTCATGCATCTCCACATATTTTCCAATCGAATGTCATTCCTCCCCGCTTTCTTCTTTGAAACATTCCTTATATTGTTCCCTTTCCACTTATTATCCCGCTTTCTGTATTTCCTTATTTCTACATCATTTTATTTGTTATCCTCTTCTCTCTCCTCCCACCCCTCATCTTATTTCCCTTCCCCTTGTATCGTCTTCTTCCCCCTTTTCCATTACGTTTCCTCCTTACTATCCCCATCGATGTCCATAGCTCTTCAAAATTTTCCTGGTCTTTTTTTATCATACCACCCTCCACATGCATCTCCATATGGTCTGTTCCATATTTATTTTCGTTGGTCTTCCTTGCACAAGGACATGATTCCTTCAATCTTCTCCTTGTATTCACTCTATCATCCTTTCCTCTCCCCCTAATTTTCACATTTCTTCTGACCACTTCTCCTTTTCTCTACCACCCGTAACTTTTTTTGTTCATTCTGTATTTGTTTCTCTTCTTTTCTCTCCTCTTTTTCACACTTTCCTCGCCCCCTCATAGTTTATTTTTTTTCTCCATTCTACTTCTTCTTTTGTCCTCTTTCCATTTTCATCCATTTCACCCCCTACTTCCACCTCGTTTTCTCCTGCTTATTTATCCTTTCCCGTTTCCGTACTTTTCTCAGCTCTATCATTTATTTCATTTTCATGCATCCATCTTTACTATCTTTGTTGCTTCATTCATTTTGGCACATCTTTGTATTTCATCCCTTCACCCTCTCTTCTGTCATTTTCCTATGTTTTTCCTTATTTTTTACTTCATCATTTCCTTTCTTTCCCCTATCATCCCTCTCTCTTATTACTACCTTCTTTCATTCCTTTTTCCCCTCTCCCCTATCTCGCTTACTCTTCTTGTAATCAACCCCCAATCCTACCCATTTCCCTTTTCTCTTTCCCACACACCCTCACACCTAGAATTCAAGGCTGATTGAATCCTTTCTTCATTTACGTCGTGCGGCTCATCTCCAGTCTCTTCCACTCCATTATCGTCCTCTTCTCCGCATAAGTCATTTCTCTTCTTTCTCGAGAGTTTTGTTGTATATTCCATTCTCGTCATTCCTCTTGAGGGGGAATCATCACATCTATCCATAATCACATCTTCTCATGAAATTTTTGTCTTGGAGGATGTTATGAAATCCGTCACTCACCACTTTTATATTCTCCCCAATAAACATTCACTTCTACCCTTTTGCTTACAAAAAATTAGATTGAATTCTTCCCCCATTCCATCTAATTTCTCTGAAAGGAAACCACTTTCATAGTACCCTTCAAAAGAGGGGACAAATGTAGACACCCTAATTTCACATATGTCCTAAATCAATTAATTCCCCTTCCTCATTTCCCACAAAAATACACTTCAAATTAATCAAATATAATTTGATTAATTATCCATTTCAAAATTCAAAAAATAACCCAATCCTCACCACATGTCATTATTCTCCATGTTTTTCTACTATTGAATTAAAAATTCAAATTCAAATCCTCACCCACCCTTCATGGTCCCCACTCACCTAAAATTCTCCACTTATGAATTAAAAATATAATTCAAATCCTCACCCATTCTTCGTGGCCCCCACTTATCTAATCTTGCCCACATTTTCAAACCATGATTACTTAAATTACTCTAAGTTAATCACTCCCCCAGGCTATAAATACAACCTTACCCCTCCCCTCTAAACACACGGAGAATAAGCTTGAATGCCATATCTAAGTTCTTGCATCCTTTGAGCAAAGAACATCCTTTTGCCTCGTCTTAATGCCCAAATAGCCTCATAATCCTTTTTCCCATATGGTGCAAAGTAAGAGGGTCATTGTTGCAGGAAAGTTTTGCTCCGTCTTGAAGAAAAGCACCTACATATCACAAAATCAGGGCTCAATCCAAGTTTCCTAGCCCATCCTGAGGTTTGCTACGGAACATGAAGGAGGAGGTATGATTATTGGTATTTTACTTCCTTGTTAGTAGTGTATTTCTCCTAGCTTACAGTGATATTTCCTTCACTCTACCCATGTATTCTCCAAGGCTGTGACGAAGATAAGATAGACAATGAGAATATGATTTTTACTATCGGGATATGACAGAAATATTGTTTATTTTTCTCTAATTGAGAATTCATCCATATTAATAGTTGTTTTAACTTTTTAATGATAACCATAAAATGATCTTTCGATAACACAAGAAACAAAGCAAATTTTCCCTGTTTCTTAATGTAAATACACTTTTTTGTTGTATTTTATAATTATGCCGAAGGCATTCCCACTATGGGAAAGAACCTTTTGGTCGTTTCGGCGACTATGTTAAATTTGATGGTCGTTTGGACGTTTTTGGCTATTTTGACGGTTATAACATCCTATTTGACGTTTTTTCTTTTTTAGGTTATTTTTAACAGTTTGGATTTTTTGTATTTTCTCATATGGTGCCATGAGAAAGGCAAGTTTCTTCTGGTATATGAATTCTTGGCAACGAAAGTTTGGACCAAGAAATTTATGGGAAGCGCAAGGTTTTTCTGGATTGGGATTGAATCTAAAGGATATGTACTACCCTAATGGTCCTCCTGCCATATGTTTTTTTTTCCAAAATACTCTTCTTTTCAGCAACAATGCACAAGGCAGACACTAAAATCAAAATAAATTTTGGGCGCCAAAAAGTGGCAATAACATTTTTGGGGGTTCAGGGATCGGATGAAAAGGATTTCTTTTCAATACAAAGCTTTGTAAGTTTTGCTGCAACACAGTCTACAACCCATATTTGAGGATGTACTACACAAAAATTTGTGCATGCTTGCATCGCCAAATATTCCCTTTCATGGCGTAAGCAAGTCCGCTCTCTCGTCATGCATAGGAGATTCAAATTTTCTCTTCCCACATTTTTACAACATAAGCTTATCGACATGTATGTCAAATGCAATATTTTGATGGATGTTCATAACATGTTTGACAAAATGACAGAACGAGATAGTTTCTCATGGAATATGCTCATTACAACTTACCGAAGACATGGATGGCCTCAAGATGCATTGACGTTCTTTCACCAAATGCAACAAATAGATGTCCAACTAGATAAGTTCACATTTTCTAGCATTCTCACAACCTATAAAAAAATACAAGCTTTGGATTAGGGTATGAACATCCATCAAAGCATAATAGAAAGCAGATTTTTGTCAGATGTTGTAGTTACGAGTGCCTTGATTGTAACATCCCAAAATTTCTTACAAGTTAAATTAACTACGGTTAAGTCTAAACCGTATTAGACGAGATCATCATTGGATGTAAAATTCATTTGATTTGCCATATCATGACCCACAGCTTCTGCTGTGAGGCATGACATTGTAGAACAAATAACCTGCACCCACCTTGATGATCCTTCCTAAAACATGATTAGGCCTTAATCATAGGTAAAATGGTTCATAAATGATAGTGAATCTTTCGGTTATTTATATTCCGGTTACTTTATTTTTATCGTTTTGGTCGTCTTTTGTTTTGGTCGACTTTTGTAATGACCATGATGAATACTTCCTCTGTTTTATTTGACAATGTTATATCAAACCAGCTTTATGAGAATATTCAAATTATTATTATTTACGGACTTGGTGATTTTTCATTTGTTTGAATGTTTTATATGGAACATGGGAATTTGAACAATTATTATGATAACATATTATTGGCAATATGTGGACTTATAGTATGATGATTAATTTTACCATTAAATTTAGGTATCAATTAAAATAAAAATTAAAAAGAATAATAATAATAATATTTTAATATTTAAAATCTGAGAGTTTTGAAAGGGACACGCCTTCATCTGACACCAAGTATGTGGCATGCATTGACACATGAAGCAACATTGGGAAGCCTGAAAATTCTCCATTATAGTATAGTTTCTTCATTATACTTTCTTTTATTTCTCCTTTGTCTGTTTTCATTCTTCTCTTCTGGTATACTTGCGTGAGTTTTGGGAGGAAAGAAGGATTCAACTTGTTGGAGCGAGAAGAGTAGAAGGTTTCTAATTCTGGGTTTACTACATGACATGAATATCTTCTCCCTTCTCTGCTAGTATTATTTGTAAATAATGAGGAAATACACATTCTAATTTAAATAACAATTAAATGAATTTGTGGACAATTTCTGATTTAATTGCTTGGAAATGAAATATAAAAAGGAAATTGATGGATTCTGTATTCTCCTGAGTTTCCTTTGTGTGGCTTTAGCTAAACCTAGGAAAGAAACGTAGATGGGTGTTCCTAATCAATTTTTATTTTATTTTATTTTCTATTTAAATTTGATTTCTGGAAACCCCAAATCAATTTCTGTCTTTGGGTTTTATTACAGTCAAACAATAATTTATTTGTATGAGAAAAATGATTTCTAGGATAGTGTGAAAAATGTTTTTACCAGGTATTTCATCATTTTGCCTAATATATTTGCTTCCGGATTTTAATAATTTCTAAACAAAAAAGAAATTAATGCTGGAACGAACTGATTTGGATATGTACAAGTTGATTTACCTGTAGGTATAATTTTATTACCTGATTGAAAAATAAATTAGTGTTAATAGTTTATGTAAGATGACTTAGTTTTTCTCAAAGGATTTTGTTACTGGAAGTGTTAGAAACTTATTGTTGTTATTCTATGTAAATATACTTCAAAATTATCATCCTGTGGTATGTGGGTCAATTTGATTTTGTTGATATGTCGGTTACCTGAAAGAACATGTTAAAATGATTTAATAAGAGGTGGTTTTACACTATTTAGCTAGACTATTCCTATAAATATATATATATATATATATAAATGTATTTTGTTTGTTTGAAATAAAGTTATTGTGCATTTTATAGAGCTGCTCATTACCTAGAGGGAATATGTCTAATTGGTATTTGGAAATGATGATTTCAGATAGTTTTATTAAGTTGTTTGTTGATTGGAAGGTAAAAAAAATAATAGTTGAATCTGTACCATGTGAAGTATGATTTGCTTATGGTTTAATCAGAATTCGGATGTTGAATGATTATGGTTTGATTATGTCTTGATCCTTGTGATTAGAGTGAAACATGATTTCTAAAATATAAATTGGTTGTTCTATTTGTGTACATCCATAGTTATATCTTGATGAAAAACATGTAATAATACATCCTCTGTTGTATTACCATACATTTGCTGATAAAATAACATGTATATCGTTTCATATTTTATTAAATAATTACATCAGAAAATGGAGGCAATATTCATGCCAGTTCATTTTGAACTGACAACATACCACTACTCCAATCTTGCAGGACAATTAGCCGTCACGGTCGGATATGCGGAAACTCATGTCTTGTGAAGTTTTATCGTAGCATGGATCTAAATGAGATACTTGGATTTCAGTTTGTAGAAGGATGATATCCCATAATTTTGACTAAATTTATTGGGATCTTAGACCCATTGTTAATATTCAAACCTTACTATGTGAGAGTTACCGTAATAGTTATATATTTCACCTTAATGACATATGTAATTTATGATTTTAATAAAGATATGATTACCTTGTATGTAATAATATCTCAATATGAGTAAATGATGAATACTAGAAGTAAAAAATCTTACTTATCATAAATTGTTAAATTTATTTACTTGATATTTGTCAATGTATGAAGCTGATAATTGGGCAATTATTGTAACAATCAATTTTCTTTAATTTATAAATTAAATAAGCTATTTAGTGGTGTAGCTAATCAAAGGAATAATTAAATATACATGTTTTAATAAATATTTAATTCGTATTTTCGGTAAAATTGGTATTAATATGATAAGATTGTAAATCTTGTTGTATAGAGAATGGAAGAGTATCGTTGTAAAAGGTAATTTAAGATTAAAGAATCAAACATCAGGAAAAAGAGAAACTAAATGGGAAGATAAATAGATGAAAAGATCCATTAGACATATTAAGGAATAAGTACATGCGAAATGCTGAAATAGAAACATTTCAGCGTAACGAATGTAGCTTATCTCACGATGATCCTAGTTGGCCTTTGACATTTATCTTGATATAAAATCTTACAAGATAGGTTAAATTGGAAATAAAGTAAATACAAACTATAATATCTAGATAACTGTGAAAGGGATAGTTGTGAGGTGGTGGAAGACTTACATGCATAAGACTAGTGTGTTGTCTTGAGTTTAGCCGTAACCTGCACAGCGGAAAACTTTGGCCAAAGTAATGCATTGATGGTTGTGCATTGTCTGATCACCTAGTCCTCCAATTAAATTAAAATTATTAGTAACCTGATCATGGGAAGTTAAACATTAAACATGAGGTAGGCAATGGTCAGATACCGGAATACAAAGTCAGAAAACTAGCTTCGTGGTAGATCCAAGGACTTTCACATGGTTCCCATGACCTAAAAAAGGTTGAGCCAAAATGCTAGTAAGCATTGTCACTTGAACTAGTGGCGAAGGGAGATCGTGCAGATCTGGATACACCCTTCTCAGCCGCACATGGCTTACATGGATGTTATCAGATAGATCAAAAGAACAAATTTGATTTAAATAATTTGATTAAATAAATCTTTACGATTGCAGCTATGTAATCTATTTTTATGTATGTTTAAAAAAATATTCTCATTTTTCCAGTTCTAGTAATTTTGAGCATTACATTTTGGTATCAGAGCCAGAGGCTCAAACACTTGGACATTAATGGGACACATGCTTTAATAAAAAGTATCCTCTTTTATAAAAATATGAAACTTTGGCTAGGCCGACAAGAAGAGCTAATATGACGTGAGTGACTGTGGGGAAAATAATGATGATGTGCCTAGATAATATGGCTATTAAGTTAGAAGAAATCCTCAACCTTTTGAATGACACCCGAAACCCAGTTACTGCCATAGAAGAACAAGGTTAGGGTGGTGAAGAATATGAGGATCATAGGGATGATGAGCAACATGATGATCAACCCGAGCACCTGAATGAAAGGGAAAATAAGAAAGTTAAGGCTGGCTACTGAGTTAGCAAGGGACATTAAAAGAACTATCCTCACCTAAATTTGATGGTGCAACTCTTGGGGATGGTGCTGAAAATTGGCTCTCTGAAATGGAAAAGTATTTTGAGATTAGGGACTTTTCAGAGGAGACAAAAGTAGTATGGGGAGCCTATCCATTGTCCCGTGAAGCATCTTCCTAGTGGGATAGCCGAAAAATGGAACTGGGGATTGATTCTTATATGATCATGTGGGAGAAGTTCAAGGCTTACTTCCATCAAATATGGCTACCTTAGCTATACTTTGACCAAAAGATGGTAGAATTCTAAAATCTGACTCAAGGAAAGTACTCAGTTATAGAATATTGGGAACGTTTCACTCAATTGTTGAAATATGTTCCTATGTATCAAAAGGATGAGAAGTTTAGAGTGAGAAAGTTTATAATGGGATTGAATCTTAGCATTGGTGGTGAGGTAGATGTTCATGGACCTACCTTGATGGAAACATTGTTTGAAAAAGCTATCAAGCAAGAACAAAAGTTGCGAAGTATTTATGGCTCTAAAAAGGAAAATAGAAGGAAAAATAGCAGCTTTCAAACACCAACCGCAAATATACCAATGTGGAAAAAGGGAAACAAGAAGTTCAGGCCTGTTAATAAAAGATGAAAAGTGGGTAGAACTGTTGTGAATAATAATAAATAATGGGCAACAAGGAACAAGTTTCAAGCCATAATAAGATTGAGATAAAAGGACCATCTGGGTGGATGTTTTAGGTGTGGTGGCGATCATTTATCTAACAACTATCCACAAAGAGGACAATGGAATAACATGTAGAAAGGATCTATTGCAGTAAATAATGAGGGGAAACAACATAAGATTTATGCTATAGTCCATAATAAGCAAGCAAAAAAGTAAGCGACTCCCATTAAAACCTTCAGGAAAGCTTTTTGGAGAACCTGTTTCTGTTTTATTTGATTCCGGTTCAACAAAATGTTTTGTTTCATCTCAAGTAGTTGATAAACTCAAAATAAGAGCTGGGTACATGGAACACACTTGGACTGTACAGTATGGAAATAATGCTGTACATAGAGTAAAGCAGTGTTTGTTTGAGGCACCATTAGAATTACTTGAGTTCACAACAAGATTAAACTTATATGTGGCACCTCTTGGATCCTATGATGTTGTCATAGGTATAAATTGGTTAAGTCAACATAATGTAACCTTAGATTACTTAGGAAAATGTGTAATCTGCTGCGATGATCAAAATAAAATAGCAAGTGTTCAGGGTGTTCAAAGAGAGTTTGTCACTAGGCAGATTTCCACCATGCAGCTGAAAAAGGAAAAGAAAAAGAGCTGTCTATCTATATGCTGTAAAAATATCAAATTCGGGACAAGAAATTGAGCCTGAAATTTAAGCATTTCCCATCCTAAGGGAATTTAGAGATTTGTTTCCAAATGAGTTGCCCGGACTTCCACCTAAGCATGAATTTGACTTCACAATAGAGGTCAAACCAGCAACGGAACCAATTTCCAAGGCACCATACAAAATGACAACAATCGAATTAGTTGAATTGAAAGCTCAATTACATGATTTGTTGTCCTTGGTTCTGATTAGACCAAGTATATCACCATGGGGTGCACCGGTTATCTTCATAAAAAAGAAGGATGGGACCCTCAGACTTTGTATTGATTACTGAATGCTCAACAAGGTAACACTGAAGAATCGGTACCTGCTGCCTCGAATTGATGATCTATTTGATCAAATGGGGGGAAAAAAAGTGTTTTCCAAGATAGATCTTAGATCAAGTTATCATCAACTATGAATCAAGGATGAAGATATCCATAAAACCGCTTTAGAACAAGGTATGGGCATTACGAGTTTACAGTTTTTCCCTTTGGACTAACAAATGCACCTGCTACTTTCATGAACTTGATGAACAACATGTTTAGGGAATACTTAGACCAATTTGTACTTATCTTTCTTGATGATATATTAATATACTCCAAGAATGAGGAAGTACATGATGAACATTTAAATATTGTGCTAGGAATTCTCAGAAAACATAAATTATATGGAAAATTATCTAAGTGTGGTTTCTATCAATATGAAGTACAACACTTAAGCCACATAATAAATAAAGAGGGAATATCGGTGGACCCTTCAAAGATCAGTGCCATCATGGAATGGCCAGCACTGAAGGATGTGCATGCAGTGAGAATTTTTATGGGTTTAGTAGGCTACTATCGGAAGTTCGTAAAGGAATTTTCTAAGTTAGCAGGACCTATCACTTCTTTGCAAAATAAGGGTAATAAATCTGTTTGGGACATCAAGTGTGAAGAAGCCTTTAAGGATTTAAAATGTAGACTCACAAGTGCTCCGATGTTGAAGATTCCAGATCAAAATGGGAACTTCTTGGTGGTAACCGATGCTTCAGGGGAAGGTTTGGGCAGAGTACTACTACAAGATGGGCACGTGGTAGCTTTTGAAAGTAGGAAGTTGAGGGTGCATGAAGTAAATTATGCACCACATGATCTTGAGCTTGCTGTGATTGTTCATGCGCTGCACATATGGAGGCACTATTTTTTTGGGAAACCTTTTGAACTTAAAACAGATCATCTTGGGCTCAAATACATCTTTGCACAGCCAAATCTAAATGCAAGGTAGTGAAGATGGCTAGAGTTCCTATCAAATTATGACTTCGATATAAATTACATTAAAGGAAAAGAGAATAGGGTGGCTTATGCCTTAAGTTGGAGAAAGTATATTGCTACTATAATTACATTAAGAACCCATTTCAAAGATGAAATCAAAAATGATTTAACCAATGACCCCTACTACAATCATGTTAAAACAGCTTTAGAAAAAGATCCGAGAGACAAAAGGTATGATGGTTTCAAGTTGGAAACAGATGGGATTCTACATTATAACAACAGAATATATGTACCAGAGGGTAAAGAGCTCAGAAATAAAGTTATGAGAGAATTTCATGATGTTTCCTACTCGAAACATCCAGGAGTAACAAAAATGATGGCGGACATCAAAAAGCAATACTTCTGGAAAAATATGAAAAGCGATGTGATTCTTCACGTCTCACAATGCTTGGAATGTCAGTAAGTAAAGGTTGAACATTCACATCCTCTAGGATTATTATATCCTCACAACGTGTCAGAATATAAGTGGCAAGTTATAAGTATGGATTTTTTCCAAGGTCTACCTATGTCCCAAAATAAAGATGATGTTATACTTGTAGTTGTAGACAAGTTAACTAAAGTTCCACATTTTATAGCAAGTAATTTAAAGGATAATTCACCCATACTGGCAAAAAGGTTTGTGCAAGAAGTTTTCCGATTACATGGAGTTCCACAAATAATAATTTTGTACAGGGACTCATGGATGACTTCCATATTTTAGCAGACTTTGTATGTTGCCTTAGGGATAGAACTGAACATAATTTCTGCCTCCCATCCTAAAACTAATGGTCAAAATGAAAGAGTAAATCAAGTGCTAGAAGATTTACTAAGAATGTATTGCATGGATCAACAATACAAATGGGAAGAGTATCTTCACTTGGTTGAATTTTCCTATAATAACACCTACCATTCTTCCATTCAAATGGCTCCTTTAAAGGCCTTATATGGTCATAGGTGTAGAACACCAATAAGTTGGGATAATCCCAAAGATAGAGTACTAATTAGACCTGAAATGCTGTCGAAAATGGAAAAACATGTTAAATTAATCCAAGAAATATTGAAAGAGGCCGTAAATAGATAGAAAAGTTATGCAGATTTAAAAAGAATTTACAGAAAATTTAATGTGGGAGTTAAATTTTTTCTTAGGGTCAAACCTAAAAAGAGTTCCATTTCATTTGGCAGGTCAGCCAAACTATCTCCTAGGTTTGTAGGACTATTTGAAGTCCTAGAGGTCATTGGACCAGTAGCCTACAAGCTAGCATTGCCTCCCGCTCTATCCAGGATGCACAATGTATTTCATGTTTCCTTGTTTAAGAAATATGTACCTAATTTAACACATGCACTTAATTGGGATTCATTGCAGGTTATGGATCCAGGGGTAATCGCGGTTAATGCTATAAGGATACTAGAAACCCATAAGTTGCACTTGAAAAACCATGAGGCTTCATAATGTAAGGTTTAGTGGGACCAATATTCTGAAGAAAGTGCCACTTGCGAAAATCTGGAAGATATCCAGATTACTTTTCCACATTTGTTTGACTGTTTTTTAAGAATATATATTTTTTTATAGTGCTAAATTCAGTTTTTCTGTAAAGAGGTAGATAAGAAAATCCTGTAGATAATCTTACAACTGAATATTGGAACTAAGGTATTTTTTCATGAATAGTTACTGTTGAAGATTTTTTAATGAACCTAGAAAATATTTCGTTTAAGCAGTAATTTGTTATGTTTACAGATTATGTGACTGATTTTCTAGATATATAAGGGATGTTGTGACCTTTATGATTAAGCTGAAATGATATTGATACAAATTTTAAGCTGATTTGAAATATATTAATGCCACAAATGAATGATGGGTTTAGTTTTTTTACTTATCGTGAAATCATCGAGACGATGATTATTCTAAGGGGTGCAGTATGTGACATCCCAAAATTTATTGCAAGTTAAATTAACTACGGTTAAGTCTAAATAGGATTAGACGAGATCATAGTTGGATGTAAAATTCATTTGATTCGTCGTATTATGACCCACATCTTCTGCTGTGGGGCATGACATTGCGGAACGAATAACCCTGCACCCACCTTAATGATCCTTCCTAAAACATGATTAGGCCTTAATCATATGTAAAACGGTTCGAAATGATAGTGAATCTTTCGGTTATTTATATTCCGGTTACTTTATTTTTATCGGTTTGGTCGTCTTTTGTTTTGTTTGACTTTTGCAATGACCATGATGAATATTGCCTCTATTTTATTTGACAATGCTATATCAAACCATCTTTATGAGAATATTCGGATTATTATTATTTACGGACTTGGTGATTTTTCATTTGTTTGAATGTTTTATATGGAACATGGGAATTCGAATAATAATTATGATAACATATTGTTGGCAATATGTGGACTTATAATATGATGATTAATTTTACTATTAAAGTTAGGTATCAATTAAAATAAAAATTAAAAAGAATAAGAATAATAATATTTTAATATTTAAAAGCTGAGAGTTTTGAAAGGGACATGCCTTCATCTGACACCAAGTATGTGGCATGCATTGATGTAAGAAGCAACATTGGGAAGCCCAAAAATTCTCCATTATAGTATAGTTTCTTCATTATATTTTCTTTTATTTCTCCTTTGTTTGTTTTCATTCTTCTCTTCTGGGATACCTGCGTGAGTTTTGGGAGGAAGGATGGATTCAAATTATTGAAGCTGGAAGAGTAGAAGGTTGTTGATTCTGGGTTTACTTCAGGCTTGAATATCTTCTCCCTTCTTTGCTGCATTATTTGTAAATAATGAGGAAATACACATGTTCTGATTTAAATAACAATAAAATTAATTTGTGGACAACTTCTGACTTAATTTCTTGGAAATGAATCCAAAAAGGAAATTGATGGATTCTATATTCTCCTAAGTTTCCTTTGTGTGGTTTTAGCTAAACCTAGAAAAAACGTAGATGGGTATTCCTAATCAACTTTTATTTTATTTTATTTTCTATTTAAATTTGATTTTTAGAAACCCAAATCGATTCCTGCCTCTGGGTTTTATTACAGTCAAACAATAATTTATTTATTTGAGCAAAGTGATTTCTGGGTAGTGTGAAAAATATTTTTACCAGGTATTTCATCATTTTGCCTAATATATTTGCTTCCAGATTCTAATAATTTCTAAACAGAAAATAAATTAATGCTAGAACAAACTGATTTGGATATGTAAAAGTTGGTTTACCTGTAGGTATAATTTTATTACCTGATTGAAAAATAAATTAGTGTTAACAGTCTATGTAAGATGACTTAGTTTTTCTCAAAGGATTTCATTACTAGAAGTGTTAGAAACTTATTGTTGTTATTCTATGAAAATAGAATTCAAAATTATCATCCTATGGAATGTTGGTCAATTTGTTTTTTTGATCTGTTAGTTACCTAAAAGAACATGTTAAAATGATTTAATAGAGGTGTTTTTACACTGTTTAGTTTGATTGTTCCTATAAATATATATAAATGTATTTTGATTATTTGAAGTAAAGTTATTGTGCGTTTTATAGAGTTGTTCATTACCTAGAGGGAATATGTCTAATTGGTATTTGGAAATGATGATTTCAAACTGTTTTGTTAAGTTGTTTGTTGATTGGAAGGTAAGAAAAATAATAGTTGAAACTGTACCATGTGAAGCATAATTTGCTTGTGGTTTAATCATAATTCAGATGTTGAATGATTATGGTTTGATTATGTCTTGATCCTTGTGATTAGAGTGAAACATGATTTTTGAAATAGAAATTGGTTGTTCTATTTATGTACATTCATAGTTGTATCTTGATGAAAAACATGTAATAATACATCCTCCGTTGTATTACTATATATTTGTTGATAAAATAACATGTATATCGTTTCATATTTTGTTAAATAATTGCATCAGAAAATGGAGGCAATATTCATGCCAGTTCATTTTGAACTAATAACATACCACTACTCCAGTCTTGCAGGACAATTAGCCGTCACGTTCTGATATGCAAAAACTCATGTCTTGTGAAGTTTTATCGTAGCATGGATCTAAATGAGATACTTGGATTTCAATTTGTAGAAGGATGATATCCCATAATTTTGACTAAATTTATTGGGATCTTAGACCCATTGTTAATATTCAAAACTCACTATGTGAGAGTTACCATAATAGTTATATATTTCGCTTAACGGCATATGTAATTTATGATTTTAATAAAGAGATGATTACCTTGTATGTAATAATATCTCAATATGAGTAAATGATAAATACTAGAAGTAAGAAATCTTACTTATCATAAATTGTTAAATTTATTTATTTGATATTTCCCAATGTATGAAGTTGATAATTGGGAAATTATTGTAACAATCAATTGTCTTTAATTTCTAAATTAAATAAGCTCTTTAGTGGCGTAACTAATCGAAGGAATAAATAAATATACATGTTTTAATATATATTTAATTCAATCTTTCGGTAAACTTGATATTAATATGATAAGATTGTAAATCTTGTTGTATAGAGAATGGAAGAGTATCGTTGTAAAATATAATTTAAGGTTAAAGAATCAAACATCAGGAAAAAGAGAAACCAAATGGGAAGATAAATAGATGAAAAGATCCATTAGACATATTAAGAAATAAGTACATGCAAAATGCTGAAATAGAAACATTTCAGCGTAACTAATGTAGCTTATCTCACAATGATCCTAGTTGGCCTTTGGCATTTATCTCGATTTAAACTCTTGCAAGATAGGTTAAAGTGGAAATAGAGTAAATACAAACTATAATATCTAGATAACTATGAAAGGGATAGTTGTGAGGCGGTGGAAGACTTAAATGCATAAGACTAGTGTGCTATCTTGAGTTTAGCCGTAACCTACACGGTGGAAAACTTTGGCCAAAGTAATGCATTGATGGTTGTGCATTGTCTGATCACCTAGTCCTCCAATTAAATTAAAATTGCCAGTAACTTGGTCATGGGAAGTTGAACACTGAACATGAGGTAGGCAATGGTCGGATACTAGAATACGAAGTTGGAAAACTAGCTTCGTGGTAGACCCAAGGACTTTCACATGGTTCCCATGACCTGAAAAAGGTTGAGCCAAAATGCTAGTAAGCATTGTCACTCGAAGTAGTGGTGAAGGGAGATCATGGAGATATGGATACACCCTTCTCAGCCACACATGGCTTACACGGATGTTATCAAATAGATCAAAAGAAAAAATTTGATTTAACTAATTTGATTAAATAAATCTTTACGATTGCAATTGTGTAATCTATTTTTATGTATGTTTTATAAAAATATAATCATTTTTCCAGTTCTGGTAATTTTGAGTGTTACACTGATAGACATGTATGCAAAATGCATACATATACACAAGGCACGTGAACTATTTAATAATATGTCTCAAAGAAATATGGTGTCATGGAATGCAATGCTTTCAGGATATGTAGAAAATGGTGTTCTTGACAAAGCTTTAGATATTTTCAAATATACGCCTCAAATAAATGTGGTCTCATGGAATTTTATGATTACAGGCTATGCACAAAAATGGCTTATTGAAAATGGATTGACATTGTTTCACCAAATGCAATAAACATATGTTCATCCAGATCAGTTCACGTTTGCCACCATTCTCCCAGCTTGTGCCAAAATAGGAGCTATGGAACAGGGTATGGACATCCATCAAAATATAATAGAAAGTGGTCTTTTCTCATATATTGTATTTGTGAGTGCCTTAATAGACATGTATGAAAAATTTGGAAGCACATAGAAGGCATGAGAACTATATTATAACATGCATCTAAGAAATGCGGTCTCATGGAATGTGATGATCTCAGGATATGCACAAAATGATGTTCTTCACGACGCTTTGAGGCTTTTCAAATAATTCACACAATAAGATGTGGTCTCATGGAATACCATGATTATAGGATATGTACAAAATGGACTTGTTGTAAAGGCCTTGGAGACTTTTAAACAAATTTAATTTGCAGGTGCACCCCAAACTCTACAACCTTTGCGATTATACTTTCATCCTGTGTAAAAATGGGAGTTTTGGAATAGGGTATGGATATCCATACAAGAATAATGGAAAGAAAATTTTTCTTAGATTTTGTAGTTTCCAGTGGCCTCGTAGACATGTATTAAAATGTGGAAGCTTTCATAAGGCACATAAAATATTTGATAAAATATCTCAATGAGATGTTGTCTCATAGAATTATGATTGTAGGATATGCATAAAACAATGTTCTTTATGAGGCCTTAAAATTTTTCAAAGAAATGCTTGGACGAGATGTAGTCTCATGAAATGTGATGATTGCAGGATATACACAAAACAAGTTAGATGAAAAGGCCTTGGAGACTTTTAGGAAAATGTAATTAGCAAGTGAAAAGCCAAACTCCGCAACATTTTCCAGCATCTTGTGCCAAAGAGGAGCTCTTGGACTAGGTATGGACATCCATCGAAGTATAATATAAAGAAATTTTTTATTAGATATTGTACTTGTAAGTACCCTGGTAGATATGTATGGAAACTGTGGGAGTATACATAAGGCACGTAAAATGTTTAATAAAATGTCCCATTGAGACGTAATCTTATGGAATGTGATGTTTACAGGATATTCACAAGATGGGGTTCTTGACGAAGCTTTAAGGATTTTCAAAGAAATGCCTCAAAAAGATGTAGTCACATGGATTACAATGATTACAGGGTATGCATAAAATGGACTTGTCAAAAAAGGCCTCAGAGACTTTTTAAAAAATGTAGTTGGCAGGGGTCTAAACTAATAAATTTACCTTTGTCAGTATTCTACCAGCCTATGCCAAAATGGGATCTTTGGAACAGGGAATTCACATCCATCAAAGAACGGTAGAAAGTGAATTTTTATCAGATGTTGTTGTGGAAATTTTCCCAATAGACATGTATACAAAATGTGGAAGCATACACAAGGCACATGAAATATTTGAAAAAATGTCTTAATGAGAAGTGGTCTCATGGAATATGATGATTATAGGATATGCAATGCATGGTTTTTGTGAGGATGATCTCAAACTCTTTGAACTAATGAAGACCTCTGGAACATATATTGATCATCTAATCTTCCTTTGTGTTTTAGTTGCATGCAGCCATGCAGGTTTAGTGGATGAGGGTTGTAAATACTTAAATGGAATGGGTGACTCTTATTACATTATACCTACAATGGGCCATTATGGATGCATGGTTAACCTTCTTGGCCATGTAAGTTGTCTTGTAGAATCTATAAACTTAATCATCAAAATGCCAATTAAACTTATGGTGATTTTATGGATGTGTTTTCTCGGTGCTTGTAGATCACATAATAATATAGGGCTTGGAGTATTTATAGTGACTCTTGTTATTGAGTTGGATACACACAAAGCCACACCATATGTTCTTATGGAAAACATCTATACCGAAGTGGGTAGGTGGGGTGATGTTCAACAGGTAAGGAGATTGATGAAAGATAGTGGAATTTAAAATATGTCTGGATGTAGTTGGATTGTATTGCATAAAATGCTACATGTATTTTGTGCATGAGATGGAACACTCCTATAAACACTATAGAAATTACCTTGGTAGCTGACGAAGGCAGGTTATTTTCTAGATTTAAGACATGTCCTGAGTGATTTGGAGGAGGAAAAATATTTTTTCCTCTATCACCATAGTGAGAAGTTGGAAATTTCAGTTGGATTGTTGACGACACCCCCTAGAACAATTATCAGATCCATTAAGAACCTTCAAGTGTGTTTACTACCAAATTGAATCCAAGTTTATCTCAAAGATTGCTACATGAGAAAACATTCTAAGAGATACGAATTGCTTCCATCATTTCAAGCAAGGACAATGTTCATGTCGAGATTACTGGAGATGCTAACTCAAGCAAGTTGTAAACATAGGCTAGGGATATCAAACACAAAATGGATCGAATGTGTAAATTATAGGCTCAGGATGGACATCTAGTAAGGAGGAAAAATAATCAACAGGGTAGCACTATGGAAATGAGACCTTTGGATGGGGATATAAGCAAATAGGCAAAATATGATGGAATAATGCTAAAGATTTCTTAAGAGGGGATGCTTAGTATTATTTTATATAACATTTGGTATCAAACAGGTATGATATCTTGACTAATTCCGAGTGTGTAGGCCCCAATCATTGATACTACAGGAGAATGTGGATTTTAGCTGAAATGCACTTCCATGTGCTGTAATAGGCACTTTCCTAGGCATGAATTTACATCTCCATTGCTTGGATGTTCCCATCAATTATTATACTTGATTTTACAACATGTGTCATAATGTTGGCTAAATGAGAAAATTACCCCATGGGGGTATAAAGATGTTTGTTGCTTTATTTGGTCATTTTTATTTTGTTTTTATTCCACTTGTATTAACTGGGTTTTGAAGGAAAAACACCTATGTTATTTTCTTATGTAATGGTTGTTTATTGTTTAGCTAATCTCTTCCCACTTGCATGGTTTAACTAACAAAGTTCTATTATTATTATTATTGATTCAAGTTTTGTGTCTGTATAGATCACCTAATGGATAGATGTAGGTTTTATTTTGTATCCATACACCTCTAGGCTTAACATGGCCAAAATTGATGTCCAACTCATAACTTGATTTTTGGTAAGAAGTGATTGTTTGGAGGAGTTGTTGAGGAATGTTAAAGGCTACATGGTACTTTTAAAAGAGCCCTAGTATACCATACCTATGGTTGGGTTAGGTCGTTCACAGGCTCATTTGTAGCGATATTGTTTATAAACCTTTTTACCCCCTTTTCAACCATCAATATTTATGATTTTTGGACCTTGGGTAAGATTGGAATTTGGAGTGCAAGTTACATGCTCATGTATGAGACATTGTTCTTGCTTATCTGGGATTCACGCAGATCAAAATTTTACTGGTTTTTACAGTGCATGTTGGAATTGACTCTGGGTGACATGGAGTCTTAGGTAATGAGCAAGTTGACGAATGTCACCATCCTCTTCAATTTTTGTTTGGAGACTATTCAAACTTATATTATCCTCTAACATGGAGGGTTGTGGGGTTCTTTTGTTCTTTTTATTTTGGGGCTAATTTTGGAGAGGAGTCCCATGGTTGTGAAGAGCTTGGATTTTGACTTAAAGGATCTTGTTCTTGGGCTTGGGAGATTGGATTCTAAACATATGTATCTTACTGATTCTAGGCCTCAAGAATATTTTTGTTATGTTATTTTCCCTAAAAATAAAATACTTTTTTCTTAGAATAAAATGTGGATAGATGGGGTAGAGACTCCCAAAATTATCGAGTAAATTATAGTCCATCCCCCACTTTCAACTCTTCATGCATGAAAAACTAAGGAGGTTATGAGATGTTAGGCATCCCAATGATTGTGCATCATATTAGCAAGTTAAGATCTACTCATTTCTTGATGAATCAAGCCAAAAAAATACAAACTGTTAAATAGGCTCCTTTTTTTTTATAAAATCATTTTCATCCCATTTCTTCCTTTAGACCAATTTCATCCTCAGCAACCAATTTTTGATATGTATCTCAAGAGGTCAGGGGGAAAACACTCTAAATAAGAATCTACATGTGTTAACTTATATGCATATATGGAAGCAATATGAATGAATTATTCAGATATGAACATTCAGACGAAAACATGCAGAAAATATACTTGAACTGAAAGAGAAAAAAAGTATTTTAATATGTGCATTTAGTACATGGCATACACTTGAGAAATATGTTTGGTTGTCTATGATTTGAGATGTCTACTATCTGCTCGCTATGTAATGCTACATATATGTATCCATTGATTACAAAATTGCAAAGGCATGAAAAATCGTTATGGAAGTAAAAATAATTGAGCTTCCGTGTGTGACTCATGCCTTCTGTTGGTTGAGCTCATCTATGTAAAAAATTTGATGGTTGGAAAATGTTAGGCCTTCAAGGGGAACCCCTTGACTCGTGTTGGTGATTTTCCCATCAAAATGGAGGCCATATTGTTGCCAACACCTTATGGTATCATATGGCATGAATTAACCTTAAGAGGTGTGGCATGTAGGTTTTTGGAACCTTGAGGAATCTGTCAACGTAACCTGCATAAGGTTTGACAAGCATATGAATGGCACCATGTCCCATATTCCCTTACACCCCTGTAGAATGCATACATCTAGCAGAGATAGACTGATTATTTTAAAGGTGCCACAATATATGGATGTTGTTCTAGAGTATTGTAGACTGTTTTTTTGTCTAAGCATTTTGATGTCAACTTCTTGCATTTAGTTTTCTACTTGTCAAACTTATTGAATAGATGGTGAAAAAAAATCTACTTTTTGAATAGATCTATATGTAATTTTTCCAATTAAGGTCACCACTTGCGATCGAATGAGTTCCTTTGAAAGGAATCTTTATAGAACATTAATTTATGCAAGAAAACTTCATCTGTAGAATTAAGAACTAGAGGTAGAATCAGCTGTTGGAATCTACTATTGCATGTAAACAATATATTTGAATAACTATCTGAACTGAAGGTAAGCTGATTGTTTGTGTCCAAAGAAGAAACAAGTTATCCTTTTAACATGTGACAAGAACTAGAAAATAATGCCCATACCCATTGGGTCATGGGGTATTTGTTTTTCATTCTTATATAATGATAAAGGGATGTTTGATTGAGTGGAAACATTTAGTTTCTTGATGCCTAAGATTTGATATGGTTGCATGGAATCAAAGGCTCAGGGAAATATCAATCATACACTTATGTTTTTCTTTTCCAACTTACACTTACAAAATCAATCACACCCCTTATCAACATCAACTAAAAAATTAATAACTATCCCTTTAAATCAAATAACATATACCATTCGGCGTTCACATTGCATTGTAGACATGTGATTGCTAGTATTATACTTGTACCACCATTTTTACAGTATTTTGTATTTTTCTCATCCTAAAATGAATGGATTGCGTTAAAAATTACTTTTGAGATGGTTCTTTTTTATTTTTGTCTTACGTTTATATTTTCAAGAAATGGAGCATCCAAGAAATCTTACAAGCTTAATAAATCCCATTGAATATGGATTTCTCTTCATTTTCTTAGTTATTTATATCACTTCTGATGTTTTCTTATTAACAATGTGTTGTATGTTTGAATCTTAAACAACACTCTACTCTTTAGTCGACTTTAATAATACACAAAAATGTATTTTTATCTATTTATGTTCTTTAGTGGATTATGTTTTGTTGCACAAGTGGTATACCCAAGTAGCATTTTTTTGTGGACTTCTTCCTATTTCTCAAATGTCAATTTTTTTTGCTAGATTAACTAGAAATTTTGATTAATTTCTTTAGATTTGTCTTTATGATGTCAAGGTACAGATGTGTAGCTCAGAAACCAACCTTGCAAGAATCTCATGCTTGATTCAGATGTGTAGCTCAGAAACCAATCTTGTAGGCAAGTCATTCTTGATTCATTAGCACAAAGAGTACTAATTTTGTAGGCATGAATTCAATATTTATTGTATGTTTGGCCATTTCATTTCGATATTTTTCCATCATGTTCAATAAGTTGTTTTTATCAATGTTTTAAGCTTAACCTTACATGTGTTGCCATCTTTACTACAAGTTTCACCCCTACATTTGGGTGTGTCATGGAAAAACACTACCATACTCTTATGGTGATCCCATGCTTGCGAATATACGTGATCTTAAGTCCCTACTACATGTTAATTTAATATGGTTGTTGATTTGGTTCATTATATTTCAAAGAGATGGTTTTTTTTTTGGAAATTGTCACTTCATTCATGTTACTACTACCATGTAAACCTTCTAATAATTAATACAACATTACAACACATTATAGATTCATGTTTAAAATACAAGAAGACTTGTAGATATATGTACCTAGTTTGGTATTGAAATTAGTATAAGCAATGGAAAGGCTAAAAAAACATAACTACACGTTGAATGTAAATAGTGGTATGGAGGAGATATCAAACTATTAATTTAGTGGTATCAAAATGCACATGGAATGTGGGGGGTAAGTGCAACAAGTTGGTGGAAAAATTTGTGTACCGTGATCATAGTTTTTAAAACCATGATCACGAGATGTTTTTATAGGTTTGGGAATTTCTGAACCTAAAACCAAGATCACGGTTTAAATACCACGATCATGGTTATAAACCACGATCACAATCCTCTGAGAAAAAAATAACAAACCTGCGACTTCTCATTTTCCCCTGTGAACCGTGATTTCTCCTCCACTTTTGGCACTCGGGCTTTGAATACCCCTGCAAATTACTCTTCGGACTTCTGGATCATGAAATTTTCAAATATGCCACCAAGAGGAAGAGGTAAGCCCTCTATTTTGATCAAATATCTTGCATTTTAGGTTATTTTTTGTGATTATCATGGGTTTTCAATTTTTTTATTTATACAATTTCTTTATTTTTTAGTTGTTCAACAAGCTCGTAATCTTACAAACCATCCAAATATTCCTCAAAACCCTCCAAACATTCCTCAAAACCCTCCTCTAAACGTAGATATGCCTCCTGTGACTCCTTCTGTCCCCACAGAACCAACAGAAACACAAGTTGATATTGTTGGAAGAATCTGAAAAAATAAAATTTCCATTGAGAACCTTATTCAAATAAAAAGACAAAGGCATGCCAAAAATCTATCCCACATGACTTTAACCAACACATTGCAAATATCGATTGGCGAAATTGACTCCCCAACCAACCAAATAGACAGATGGAATACCTTAGAAGTGATTTTAGGTGGTGGTATGCAAATAAATTATCCCATGCATCCGTAAAAGACAAAAAAAATGTAAAAGACTACATTTGTGCATTATTTACTGACCCAAGAACCAATGCCCCCCGTGACTACTTACAAGCAGTTCCCAATCCATTGGTGCCCCAATGACCGAATCAAGAACATTTTTTTGGAACAATGTTGGATGGTTTTTGATTATCCACCATGCAACAATAGTGAGGTTCCACTCTATTTTTTAAATAAATTATATTATGAGTTTGTATTTAATGAGGTCCCAAATTATTTTAAATTTTCTGAGTTTTATGGGTGAGGAAGTGGCTCTACATAGAGTAGACCTAGTGCATGTGTTATTCAACCAAGGATCTCACATGCCCCAAAACCCCCACTGCCTTCAGTTATCCCTCCTACAGTGAAGGAGGTTGTGGAGATTGACACACTACATGCATTAAGGGATCTCACTGACACTCTAACCCAACATACTAACCAAATTACATCTAGTGATGTTAGTGGAGGTGTTAGTTCTAGTGCACCACACCACTATGAATCATGTGGTGCCATATGCACTGCGGGTGAGACACCATTTGCTGGATCACATGATTTCTTGTCTCTAGATGAGATGATGGCAGATGTTTTTAGAATTGGTGTAAATGATCTTGGTCTTTCACAGGTAAATATCAAATAATTATATATATATATATATATATACACACACACACACACACACACACACAATAATTTATTTCATATGAGATTTTAATATATATGTATTTGATTACGTCATGTACATACATGTAAAAGCTAATTTTTTTTGATTTTAAACAACAAGAGCTAGTGAAGGACACATCCGGCATCGACATGCTAGATACTACAGTTGGGTGTGTTACAAACATAAGTTTCAAGTTACTTACATTTTAAATTTCATTTGATCTCACTTTTATTATTAAATACACATTTTTAATGTTTGTTTATAATGTTTCATGTGTACATGTGTACATATTAATATGTTTTTATTTTATACTCAGGATCCTGGCGGGTCATCTTCTTCTCTGGGTATTGAGGCTACTGGTATGCCTCACGTGACTTTTACACAGGCTAGTTTCTCTTTACACTTTATTTCTAATTATGGAATTCTCTAGTATTTTACAATCCCATAACTCTAGCCAGTACAATTTGATCATAACCTTAAGCTCTTATGATGCAAGGGTTAAGTTTAACACTCTCCTAGATATAAAAACTCTCCTTTTATCATGATCATGAACACTTACCTATTTTTTTAGGCCTTATTGCTACTATTCCTCTTTTCATGCTAATACTCATTGCTAGATAGTTTTCAATTAATATTTATCTACATGTTTTTTGTATAGCTTATGACTTACAAAGAGACTCCTCCCTATATACAGACTGTGGAGGATGTTGTAGATGTTATCATAGCATCTATAGATCTACTAACTCAGGTATAAGTTTTAAAATTTGTTAAATTTTGGAGGAATTTTTTCTTATTACTTATCTACAATATCAAATTTTATATATGAAATATTTAATTTGAACTATTTATTTACATGTAGCCTACCCCTCATGAGTCTACCATTGACCATGCAACGCGTTGACGAAAAATTGATATGGATCATGAGATTGCGGTAAAATTTCACATGCATTATAAATTCTAAGTTTCTAACTTTTGAATGTATTTTAAAAATTTGGGTGTTAAAAAATTGATGTTTATGAATGTGCAGGCTAGGTTGCAAGCCTGATTAGAATCCGTAGTGATATCTCCCTCCACTACATCCACATGTCATGGACATGCTTCTTCAAGCAGGGCAAAGAGAGGGAAGATTTTTCATGATTAGATTCATAGGACTTGGATGTATAGATATATATGCCATGTATATAACCTTATGTGATTGCATGTGGTCCTATATGTATGACATACTTAGCTCGATACATTATGAACTTATATTTTTGGAGACACATGACACACTTTGTTTGATACATTATATCCATGTTGGTTTTCATAATGATATTACTTCTATGTTTGATTTGATTTCATTGCACATGATATCCTTAAATGTATGTTTTCATAACCATATTAGTTCTATGTTTGATCTGATTTGATGGCCTCAATTATGTGACTAGTATCCATATGATGTATATGATATATATGATGTTATGTTATTGTTATGATATATGATATATGATGTTATGTTATATAATGGTTTTGAAGGTTCTTGGGTGCAAGATCATATTTTTCAAGAGATTCAAGTGTGGACTTATATATCAATTTTCTTATTTTGAGCATGTGGTTAACACACTCCAAAGCAGGACAAAATGTACAAAATTAAAAGTGGTCTTGAGGGATTTATACAAGTAATTTTATATGTTTTTAGTGTACTTACAATTTATTTATTAAGTATTAGTCCCAATTAAGAGTTATTGATGTGTGTAATAATAAGGTCCTAATTTGAATTCACTTTTTAAAAAAAATACAGAAACATTGTAGTTTAGTTGGCATAAGATTTGAAAAAATATTATTAACACTCTATTGTGTATTAACATGCTTTAAAAAGAGATCAAACAATCATTAGAGTATTTACATGCTAATGTGTTTACCTTGTTGTAATCTCATTAATGTGAGCCAAGTAGTGAGAAGTCATGCCCCGAGATGTCGTGGGAGAAAACTATTAGCGCCAATGCATTCGATTGCAGGGGTATATGTGCCTTCAGGTGCTATGGCGGACTCTAGGGAGGCCCGGTTTGGAATCAGACCACCCGATCTTGAGCCAAGAACCCCTTCCCTATTAATCCCAATTCATGTTTTCAACATAAACTTATGATGATCACAACTTGATGCTCAGTCATCCAAACCAAGAACCTTTTGAGAAAAAACTTAAGTGAAGGAGGCCTCTAGTCACACCTAAGAATTCAGGGTCGTGACATTCCTTGAGCCTTCGTGGCATAAGTGTTTATAAACTACCTTTTCTAGGCAGTCTTAGGAAATGAACAGACGCGAGTAGTGAGAATTCATGCCTCGGGATGTTATGGCACCAAAGTGACTGTGCCAACATGTCTGAGTGGCTAGGTAAACACTAGAGGAGACATCATTTAGGTGCATGACAATGTTGTTGCTTTCAGGATACTTTGTTCGGGCGTAGTCCCTTAAGAGCCCTGAGACCAAAAAATTGTTCAACTTCGATGAGTGATTACTTGGTCTCTGCAGCACTTAGAGATGTCTCGTCATATCCTACACCTTAGTGTAGGGATCCTCTAAAATATTTTGTATCAGTTTTTTTCGTCTCTAATCAGTGCTCTCACTTTCCTACTATTTGCAAACGTGCGAAATAGTGCAGTTTGAGCCATTGTAAGGCTATCATACACTATATTTTACAAATGTTAGGTATTGGCACTAGAAAAACTGTACCAACATGTCTGAGTGGCTAGGTAAACACTAGAGGAGATTTCGTTTTGGTGTGCAACAATGTCATTGCTTTCAGGCTACTTCGTTCGGGCATAGTCCCTTAAGAGCCATGAGACTAAAAAACCGTTCAACATCGATGGGTGATTACTCACTCTTTGTGGCACCTAGAGATGTCTTGTCAGGTCCTACACCTCAGTGTATGGACCCTCTATAATAGTATGTCTCATTTTTTTCCATATCCAATCAGTGATCTCGCTGTCTTACTAGTTACAAACACGTAAAATAGTGCAGTTTGAGCCAGTGTAAGGTTGTCAAATGCTATATTTTGTAAACGATGGATCTTGGCACCGAACTGATTGTGCCAACACATCTGTATGTCTAGGTAAATGCTAGATGAGGTGTCATTTAGGTGTGTGAAAATATTGTTACTTCCAAGCTACTTCATTTGGGCGTAGTCCCTTAAGAGGCCTGAGACCAAAAAATATTTCAACTTTAACGGGTGATTACTTGGTCTCTGTGGCACCTAGAGATGTCTCATTGGATCCTACACCTCAGCATAGGGACCCTCTACAATATTTTATTTTAGTTTTTTCCATCTCCAATCGGTTCTCTTGCTGCCCTATTATTTGAAAACGCACAAAATAGTGTAGTTTGAGCCAATGTAAGGCTGTCAAACGCTATATTTTGCAAACGGTGGGTCGTTGCACCAAACTGACTGTGCACACGCATAGGGATGGCCTTTTAAACACTTGGGGAGGTTTTGTTTCGGTTCTCTACACTCCCGGTGCTTCTGGGATACCTCCTCCGGAGTCAAGAACCCCTTCCACAAGTACATAAATTATTGTTAGTTACTTCTCTTTTCTTATAAAACAATGAAAGCTTCTCTTAGCTTAGAGAATATAAAATTATCTACTAACAGTGCCAACCACGTGAAGGTGGAAGCTTTTCTGACACCATTAACCTACATAAAAGTGTTAGTCAAAGAAATTTAAGTTGAATCAAAACCATACTAGATATATAAAAAATACACAAATTTAATAAAATATATGGACTTGAATCTAAAACTGACAAATTTAAACAATTCAAAGAAATTATATATACCAGACGAGCTCATGTAAATTCATTCCAATGTTCATTATCAAGATGTGGAAGTGAAAGATTTTCTGGCACTAATAACTTGCATAAAAGTGTTAGTCAAATAAATTTAATTTCAATCAAAACCATATACTAGATATATACAAAATACACAAATTTAATAAAATTTATGAACTTGAATGATCTGATTGAAAAATTTAAACAATTTAAATAAATTATATATACCAAATGACCATGTCTAAATTCATTCCAATGAACCATCGGGTCATGAAGGTAGAAGCTTTTTTGGTACCACTAACCTGCATAAAAGTGTTAAAGTCAAATAAATTTTTAAGTTAAATCAAAACCATACTAGATATATATATAATATACATAAATTTGATAAAATATATGAACTTGAAGATCTAGTTGATAAATTTAAACACTTCAAAGAAATTATAAATACCAAACGTGAGCATGTAAATTCATTCCAATGAACCATTAAGATTGGATCTACTCTGAATAGTGGACAAGATTGATTCATGATTTGACTCTCAGACCTTCTAAAGAATCTTGTTATTAGGCCTTCTTCGATATCCATACAGCTAAATATTGCGCTAGAACTAGATGCGAATATAAGATTATTTCATGTGTGTCTCAAATTCTTCAAACACCTAAACAAAAGAATTTTTTATGGATACCATCGAAGCCAAGTTCCAGTTACTACCACTGACCCTATAGGGTACTCAATATCTTCGCCATATATAATAGGAGAATTCAACTTTTTTCTTTCCTCGATGCAACGACATAAGAAATAGTATGTTCCTTCTTCATTGTC
Organism: Taxus chinensis; assembly: GCA_019776745.2. Classification (NCBI taxonomy): domain Eukaryota; kingdom Viridiplantae; phylum Streptophyta; class Pinopsida; order Cupressales; family Taxaceae; genus Taxus; species Taxus chinensis. The sequence goes on along the minus strand of CM034155.1, from coordinate 535,637,117 downwards.
TTTTGTCGCAATAACTGCAAACACATGTCCTACAAAAAACAAAGGTTTCAAATCAAATTTAAATTACATATTAATTTCAATGGATGTAACTCAATACAAAATTTGTAAATAACCATTTACCTTGTTACACCAAAATTAAAATTTCTTCAAAGTCCTTGGATGTTGCAACTTCATTTGGAAAAACAAGTTGTAATGCCTGAGGAGTTTGATAACTGGGAAGTAGAGTTAGAGGCCTACAAATCCATCCATCCACCCATTCTTGTGAATCACACTTAGCGATAAAAAAAATTTGATACAAGATGCACAAAAACACACCAACTTTATTTTTTGTGGCCCACAAAGTAGCATCTGAGCTACAAAATGATTTCATATCACTGGACCCTGTGAGTGTCATAAAATCCTCATAGTTAGTAATTTTTTTTCCTCTATCAACCAAAAATATCTGCGAACTGTGAAATTTTCTTGAGAACCTTGGGCCATGTTGTTAATACACCATTCCAATATGCTCTTTCCATATTTCAATTTAGCACCATCTTTGAACTTCAACTCTTCTCTTATAAGAGCTCTTTTTACACATGCCCCTGCATCGTCATGCTCTCCTTTTCCATGTTCAGCCTTAGTGAAACTCCAAATATATTGCACACCCATCTTGACGTGCATCATGCTCATCTAATAAAACATTCATGCATTATTAAACTGAGACATGCAATTATCTGACTATATAATTTTGATTGAAGCGGATGTCCTTATTAGGCAAGATTCCATAAAATAACTAGAAATATCCTTACACAAATTCAGTAGAATGAGTACGATCATCACTGATATAAAATTGGTACTCTCTTAAAAAAATGATCATTCTCTGTACTGTCAAGAGAATGTATAAATGTTATATGCACAAAAATTGCAACATGTACTAAGTTTTAATATTGTGATTGAACCTCCATTTGCGGTTGCAATGTGTAATTCTTTATAAAATTGACCATTGAAATAATAGTATCAATAGGAAATGTATCCTTGCATATCTTGAATTTTTCATCCAACCATCGAGCTCTATGTGTATTCCTAGCATACTCGTAAACAATTTCATCCTTAAATTTCCTCATAAATTGAGAAACAAGCATATGTTTTGTAACTAGCTCACACCGTTTAGAATCCTTTCCATATTTCAAATAGTATGGTACTGATTTTTATTTATCAAACTCAACTAAATTATGTCCTATTGCACCTCCAATTTTCTCATGGATGTAAATTTCTTATTTAGGTAATCCACCGCATGTACCACAACTTCCATCTAAACAATTCTGACTATAAACTTTTTTTCCATCTTCTTTTTTACAAAATATCGTAGGAAAGAAATACCTAGAAGATATTGGTGGAACTTGAACACCACATTCTGATAACATAGTTTTAGAATGAAAATCAAAACAAATACATAAAAATTTAACATAATGCATTGCAAATTCAACATGTTGCCTAAAACAGCAAGTGGTGCGAGCGTGGTTGATTTTCACATATAATGATTTCAACATTTCAAAAAAATGTTGACTAATTTTAATTTCTAGATGCTCCTATTCAAACTTACAAAAAAATTGAGTTTGTCTCATATCTAAGAAATTATTTGGATGTGGTTCGTGATTAGTAGAACCAACTCTTTGTTTTACAACATCTCTTGTATTAGGTGAAACTATAGTGTTATCGTGCCAAAATTGAATAACAAATTCTCTTATAGCATCAGATATATCTTTGTCCTTACATGGTGCTCTAGCAGAAAATGCCCAAAAATTGGTGTTATTGATTGATTAAAGGATATTATGTTCAATTGTTTTCATTAGAGTTTTTGGATTAACTTTCAACATTCGAATTGTTTACGTAATCAAATGTTATTTTTTGTTGATTCACTTACAACACTAGTAGCAAGTACACGACACACAATATTACTATCCCTTGTGTGTCTCTTGACACTAACAATGTGATATGTATCATGAAGGTTTTCAAAAATTGTAGAAGTTTGACCACATATATTAGATGTTGTCAATCCTAAGGTGTTTAATGTAGGTATCATTTTATTCAATTTCATCAAACTAACCAACAACTGACATCTTTTGGAATCATTTAAAATTTCAAAATGATTATCCCAAATTTCAGTGGCTTTTCTTCTTATTTTCCATTCAGAAAGTTTGTTAGACATTGGTTTCAAAATTTTCTCATCAATTTCAATAAAATAATTAGGTCTCTTATGTAAAATCCTAGGAGGTGTTTTTGTCAAATTTTACGTGTCTACAGTTTCAACCTAAATTTCCTAATTCACATTTTCATTATCTTCTTCAATTTCAACATAGCTACATCACAAGTATTTAATTTATCTTCAAAATTGATAGTAGAAACATTACCTGGTTCCTCATTGCTTACAATAGTAGGGGTTGAAGATGAACCTCTTCTTGATTCACAAAGATTCTACATTCACTTAACATTTTGACATATTTTGGCCTCTAATTGTTTTTGCGTCTATTACAGGTTTTTGGAGGCAAGGAAAGTGTGGAATTTTGAAGCAATCATTATTTAGAGTAGGTTCTCCTGAAGATTTATCGCTTGGAGGTGTATCTCTGATTGTGATAGGATGCAAATATATTTCCCACATGTCAAAAAACCCTTAGTTGAAAGAACATAATTCAACGTCTTCTTTGTAATGTGTAGTAAGAGCGATAGAAATTATGTTCCCGTCTTTCCAATAATGTTTCCCTTGTTCCCATACTTTTTGTCTTATTTCTTGTGTTGTTTATGTAAGTTTAAAACTAGGAACGATTATAATGTTTCCTCTTCTGTTTTATTGGCTTCATCTAATATACATAATGTATGTGGTCATTCTATTTGATAGAAGATTTATGTGGAAAATTTGGGGTTATTTTTATTGATATATTTCATCTGAGATGACTCTCATATATATGTAAATATTTATTTATAAAATTTATTATCTGCAATTTTTTTCTTCAAGACTTGTTGCGTGTAGTCCTTCATGTTCCCTATTATTTCTTATGTACTTGAGGCCTTTTTAACAATCCAATGTTTTGTTTGTGGATATAAAACTATATCATGGCAAGAGAAATTATAAAATTAGTTGTCTTCACTTAATTTTTAACCATAATCCAATAACTTGTTTTTCCCTTTTCCCTCTGTCTGGTCACGATATTTCATATGAGATAAATTTCTTACATATGTAAATATTTATTTTCAATAAGTAGAAATTTATTTTCTGCAATTTTGTCTTCAGGACTTGTTGTGTGTAGTCCTTCTTGCTCCCTATTTTTCCTTTTGAACCTAAGGATTTATGAGCATTCCATTGTTTTGTATATTATAAAAGTGTATCATGGCAAGAAAAATTATAACCTCACTTAATTTTTAACTATAATCCAATAACAATGATATTTTTTACTTGCAGTGATTCGCGTACTATCTTTACCCATTTTCATAGCACGCTACATTTCAAACACTCTTTTTTTTGGGCCTAAAAATTCCACACTGCAATGTGATTCTTAAGCTCCTTACTATTTTTATTTAATTTATTCTTGTTACTCAATAGTTACTTAAAGATATCAGAGTTTTTCTGGAGTGGGAAAATGATATCCTTATAAATTTGAATGTTGAACCCACCAGCCCCAATAAGAAAATCTTGAATCATAATATAAAATTCACTAAATCACCAGATGGAAGATGCAAGATTAACTTTCATGGCTCAGCCCATGTGAACGACAAAGCGGATGTCGGACGGGGTCTTGTTCGTGACCATAGTGGAAGATGTATTAGGGACTATGTGGGCCCCATTGGAAATCAATATAACAACGTGGCTGAAACCAGAGCTATACTTTGGTATGTCATGACTTAGGGATAAAAATATGAGTATTGAAGGTGATTCAATGTGTGTCATAAATTCCCTCAAGGATAGTAGAAAATGTGGATGGAAGCTTAATAATTTGATTATGTAGGCACATGTCATTCTTGCATCATTTGATCAAGTGGTCATTCAACACACTTACTGAGTTGGAAATAAACTGGTGGATGCGTTGGCCGAAAAAGGTACTGCCATGGTGGAACTGGTAACTTGGATTGGGACATGTACTCTGTGGGGTCAGGTTAACAAGCTCATTAATGAAGACACAATGTAGGAGGAAGTTTTATGATGATACCCCTAGCTCTCACACTTGGGTCTTTGAAAGGAATTATATTTTCTGGAATACTAACCTTGTCCAATTCATTTTCTTTTTCCTAAATTTCATCCAGTTTATTTCTCGGTTCTGTAAATACGATCATACTGAAGGCTTCATGGGGGAAGACAGGGTGCGAATGGAGCCCTCTACCTTTCTTCACCTCAAAAATGGTATGGTTCTGTGGAAGATGTTGCATAAAGATGGTTTTACTAGGTTCATCTATCGGCTTAAAGGTAACGACCCTTCCCTGTCTGTTGATTTTCCAATTTTCTTGATTGGTAGTGGTTTTATTTTTACAGGGGTTCAAATTGATGTTTCTAAGAATGTAATAGCTGAGATTATTGGGTTAAAAACTAGAGGCCTCAAAGTTTTCAAAGACAAAACCTGGAAAAAGCATGAAGTTGTTACCTTTTTTTAAGACGGGGAAAACATTATAGCCTATGATGATGAAATTGCTCACACCTGTCTACCGGATAGGTGGGTTGATGTTTTCTTGGTAATTATGAAATATCTAACCCTCAAAGGAAAATTTCGAAAAATATTTACTCACCATTTGTCTATCCTCAATTTCTTCCATCGGGACCAGACTATGACTCTTGCATATTTTCTTTATTGGTTGTTTCTCTCAACCATTAAGGATTTTAACAAATAAAAGGTGAAGAACAAATCATGACCTTGAAAGGGCTATTGTTCTCCACAACTTCCCTGGTAATGTTAAAGAGGAAAAATTACTAATGATTCGATCTACTTGTGATTGTCTACTCTATTGAAATGAATGATTTTCTACTCTATTTGATATGTAATTGAAACCAATGATTTAAAATTAACAATTTAAAAAATAAAGCAAACAAACACACAATTCTAACCTCAACAAGCAAGAGCTTTGGAAAATTTAGTTGTATCTGTATCTATCCCCTCAGTATGTTCCTTTTTTTCTCCGAGTTTTCATGTGAGTCCAAGGGATTGGGAATGCAAGAACAATAGTAGGAGGATGGCACTTGAGCAATGATATCTTGTTGGAAGTCCGGATGCAATGCAAGTAGAAGAGGGATAGCACAAGAGATCAGAGCTTGGCTATGCGTTTCCTAGCAAGATTGTGGCAGCAATACAATGTAAGATACACAAAAATTCCCAAGCATTTTTCTTGAATACAAGCATGGAATATATAGGAGTTGAGAATGGGAGGTGCCTTCATGCACAAGGCAAGAAGAAGTAATTCCAACTAATTAAATCCATTTAAAAATAGAAGGAGGAAGTAGAACCAAGAAATCAAAGCTACTTTTAGACAATTTGGCTCACAAATGCATGCTAAAAGTGAAATTAAGTGAACCGTCACATGTTAAAACATGCATGATGGAATATGGAAAAAGCGAGTAGGACCACCGCCCTATTTGGGGCGGTGGTTTCAGAACTGCCGCATAGGCTAGGCAGTGGTCCTGGCACTAAAGGTTAAAACATGCACAGAATGAGGTAGAAAGATAGAAAAGTGTGGAAAGGCTAAATAAGGACGTCTAGGTAACAAATACACACTGTGAATTGACTTTAGAGCTCGAAAATCTTCTTGAAAGGACCTTAATCATCATTGGTGACTTTAGTAACTATTTTTCGATAATGTAGCACATGTACTTTTGGGTACATACATATTGATCCCTCGGAGAAGCGTCTTAGCCATGAAAAGGCATAAAACATAGAGTCCGAGTATGGCGTTCCTGAAAACGAGAGTTAGAAGTTATACCTGACATGTCTATGTGTCAAAATTTCACCGCCTAAACTCCTGCTACCTACAAGAGAAAAAAGAAGAATCAAGTGTATATAGATAAAACATTGAAATAAACACTAAATCAAAACGACAAGATGACTTACCATTTGTGCGGGGATATAGAGATATAATTGCACCAACGCTCTAGCCCCGTGAAAACATACACTCAAAATGAGGTTAAAAATAACATATATGTATCAAAACAAACTCACTTTTCAATTCATTTGTGCATTCTCAATTTGGCGAATTCAGAGCTCTGGATTCACGGTGACTGTTTTTAATGAGAGTATAGCCGAAATGACCATTGCGGAATAGTGATCATGCCTCCACATGTGAGAGATCGTCCAGCGTGGTCAAAGGTTGGTTATTTTCAATTTTGTCTTTTTATACCTAAAATTTAAAAACATTGAAACGTTCACCTAGGGGGGATTATTGTCAAAAAAAATTGTCTTGAATGGGTCTCTAGGGGGCGCCCATAGGGAATTATTTTATTTGGTCAGGAATGGCCTTTTTTGCACTTTTGAGAGTTTTTTAGGGTCAAGGGCACGTTTGAAAAATTGGCTCAGGACCACCACCCAAAGCATGGCGGTGGTCCTGGAACCACCGCCTTGCATTGGCTGGTGATTCTGAACAGAATAACCAAAATGTTCACTAACTTGATTTTTTTTGGATTTTTCATGTTTGATCATTTGTTTGGTGAGCTTGTCTTCTTGTATATGTTACTAACTTGATCTTTTCTCATGTTTTGGTGAGTGCGGAAGAAGGAGGAATACATCCATTGGATTCAAGAGAGATAGAGTGATTGGCTCCCTGGGATTCTGGATCAGCTGACTCATGCCGAGAGGGACATTCTGCATAGGGAAAGTATCTGGAGAATTGCACGGGTGCTCCATGTTTCCCCCACCAGTCACATATTGTGTGACTTGTTTTCCTACTGGGACATAGATCATAACACCTTCTAGTTTCCAGGTGCTAGGGTTGAGTGGACCATTACTTTGGAGGATGTATACCGCATTCTTGGTATCTCGATTCTTGGGAGGAGACTAACTTTAGAGATAGTGAGATCCATGGCCGTGATGACACAGTGGGCCATGTATATGGAAGATGTCATTATCTCATCTGGTTCAAAGAAGGGGATAAAATTTTGGTCAATTACTACTACTCCTATTCCAATCATTTGAAGAGCCATTATGGGTATCTTGTCCTTAGGATTGATCGGGGACAAGGGAGGTGACACCCTTCTCTACTGTTGGGATCCTATTATCACAAAAATTGAGGGACATGGCCATAAGTACAAATGGAGAGTAGACATCCTAGGGATTACCTACCATGACAGATACAAGGTAGTCTAATTGTAGGGGTAGTCACTGAGCCACCCCACTCTTTTCATGAGCTAGGTATATGAGCATATCACCCCCCATGGAGGGGGAGTACATGTATTGGACCCAGGAGCCATTTGGGTAGCGAGGTGCACATCTATGTTAGTTCTTAGGAAACATCATCACTTGGTGGCTTCTTTGACTACGAAATACATGGTTGTCACTCCCTACTAGGACATGGCAGGGTTATGGGGACAAGAGGTGACCACGGTGGTAGCTTGTTCTACTACATGTCAGCTAGTTAACAGGGCTAGGAGAGTCGAGATTCATCTATTTGATCACGTTCCTTAGCATTTTGGCCTACCATATGATGACATACTTCCCCTAGTGGTATCGGTCTATAGGACCATTCAGGAGGCTTGGAGGGGCCCTAGAGGAGATCTTGACTAGACAGTGGTTACTCCAAGTGTGCCTATTGCAATTAGGTGTGTGGTTCATGCTCGATGAGCAGGTGGTTCCCCTTGAGCACCTTTACTCTAGAATGTGTCCACTCCTGCTCACAACAGAGAGGAGGATGAGCCTATTAGTGTGGACTCTGATTCTAAGGAGCATATAAGAGACGAGACTGAGGAGGATTCATTTGGAGAGGAAACTGAGGAGGATGAGGGGGGTGATGCTGAGATTAGTGAGGTAGCCTGTATGATAGAGGAGGAGAGTGATCTTGAGTGGTATGAAACTCAAGAGATGTTGAGAGCCACACATGAGGAGGCTAGTGCAAAGAGAGAGACCTTGGTCTCAAAGGAGCCATTTCCTCTAGATGGGGAGGGGGATGATGAGTCTGTGATAGGATAACGTTTGACCTCTGGCTTTGGGGAGGCCCCAAAACTACCAACAACATCAGAAGCAATAGTCACTGACCCTACCTGGATGCCCAGAGATCCAAGTATGTTTGATACTCTTCTCTCAACTTTTTTAATTTGAAACATTAGTTTTGATATTCTCTTTTGATTTACGTTTTACGATTTTCTAACTTATTTGTTTCTTCTCTTTTCCCTACTTACAGCGACTGCACAGGAGTGGAGAGAGCTCATCTGATGGGTATGTGTGCACACCCTACTGATGCCCTTGGGGAAGACCCGACCCGAGCTGACCGATGATTCAGTCCAGCCACTAGCTTTCAGCAGACACACTGATGTGTTTGCTCCTGTTTGGAGGATAGCGGAGGTGGTGACCTTCCTCTGTACCATGGTGGCTGGATATGAGGCCATCGGGCGTCTTATGAGGTAGAACCATTCCTAAAGTAGACCATAGCCAGTGGCTACCACCACAAGCATTTGCACCATTCGGTTCATTCCCAGCGTTGTCGCAGACGCAACGGGATCCCTAGATGTGGTCGTGCACCATCCAAGGGATCCCATATGGATTGATAGGACAATGGGCCATTTATTGCTTTGTTTCCATTTTTTCAGGCACTTAAATATTTTTTTGAATATTTCAGGCTCATTGCGAGCATTTTGACCATGCCTTAACACGTGATGGCATTGTGTAGAAACTTGACTTAGTATGATATATACAAACTTGTATTTTTAGTTCAGTAATCCATTGTATCTGAGTTGACTCTTTTTTCATTTTATTTATCATGTGTACTCTAGATGTTTATAATTTCCATTTTATATGCTTTTCAGAATACATGCAATGGGTGTGAAATGAAACAGAATGATTTCTCTATTTTTTAATGTTGATATATGATAATGTGAACACAATGTGATGTTGAACTTTAGTTTCTTTAAGAAATCTTTAATACTTCATATTGTCTTGGAAAAACGTGGTGATTTAATGATATGATAAGTAAATGCACTTGCCTCACTCCCAACCCCATGTAACCAGTAGGATGTGATGGCTCAACACCAAGAGCCTGAAAGGGCACAAGTTAATATATTTTATTGAATGGTAATGATGAGGGAGAGACAATGGTATGACAGGACCAAGTTGAGACACTACAACCTCACCTTACTCAAGTTACCTCATAGCTTAGAATGTGATTTAATTTCCAGTTTATCTAGACTTAAATTTGTAGATGGCTACCTGGTTGAAAAAATATGGTTTTGAGGTTTTTAACTCTTTTGGAATTTTGGACATCTAACTCACTTTTTTTTGAGTTATGATTTCACAACATTTGAATTATTTGTAACTTTCAATCTTATCAAAGAGAACCCCTACACCTTGCCCCATGCTACTAGTAGGAAGCATGGGCTCATCACCATGGATAAAGAATAGGCGAGTAAGGGCATTTCTCTCCTTTCCCAACCCCACATCACCAGTAAGAGATGCAGGCTCAACACTGAAGGATGGTAAGGCAAAGAAATGTGTAAAATAAAAATTTTCTATGGATTTTAATTTGACTTACTCATCTAGGTAAAATGTTTAGTATGTTCTTATTTCCAAAGAGATCTTTATGGGATAGATGTGACACCATGAAGCTTCTAGAATAGACTATAGGCAAAAACACCTAATCTAGAAAGAGACTATAAGTAGAACCAAGTATGCAGGCCTTGGTATGATCACGATCAAAACTTTTTCTTATCCTATTTGAACTGATGAAATGATTTGAAAACAATTGATGATACCATGAAAATTTGAAGAGACATGATTTGAATGTTTTTCCAATGTTTTTCAGAATTTTTTAGGAGTTATAAGAATAAATCCCTTGATCAAAAATTTTACAAAATAAGCTGGAAAATGAAAGTGTAATACAGATGTAGTAATGTACATATGAAAATGCTAATAGATCATGCATAATACCTCTTTAGGTGAAGAGATTTCACAGATTCATTAAACTCCTCACCCTCTAGTGTACACAGGCGAAACACCCCATTTTTTTCCTCTTCTACTACTCGATATGGACCCAACCACCTAGGTCTTAATTTTCTCCCCTCGCTGGTCCTTTTTTCTATCTGGCTGTCAAGTCTTAAGACCAAATCTCCCTCGTATGTTTCATGCTTGTAAACCTTCTTGTTGTATTACCAAACCATCCGGTCGGCGTAAACATTGTGTCATTGTTTAGCGTTGAGTCTAACCTCATCAATAATTTCTAACTGAGAGAGTCGTGCTTCTCGATAGCCTTCTTCTCCTAAGATTTTGTACAATGAAATATAGAGACTCGATATTTCAACCTTGAGTGGTAAAATTGCTTCCACACTAAATACCAAAGAAAATGGGGTTTCCCCTGTTGGTGTTCTAACTGACGTCCAATAGGCCCACAAGGCCAGGAAAAGCTTTAAATGCCAATATCATTTGTTCTCCTTAACAATTTTAAGGAGGATGGATTTTAATGTCTTATTCGTAGCCTCACCCTATCCATTGGCCTTATAATAATAAAGATAAGTCTTGTGGTGAATTATCTTGAACTTTGCACACAATTCACACACCTCATCATTCTTGAAGGACGTACCAATATCTAAGATAATGACTTGTGTGAAACTGTACCTACAAATGATCTAGTTTAATATGAACTTAGCAATCATAGACCCGGGTACAATGGTAAGAGGCATGGCTTCTACCCACTTGGTAAAATACCCTGTGGCCGTGATTATGAAGTTATGGCCATCTGTTGATGAGAGAGATAATTTCCCTATTGAATTCAGGCCTCATGTGGAAAAGGGCCATGGGATTGCGATTGGTTGCAAATCTTGTGCCGGTATGTGGATCTCGTGGGAGAACTCTTGGCATTTGTGGCAATTATGCACAAACTCTACTACATCATGCTCTAGGGTGGGCTGGAAATAGCCCATCCAGTGTATCTTCTTAACAGTGGCATGGTCACCGAAGTGACCCTCGCTATGTGATTCATAAAGAATCATTTTATATTCTTCTGCATTAACACATCTTAACATCATTCCGTCAAAGGCTCTACGATAGATCACTTGTGCCAAAATAACATACTTAGCGGCAATGACATGTAGCCACCTTCTTTTTTGTGATGTTTCCCCTTTTGGGTACGTATGGTCCACTATAAAATTAATAATGTCAGTATATCATAGACAAGTAGAAATGGGGGGCCAAGTCTCGACAAAGTATACACACTCATCGAGGAAGTCTAGATCTACCAGATCGCCTCCATCTAATGGCTTATCAGCCAATCAATCCATAATTATTTTTCCTTTGATGGATTTTTGATTAGCAAACGTTCGCTCAAATTTTCCCATCAGAGTTATGAAGCACCCAGACTTCTTAGATAAGTATCCTTGTTTGAGGAATGTCCGCAAGTGATCTGACTTAACAATAACCCTCGTTTCTTGATTCAACATATAATGTCTTAAGTGCTTCGTCGCAAAGAATATGGCAAGGAATTCTTTCTCTGCCTAGGTATAACTTGTCAAATAATCAAACAACATTTGAATAATAAAATAGACTCCATGCTCTCATTTTTCATCATCTTCTTGAGCCAACATGTAGGCTAGCAAAACATCTGTAGCTCCCGAATATAAAATCAAAGGGAAATCTGATCTAGGTAGCATGAGCGTGGGAGGGGACAATAAGAATCATTTAACTGACTCAAATTCCTCATTGCATTCATATGTCCAAACAATGCAGGAATCCTTTTTTAAATTTTTTTTGATTGGGTGAATAGAAAAGGTCAAGTCAAGGATGAATCTCCAGATTGCCCTGAGTTTTCCAAGAAAAGATCTAATACCAAACTCATCCATTGGTGGAATCATTTCCAATATAGTTCAGATTTTGGATGGGTCTACATCAATTCCTTGTGAAGATGTGATGTACCCTAAAAGCTTGCCTCTTGTTGCACCAAAAACACACTTTTCTAGATTCAATGTGATGTCATATTCGATTAAGCAAGAAAGGATTATATAAAGCACCTTTGGGTGATCACGGTGCTTTTTGGCCTTATCCGGTTGGTCATCCATGTAGAATTCCATAATATCATGGAATATATAATTCATCACTCGTTGGTACGTAGCACTAGCGTTCTTAAGCCCGAACGACATGACAACATAGCAGTAGGTTCCCCAAGGATTTATAAACATAGTTTTGGCTTGATCCTCTTCAAATACTTTGATCTGATTATACCCAAAGAATCCATTCATCAGAGACAAAAACTTGAAACCAGCTGTTGTGTCAATGATAACATCGATGGATGGTAATGGGAAATCATATTTGGGACAAGCCTTATTTATATCCCAAAAATATATGCAGATGTGGATCTTTCAATTTTTCTTGAGAACGGGGACTATGTTAGATACCCATTAAGAGTAGTCAATTGTCTTGATGAATCCCACCTGAAGGAGTTTCATCACTTATTCCTTCACCATGAGGGCCACCTTTGTCTTCATGGGCCTTGAATTTTTCTTAATCAACTTTACATCTGGTTTGGTGACGAGATTGTGCACCATAATGTGTGATGTAATCCCCGTCATTTCTTTGTAATTAAATGTGAATTATTTTTTATGCTCCATGAGAATGTGGTTATGTATTTCAACCTCCTCATGAGTTAAAGAGGACCCTAGCTTCAAAATATTTGGTTCTTCCTCAGCCTCGATATTTATATCGATTGTTCCCTTGATTAAGGAAGCGTTGCCTTCCTCAAACTTGGGCGGGGCCGGAGGAAACTCTAAATCCCTCTCTTCTCATACCTCAAAAATTTTGAATTCCTTCCCAGGGGAAGAATCTATCATGGGATTTCCAAAATAGGAAGAACAGTGTGGAATTAGAGAAAGATTAACCTCGTGATGTGCAAGGTGTAACTCTGTGAGAGCGTTTAGATATTCTAGAGTTGCTTTATTAATGTCAATGTGATTTTCAATGATAGGCTCACTCTCACTCTCTACGTATGTCAACATTGGAGTTACCGGTGTCTTACGAACCAAAGGTTCTATATGAACCGAGACCATGAAGTTTGAATCTTTTCCCTCACCGCTTGGAGTAAAGCGAGAAGCAAACATTACGATCAATTTTGCAAGGAGATTTTGGTCTCATGGAATTGCTTTGATTGATATGAAATCAAACCTCTTTGTTAAATTCAGCATTGTTGTTTTGTAAAGTTGCAAATTCTAAGCTCTAGTCTCATATTCTTCAGGTACTTGATTCGCAACTAGTTGTGAATCACCCAGCACCCTAATATTAAGAACACCCATTCTTTCGGCTACAATGAGACCAAGTAAAAGGGCTTCATATTCAGCCCCATTATTTGTGCACTCGAAGTTTAATTTAAAGGCAAAAGTGAGAATCCTTCCCCCATGAGAGGTAAGAATCACACTTTCCCCAGAGCCAAAATGGTATTTGGCTCCATCGAAATGAAGAGTCCAACAATTACTTGAAAAAATGGGTGTTGGATCATCCTTTAAATCTTTCTCCTTCACTTCAGTTACCTTAACCATACAAACCTCATTTGCTGGTAGAGAAGTGAGTCCTAGGTTATGTCTCATGCCCATAGAATTGAAAGGAAGGAAAATGGGTAAATATTTTTCCAATAGCTCGAAAATATTTGTCGTAGTTCCTAATGATAATATCTCTATGATGACAGTGTCATCTTTGACTGCCATAATTTCTTCGATCAAACCCGTGACTTCTAACTCCATTGTAGGAACCAGTTGTTTCCTCTGGTACTGATCTTGTAGGTTTATTTAAATGATTTTTAGGAAGCTCAAATTCAGAGTGGATGCCTGGCATCTTTTTCAAGTTAGCTAGGTGTATGTTGAAGGGTTTTGGATCACCCTGTGCCACAAAGACCTTCCCTAAATACATGAACCTGACTTCTTGAAACAAAGTGGAGGGAATCGACTTCATGCAATCAATCCAAGGATGGCCAAGGATCATATTATAGTTAGTTTCCCGATCTATAATATAAAACTCAGTTAGTACCATCTTAGGTCCAAGGGTGACTGGAACACTATGGTTCTAATTGACGTTGTTTTGATGATGTCATAGCCCCTGAGCGTATTTCGTGTCGAAGAGAAATTGGTCTCTCTATACCCTAGCTTTTGAAGGAAATAGAAGGGGACTATGTTGGTTGTTACCCCATCATCAATCATTTCACACTTTACGTAGTAGTTGTAAATATAGACTTGTAAGAACAATGGTGAATCACCTCTATGAACTATTTCAACATCTATGGCATCTTGTTGATTTCGAATACAAACCCAACATGTCTTTCAAGATGCCTTGGGGGATAGACATCAAATTCCACAGTTTATTTGTGATTCTAGACGAGGTGTGACTTCAACCATATTACCAAGACCCAACGCTTCTAGTAGAGCGGCCCTATGAGTAGGGGATTTCTTTAGTAGATCTAAGAAAGAAATGTGCGAGAATGTCTTAGTTAATTCTTTGATCAAATTGTAATCTCCTACTAGCTTGCTTAGCGTATCATGAATGTCATCTGATGTAGTTGGGTAGATCAAGATAGGTTATGAAGAATAATCCTTAGTTCTAGTAGCAGCATTAATTTAAGGTTCAGTGTCCAACCCCACAATTTTTGTTTGCTGGTGACCATCCAAAGGAGGTGCCACTTGTGGTTTTAACAAATTTGATGCTTCACGATCATGGGTCCCTATTACAATACCTTTGTTCAAACCATTGGGATCTATTATACCATCTTTTGGATGCATGGGGAGAGGATCATTAAAGATTCCCAGTGGTTGTTCTATGGTGATACCAATACCATGTAGGTGTTTTGAGTGGGAGCTATTGGGTTTGCAAAAAACATGTCAACAAATAACTATCTTTGATCCTCTAGTAAACGTTGTAAAAACTTGTTACAATCATGGCATATTCTTGCGTCATGCCCGCGAACCCTATAGAAACCGTAATATAAATCAGGATCGTAATATCGAGGCCTTTGGTTTGAACCTTATTGTGGCCCAAAATTATGGTTATTTTTTAGTTGTTGATTGTTATTGTTGAAATTCAGGAACTCTTGCCCTTGGTTTTGAAATCATTTTGGATACCCGCCTGGGTATTGGTTAGGGCCTTGGGTCTGTGTTTGTCTTATTTTTTGAGGTTGTTGTTGTTGTTTTTGGTGGTTAAAATCTACAACATTGACTAAGGGCAAGAAGTTATTTTTCCTTTGATTGTTGTCATTGTTATTGTTGTTGTTTGAGGTGCTCCTATTGGGATAATTAACAAAGTTAGGTTTCTTAGGTTGGTCTGCCACTCCATCTGTTGTGACTCCACGATTCTTATTAATGATTTTTCGGTCCTTAGTTTTTATTCATGTTGTTGGAGTAACCAGGTTTATTTTGATTAGGGGTGACTAACCTTCCATTAGCTCCATAAGTCTTATGACCACTGTCAATGGCTCCTTGTTTAATTCAAAGAGCACCCTCTAGCAGCTCTTCATAGCTCCTTAGTGGGAAATTTTTAACCTCTTCCTTTGTCTCCTTGTTGAGAGAGTGGAGGAACAAATCACAAAGATTCGTTTGATCCATATTTGGAGCACTTACAGAGGATTAAAGAACTTGTCGCCACCTTTGAATGAAGTGGGCTGAAGACTCATTGTGCTCTTGCTTGATATGAAGGAATTCCCTGATTCTTATTCTCAAAATCTTGTTCATATCAAAATATTTAATAAATTCTTATACGAGTTGCTTAAACAAGTGTATTGAAGCCTCTAGTATCATATAGTACTAGTTGAGAGCAATACCTTCTAGTGTCTTAGGGAAATTATTCGCAACGACTACATCCCATGGGAGCATCTCTTGAATGGTTGTTGCGTAAGACTTGATGTGGGCATTAGGATCACCCTCCCCTTTGAATTTTGGTAGATTGAGCAAGGTTCTTGGGAGCATGACTATCCGAATGGAGAATTCTAGGGGCTCCTTGAGATATTCAGAATAGGTCCCCATTGCATATCTTTCCACCATTGAAGATCCTTGTTGGGGAGGTGAAGGTTACATCAATTTCTAAAATGGGATGTCGTAGACATTTTTGGGGCATATGGCATCCCCTACAATTTTCCATACGGACATGGGTAGGTGTACAAGTTCCCCTATGGAGATTTATAATGCATGTGTACATAGGGGGTTTGATTACCTTGATATGGAATTGAAGGCATGAAGCCAGGGAACGTTGCATTTCTGGATGGTATGGTATTTGAGAACGCACTTCCGGTCAGTGCTTATTGCACATTGTTAGAAATAATCCATGGATTAGTGCTCACATTATTGTTTGTAATAGTTAAATGTAATATGCATATATTACATTAGTAAGTTAGTGTGTTAGTAAGATATTAATATTGTTATATTAATATCATATTTGTGTGAGAAAAATAAAAGTTTGTAATATTATTAATATGAGTTATTAATCAACTCATTATTAATAATATAGGATAATATGTACTAGTTGTGATTTTTTGTAATAAACAACTCACGTAGCTATTTGGGAGTTGTGTGAGAGATTGTTGGGTTTGAGAGTGATTATAGGAGAGATATGTGAGGATATTGTGGGATTAAAGATTGGATTTAAATCCTTGTTTTAAGGAGTCCATTCTCCTATATTGTAATCTCTCTCATCATGTCATTGCTCCAAATTATTCAATCAATAATATAGTGTGTTTATTATATTTTTTTCTCTTATTTTGTGTTTATGTTATTATCTTCATTCTGCAACATTATCTCTTATTGATTTGTATAATTATATAATGTAATTGTTGCTTATTTATATTATATAAGATATCAATTTCACATCACACATATCCATACGTGGCGTGAGGGGGCATACCCAAGGTTCCCATCCCCATTAGAAGATCTCCAAGGTTTTGAGTACTCATATAAACTAGAGGATTTTGTGCAATAGGTATTTATCCGTAATTCTGCGGGTAGGGAGAAGTTCGTGTTTGCCTTGTGTATGAATTCTGAGTATTTTGGGTAGGCTCTAGCTCCTTGACTTTGTCTACCAAAGCTAAGATGACATCACCTGTTGACGAGGTGGTGCTTTTCTTAGTGTTTTTTTCTGAACCCTTGGAGGTTATTGAGGAGTATGGTATCCTAGTATGAATTGTTCACTATATTGCCACCCCTCATTGGTACTATTTTTGGTTGGTGGAGGGGTGGCGTTATTGTTTTGGAGAAGAACATCACCTTGTCCTTACAACCTATCAAAATCTCGGTTCATGTTCTGGAAGTGTTGTTCACTCCTAGCATATCATGTTAAATATTCCTCATCTAGATGCAGGAGTTGATGTGATTGCATGCTAATGGGTTTCCGAATCAATGCCTGAGGAGATGAACTTGCTTTGCCAGTGAAAGTCATATTGTTTGAACTTGATTGTTCGTGAGGATAGGTCTGCATGACTTGGTCAAGCTTCTCAATACATATAGAGGAACCAACATTGGTTCCCTGAAGCAGAGGGTTTTGAGCAACTGAGCAGTTGTCCTCCCACGTTGAAAGTGAAGGTGATTGTTATGGTATACTTTATTGGTAGTTGTACGTGTCAAAACCAAGGATGGGCTGATCGTACTCATCATATCCCGACATATTCGGGGGGTATAAGAATACCCACAAAATAAATGATGGATGAAGAAAGCGGAAATGTTTAGAGACTATCTCTTCACGTTGGGTTCACCAATTTGTATGACAAAAAATCAACAAGTGCCCTTCTTCGCACCCAAACTCTGAAGGTCATTCTGAGACAGACGATGTAGAATGAATGTGAATGTGAGTGTAATGATGGGGATTAAGCTAATTCGGAAATCTTATATCTTCAACATGTGATATCGGGATCTACGAGTCTAAGGCAAAGAATGCTCTCCTAAATTGAAGTGGTGTGATGGCTCAGTCTGAGATAATAGTCGTTTGGAGACTCCAATCAATGTCAATCTCTACCGAGATTTTGTTTGTTGCTTGTTGAACACACGAAAAATGAGCTATAGGCGCCTCGTATAGATTTTTTGACAAGGTCATGGAATTAAGAACGAGAGGCATGGTGGAGCCACAAGGATTTATGGGTGATTTTCTAGTCTGGTCCAGAAATTCTTAGCTTGATCGAATGCTATGTTCAGTAAGGTAAATTGTGTAATAATATATGGTGGAAGTGGTGAAGATCTAAATACTAATGTATGAAAACTAGTGTCAATGTCTAACTAATTAGTAGGCCCATCGGGTTGTGGGACCTGAGGATCACAACCAAAGACTCATGGAGGTTGTATCCTTTGTATGGTCATGCGCTTAATCAATCCCTATTGCTAAGATCAGTCCAATAGTCATAGGCTTGATTAGTAGCGATGTTTAGCATATTGAGTTGTTATATTTTCTCAGCAAAAGTTGCAGGTGTGCGTAAGACTGTCAAACATAAAATGGTATCAATGTCAGTTACCAATTCTGGCCCATTGGGTTATGGGACTAAGGGATCACAATTGTATGTCTTTTCCTATTGTGGACCGTTGATGGTCATACAAAATGAAATAAAATGATTTTTGATAAGAAAAATAATTATTGAATCAAATCTAATCTATGTTTTTGGAGTTTTCACAATATATCGGATCAAAGCAATAAAAGAAAACTAATCTATCAAAAGAAATCCTTTTGATCTTTTCTAATTTTTAAGCAATGTGGTTTATATTAGATAAGCTATCAATTTCACATCACACATATCCATACGTGGTGTGAGGGGGCATACCCAAGGTTCCCATCCCCATTAGAAGACCTCCAGGGTTTTGAATATTCATATAAATTGGAGGATTTTTTGCAGTGGGTATTTTTTTGTAATTCTATGGGTAGGGAGAATTTCATGCTTTCCCTATGTATGAATTCTAATTATTTTGGGAAAGCTCTAGCTCATTTACTTTGTTAACCAAAGATGAGATTACATCACCCATTAATGGGGCGGTGCTTTGCTTAGGTGCTTTTTTTTTAACCATCAGAGGTTGTTGAGGAGTATGGTATCCTACTATGAATTGTTCACTATGTTTCCACCCCTCATTGGCAATATTTTTTCTTGTTGGATAGGTATCGTTATTGTTTTGGAGAATAACATCACCTTGTCCTTACAACCTATCAAAAGCTCGGTTCATGTTCTGGAAGTGTTGTTCACTCCTAGCATATCGTGTTAAATATTCCTCATCTAGATGCAGGAGTTGATGTGATTGCATGTTAATGGGTTACCGAATCAATACCCGAGGAGATGAACTTGCTTTGCCAATGAAATTCATATTGTTTGAACTTGATTGTTTGTGAGGATAGGTCTGCATGACTTGGTCAAGCTTCTCAATACATACAGAGGAACCAACATTGGTTCCCTGAAGTAGAGGGTTTTGAGCAACTGAGCAGTTGTCCTCCCATGTTGAAAGTGAAGGTGATTGTTATGGTATACTTTATTGGTAGTTGTACATGTCAAAACAAAGGATGGGCTGATCGTACTCATCATATCCCAACATATTCGGGGGGTATAAGAATACCCACAGAATAAAGGATGGATGAAGAAAGCGGAAAAGTTTAGAGACTATCTCTTCACGTTGGGTTCACCAATTTGTACGACAAAAAATCAACAAGTGCCTTTCTTCGCACCCAAACTCTCAAGGTCGTTTTGAGAAAGACGGTGTAGAATGAATGTGAATGTGAGTGTAATGATGGGGATTAGGCTTGTCGGGATCTACGAGTCTAAGGCAAAGAATTCTCTCCTAACTTGAAGTGGTGTGATGGCTCAGTCTGAGATAATAGTCGTTCAGAGACTCCAATCAATGTCAATCTCTACCGAGATTTTTTTTGTTGCTTTTTGAACACACGGAAAATGAGCTACGGGCACCTCGTATAGATTTTGTGATAAGGTCATGGAAGTAAGAATGAGAGGCATGGTGGAGCCACAAGGATTTATGGGTGATTTTCTAGTCTAGTCTAGAAATTTTTAGCTTGATCAAATGCTATGTTCAGTAAGGTAAATTGTGTAATAATATATGGTGGAAGTGGTGAAGATCCGAATACTAATGTATGCAAACTAGTGTCAATGTTTAACTAATTAGTAGGCCCGTCAGGTTGTGGGACTTGAGGATCACAACCAAAGACTCATGGAGGTTGTATCCTTTGTATGGTCATGCGCTTAATCACGCCCTATTGCTAAGATCAGTCCAATAGTCATAGGCTTGATTAGCAGTGATGTTTAGCATATTGAGTTGTTCTATTTTCTCAACAAAATTTGTAGGCATGCATAAGACCGTCAAGCGTAAACTTTTATCAATGTCAGCTATCAATTCTAGCCCGTTGGGTTGTGGGACCAAGGGATCACAATTGTATGTATTTTCCTATTGTGAACTGTTGATGGTCATACACAATGAAATAAATGAATTTAATAAGAAAACTAACTATTGAAGGAAATATGATCTATGTTTTTGGATGTTTCACTATATATCAGATCAAAGAAATAAAAGTAAACTAATCTATCAAAGGAAATATTTTTGTTCTTTTCTAATCTTTAAGCAATGTGTTCTAATCTAATAAATAAAATAAAGACAAGTAATCAGACGGATGAATCTGGTTACTTGTGTGAAAGTGTGAATCTAACCTAAAATAAATAACCTAATCCAATCAAAACCCTTCAAACCCTACCCCAGAGGTGAAGAACAAATCATGACCCTAAAAGGGCTATCCTTACCCACAACTTCCTTTGTAATGTTTAAGAGGAAAACTTACTAATGATTTAATCTACTTGTGATTGTCTATTCTATTGAAATGAATGATGTTCTACTCTATTTTGTATGAAATTGAAGCTAGCAATTTGAAATTGACAATTTAACAAATAAAGTAAACAAACACACAATTTCAACCTAGTCAAGCAAGATCTTTGGTAATTTTGGTTATATATGTATTTGTCCCCTTAGTATGTTCCTTTCTTTCTCTGAGTGTTCATGTAAGTCCAAAGGATTGGGAATGCAAGAAAAATAGCAGGAGGATGAAGCTTGAGTAATGGTATCTTGATAGAATTCTGGATGTAATGCAAGTAGAAGAGAGATAGTATAAGAGATCAAAGCTTGTCTATGCAATTCCTAGCAAGATCGTTGCAGTAATATAATACAAGATACATAAAATTCTTAGGCCTTTTTCTTGAATACAAGCATGGAATATATAGGAATGGAGGATGGGAGGTGCCTTCAAGCTCAAGGAAAGAAGGAGTAGTTCCAACTAATTAAATCTATTTAAAAATAGGAGGAAGGAGAACGAAGCAATCAAAGCTAATTTTAGACAATTTGGATCACAGATGCATGCTAAAAGGGAAATTAAGTGAACTGTCACATGTTAAAACACGCATGACGAAATCTGAAAAAAGTGGGCAGGACCGCCACCCTATTTTGGGCGGTGGTTTCAAAACTGTTACCCAAGCAGGGTGGTGGTCGTGGTACTAAAGGCCAAAACATGTGTAGAAGGAGGAAGAAAGATGGAAAAAGCGTGGGAAGGCTAAGTAAAGATGTCTAGGCAACAAATATATACTGCGAATGGGCTTTGGAGCTCGAAAACCTTCTTAAAAGGACCTAAATCATCATTGGGGACTTTGGTAACCGTATTCTGGCAATGTAGCACATGCAATTTTTGGTATGTACAAAAACCCTTGCTTCCCACCTTAATAAAATTAGGAAAAAGAAAGCTATCAATCTTGATAAGGGTATTGTGGACACCTTATGTAATCTCAAAAAGGGGATTAGGAATTTGGGTGAAGTTTCTACCAAAAGGGACCAGGAACTTGTTAGCTGGGAGGTCAGACTAATGAGGGTTGAGTCCACAACTGACACCATTCTCACTGTCAACAAAAACCTCATACAAGAGCTGAAATATTGCCATCAAAGAATTGATACTCAAAACAGAACCATTAGTGGTATCTAAGCTAATAATGTAATGCAAGAGCAGTGGATTTCCTTACTACAGGATCGGATTGCTGCTAATAAGGGAAACAATAAAATGAAGCTTATGTTGAGCTCTTATGATAGTGAGGATTTGAATACTGGTGACAGCTCAGGTATGGTTACAGAGTCAAATCATGACAAGGATAAGGAGGAAGACCAGGTTGAGACCCAGACTGGGAAAAAGTAAGTCAATCACTCGAAGAGGGTCATCATCAAGGTGGCTAGTAGGAGGGATGGTGGTATGAGTACCATGACCCGTAGCAGGGCTACAAAGAACTAATTGTGAGAATGTTGTTTCCCTTTTCTTTCTGTTTGTTTTTCTTGGTCCGTTCATGTTTAAGGGACTACAAAAAAAATTGTTTTAATATGCAAACTTATGTAGTTTGACTTGGTTTTGTGGAGGCATGTTGTCAAGTGATTTTTACTCTGCCACCATGACTCTGTTATAGTTTTTGTTTATAAACTTCCTTCTCTGTGTATGGGGTTTTTTGGTCCCCAGTTTAAAACCAAACCTTTTTATCTTTTCTAAAAAAATAGTTACTTAAAATTTTATGTGCTATGTGTAAATCTCCTTAACCACTACATTATTAATTTTATGAGATAATCCCATTACTATGCTCTACTTGTTCATGCATCATCTTTCATCACATAAATATTGCAGTTAATGGACCCACTGTAGTGTATTATTGTTCTTTTGCTCACACAATATAAATATTTTGGCCTAATCTTACTCAACACATTATTTCATGCCAAGTAAACCTTTTCCACTTGAATGTATAATGATTGGAGGTGTCATGAAGGACACATTGAAAAAGTAAAAGTTGAAGTCAAACAATTTCATTCTATTTTCAAAGTTACAAACATTATTTACTCTATTAGGCATTTTCATATGCATGATAGTATTTTTGGCTTTTCCTAATAGGCATCGGAGAAATGAAAGACCAAGAATTTGTGTCAATACTCGTTGTTGAACAAATTGTCTCAAGTTCTCATTTGTGCAATTAATAAACAATGCCACATCATTCTATTTCACTTCTTTAATGTATCCCTTTCAGCATTTCCATCGCACATTTCACGTTCAATTGTTAGCAATAATTTCATCAAATTTATTCATATCTCAGTTATAAATTTTATAAAACTTTTTCAATTTTATGCGTTTTCTTTTACTCTTTACATTCACCACTAATAATGATAATAGGTTTCCTTTAAGAAAACATCTTTGTCGTGGGATGATAAGATTTTACTCAACACACAAACACCATCAAGCATTTGTTTGTAGAATGGAGTAATAATGAATCTAATTTATGAGTTTGAGGTTTTCATATTCAAACCTATTTTCTTAGTTTGAAATATGCTATATTTTATAAGTGATTCTTGTTATAGCATGTTATGGGATACATGTCGTATCAACAATTTCTTTGGAAACAACTTAAAAAGGTATTCAACTCACCCTATGTCTTTATAAATCTTACCAATACAATGTTAATCCAATTAAAATATGAACCAAATTATATATTTTATATTAGTTAAAATATCTTAAATATTTTTATGTAAAAAATATTGAGAGATATCAATGTCAAAGACAATATCTTGGATTTATTAGATATCACAATTATTGATAACTTCAATATGCATTCTTCACATATTATTTCATTATATGGTGACAAATAGTGTCAATCAAGATACACCAATGTGAGGCTCCCTAAAAAATGGGCTCCAAACTATTATTGTCTAACAAAAAAAATATTAAAAAGAAAACCTTCTTAATAGTAAGTCAAGATACACCAATGTGAGGCTCCATCACAAAAAATGTGCTCCAAACTATTACCATATGAAAAAGGAAAAAAGAAAAACTTCTCATTGATATTCAAATAGATTTCAAATTTAAAATTTTAAAAAAAAAGTAAGCACACTCATAAACATTATTACCTACTTTAAACTAAATTTTACATGTCACACCTTAAACACTTTCAATTGAAGTGTTTTTGTTTATTTGCAAACATACATAAGTCAAGTAGATGAGCACTTTAAATTATTCAATGACATGAAAAAAATCTTATTATTCTTACAGTGGATCTTTATATACTATGCATGGTTGATTTTCTTAGACAATGAATATCATAAAAATATCGCATGGTGCCGAAGCCTTTCTTTATGTTGGCCATGTCATAATATCTAGTAGTTGATTTATATTTTGTTCAAATTCTTCTTGAAAAATATATAGGTTGAATGTCAATAACTATCACATATTCAATGTAAACAGTCATAACATTCATTATATGTTTCAAGAAATAGTTAAAGTATATTTGGAGCTCTTTCATCTATCGGCTTGGATACCAAAATGTGATGAAATATATTCTTGTCATTAATCTACCTCATTTTTCCATTTAATTCTTTTTTCTTACTTCTTTATATTTTTATTCATATTGATATAAAATATTTATCAAATAACATCTCTCTAAAGTTGTCTTTTTATTACATTATTAATATTATTACGATTTATAATTTCAACAGGAAATCTATATTGGCAATCAGGGTTGTAATAGTATGTGTTCACATTTCTTTTCCATATTAAATTTAATGTTTATTTGACCATCATAATTAGAGCCATCTAATGTTTCATATTCAAAATATTAAATTTGGCTAGATTTTTGACATTTTAAAATTCTTAATGAATATACTTAAAATAAATTCAAAATATTATAATTGTGGTAAAACATGAGGAATAAACAAATAAATTACTAGATGAGTGAAATGATAATAATTCAGTGGAAAATTAGGTATATTTGACAAAATGAAATAGGTTTAAAAAGCAACTTAAAAAATGGAATCAATATATTAATGCAAAATTTGGTAAGTACTTTTTTAAAACAAGACAAAAGTATAGAATTTGAGATTCATATATGAGCAATAACTGCCAATGTAAAATGCATTGCTAAAGTAGAAAACATATGCATATTGAATTTTTATTTTAAAATTGTGATTCATTCTATTTGACCATTACAATGTAATTTTGACCATAAATTTGATGTTTTACTTGAGTTTTATTTATAAGTTTTTTCTATTTGATTTTGAGAAATCGGCGAAATAGTAATATCTTGGTCATATCATAAAATTTGAGACATTTTTATTCAGGATGTTTATTAATTTATGTATATGTGATGTTGGGCCCCTAGAATATTGACAAGTACAAAAGGCATGTAGGTGCACAAGGTCCCAGTTAAGGAAAGGCGTGCAAGGACAAAGTGCACAAGGTAGGGTTTAAGAAAAGGGTTTAAGGAAACCCGTGGCACGCGTGGATGCGCGAACCAAGGGTTTAGGGCTTAGTCAAATTCGACGTTCAGGGCAGAACACGTGAAAAGCATGACCCAACTGTGCATGGATAAGGTGCAAGCCTGGTGACAAGTTGGCCTAGGAAGGAGCATGCCTATGGTAGAAGCTTCTAGAAGCACATCATGGTATAAAGTGGAAATCTCAGGCCTAGAGGAGCATGCTCGCATGGAGGACCACTTTTAGACATTTAGCATTAGATCTGAGGGTGCTTGGAGGATGAGTTGGCAGTCTAGAAAGGCTATAAATACAAGTGCACATGTAGAGTAAAAAAAAGAGGAGAGAGGAGAGAGAGAACTAAGAGAATGGTGGAGCTCTGTAGAAATACTGCAAGAACTCTGTTAGTGAGTGATTGCACTTGGGAAAGGATGTATTGGGTATGGGGATTGTAATTTTTCTTTTTGGTAGCATAGTTACATTAGTCTAGTTGTAATGCATGACTGTGGTCTACTTCTCTGTGACATTCTGTAAATGGCTCCATGGATGTAATGAGGTTACCAGTTTATATATATATATATATATATATATATATATATATATATATATATATGAATATCAATGATTCTGATGCATACATCTTTTTCATAAGTTATTTTTTATTTTATGCTAAGTATGGATGCTTGTATACTTCTTTCTGTTATGGTACAAGTTATATAATCTGTTAAGTACACAGTCTAGAATGATTGTAAGGATCTAGAGGCCGTTCTAAGCTCTATGGTTCTTGTATGTCTTAAATCCTTTTGAAATCTCTTAAACACAAATCATAGATGATGTTTCCCACTAAAATCACATAAAAGAGAGACTTGGCACCTGTGCGTGCCTCAGGTGAGTGCCCAACATCTGCTGGGTGATAGGCCGGTGCGCATGGGGTTATTTTCTTTGTGATAGGGGTAAAAATGACTACATCTTGGTTCCATTGTTGGGACTCTTTTTGAAGTTGTAGCGGGAAATAGCATTCGTCATGATCTATGTAATGAATAATGACAAAGTGGTTAATGTTGGAAAGTGTTGAATCATGGTTCAATACCACGGAGGATGAATTTTCTCAGAGATTCAGCATTAGACCTGAGTTTGATGCACGCAGATGGGTAGAAGAGAACCTCTACCATGATCTATATGAAAAAAATTTCTGCTGCTTCCCAATGGAACTATATGAATGGCTCTCAGCCTATGCGTCTGGATCAAGTTGGTGTTATGGATCACGTGTGTGGACCCAAGAAGAATACCGGAGGATGTAGGATGTAGATCTGACATGGACCCGTGTTGTGGATCATTGGTGGAAAGGAGTACTGGCTAGCTACACTCTGGAGTACGTCATTTCCACATATTCTTGTCCGAAGGTTGGTGAGTTTGAGTTTCTGAGGGAGCCCAGAGGATCGTTTCTACGTGATGTCCCTCTGGCTATGAAAATTTTGATGGTTACCATGAGTTTAGAGGCATTCCCAATGGCCGACTAAACCATTCTGAGCACTGGGCGAGGAAGCTAGAGTGGAGGAAGATGGCAGATGTTGCGACGGAGAAAGATAGGGAGGAGAGACAACTCAATTATAGTGAATTACATGAAAGGGAGATTATCAGACAACGTGAGGTTGCAGTTGTGATGGATGTATGATGGCAGATGTTGTGGGAAGGATTTGAGGTTCACACAGAGGCCATGGAACCTAAGCAGTCTATGTGACCCCATC
Source organism: Taxus chinensis (assembly GCA_019776745.2). NCBI lineage: Eukaryota > Viridiplantae > Streptophyta > Pinopsida > Cupressales > Taxaceae > Taxus > Taxus chinensis. The sequence goes on along the minus strand of CM034155.1, from coordinate 535,609,982 downwards.
TTGGTAAGTGCGTAAAAGATACCCCTTTGGCTTCTGATGAAATTTTTTCATGTAAAGAGAGAAGAACCATTGGCGTGCATCTGAGCCCACCTAGTGACTGGACCCTGGAGCTTGGTTTTCCATAATAGGGGGAAAATATTGCTAGAACAATTGGTTATATTGGAGGTGATCAGTCTACACCCAGGAGGTATAATTTCTCATTCGGGCCTTCTATGGATGCAAACACCAACCGAGTGTTAGGACTTTTAGGGCAAGGTATAGACACACAAGCTTTTGGTCTCACGTCTGAGAGTTATACGGGATATACTATTGGTAGTGGGGCATTGTTGCAGACCATAGGCGTGTAGTTCAGTGGAACTGTGGGGACCCTTGGCATGACTACTATACGACCTGGTGGGTCTGGTAGATCTGGTGGTTCAGGAGGAATAGGAGTTGGTGGGTTTGGTGGATCTGGTGGTTCAGGGCCTGGTGGACCTAGTGTATCTGGTGGTTCAGGACCTGGTGGATCTAGTGGTTCAGGACCTGGTGGACCTGGTGGATCAAGTGGCAGAGGAAACACAGGTGGAAACCAAGGCTCTGGCTCTAGAGGATTCGGGCCCCAACCACCCCCACAAGTTTTCTTTGAAATGTCTCTACATTTACCTAATTATAGAGTTATTAAGGATGTTGTGGAACATGTTCACAAGTGTGAACTTCTATGGTGGGAAAAGGGTATCACAACCCCATAGTGGAAGGCTAGTTAGTTTGTAACCATGTTGCAAAGGCGTGCGCATAGCTGGTATAGGAAATATGACCCTCATCAAACAGTGGTGGACTATACTACTTTAAAGAACGCATTCTTGGAAGAATTTCACATTCCTGAGTTTGAAAAAAAGAGCATCAGCGCTTTGAAGGAGATTCAACAAGGGATGGTAGAGAGTGTGCGGGAGTATGATGCACACTTTAAAACTCTCTTTTCTAAATTATCATATGATATCCACCCTTCACAACATGCTCAGTGGTTTATTGGAGGATTGATCACCCCTTATAGAAGGGAATTATCTCATAAAATTTTTACAGACCCGCGCGAGGCATTGGAAGCTTCTCTATGCGTCAAGGCTATTGGTAGTGTTGATATTGGCATTAGCCCGTTCCTGGAGGCTCATATTGCTACTATGGCCAAGCAGTTGGAAAATTTGTCTGCGAACTAGCCCATGAGACTTACAGTGGTTTGTGGTGCACATATTGTGAAGTAGAGGGGCATTTTAAGGATAATTTCCCCAAGAGGACAGTATGCATTGTGGCAGTAGATTGTGAAATTTTTCATGGGGACCATGATGCAAGTAGATGCCCCTTGTTATATCACACAATCCAGAAGAATGTGTCTTGTTACTACAAGATTCACACCTCTACAAGCCATAATACTAAGGACTATAGGTTCATTGATCAGATCCATGAGGCCATTGATCATGGGGTGTGTCAAACCAACATTTCCAGTAGTTCCAAGGGTGATGATCGCCGTTATGAGGAGCGCGTAGATGGAGGCATGCGTGGAAGAGGTTTTCGCGGAGGATTCTGTGGTCGTGGTAACTGCAGAGGTGGAAGGAATGAGTCCTTGCATGGAACCTGTTTCAATTATGGGTCTACAGAGCATTACAAACGAGAGTGCTTGGACCTGTTGTAGTGCTCATGGTGCGGAAAGAAGCATAAGTACAAGGAGTGCCCAGAGTTGTTTGAGCACATGAATCAGTAGCACTGGAAAGACAAGGGTGCTACAATGGTCAGTATTAAGAAGGAAGACATACAATGGATGCCTCAGGTAACACAGGATGTAGGTTTGGAGCCTGTCTTGGTAACAAAAAGGGTAGAAGGCATGCGCACAAGAGAGATACCAAGGAAAAAGAATATGGTTTCAAGGGAGGAAGAAGTTCATGGAAATTACCCAGACCTCATGCATCAAAAGGAGGTATATCAGGACACCATGGATGTCATTCGGAGTTTACAAGGGGAAATCTAGTGTCTAAAGGAGTAATCCAGGAGGGAGGAATAAGGGAGGAGAGTCGAGGTGCCAAAGGATGACCTAGATGAGGTCAAGGAGGTGTGTAAAATGCTAAGGCAAGAGAATATCATTCCCTTGCTAGGATCATGGTTGAGAGAGAGGGTACCACGTGCCGGAGAAGAGCATGAGAGGTAGGTCTTGCATGCAAACCTTCCCCCTCATAGCCTTAACTATGATAAAGAGATCATATTGAATGCAGTTGTAGATGGATGGCTCCTTAGTAATATCCTCATTGACACAAGCACAAAGGTTAATGTTCTAACTTTGGATGCATGGCATCAGATGGGAAGACCTGCATTACAACCATCTTCGAACATGTTGTATATGGAAAACAATACTAAGGTGATCCCCATCGGTGTCTTAAAGGATGCAACTATCACTATCTAGGGAGCTAAGTTTACTGAGGACTTCAAAGTCTTGGCACTCGCCGAGGCAGAAAATTTCCCAGCACTACTTGGGCGCTCATGGTGTTATAAGAACAATGTAGAAATTCAGTTCAAAAAAGGGTACATCAAATTTTAAAATAAGGAGGAGTGGATCATTATACCCCTGGCTAATGGGAAGTTGACTCCCTATACTAAACCACTGGGAGAAGAAGTTCTAGATAGGATATATGTGTGCTCAATCAGGGACCCAGAGATAATACACCCTACCAATGTGGTTATCTAGTTTGAGGATGCTCAGTTAGTAAGTGTACCACCAGTCTAGCATGTGACAATTGGGCACATGGAACTTATGAATTAATGGGATGACAGTTGAGAGGGTCGGTGACCAAGGTGACAAAGGCGCACACAGTCTGGTGCCTAGGAGGAAAGGAGTTTCCTAAGTATTCAGGAGGATCCTTCCCTGAGATCTTTTTGTAGGAAATGGAAGCTCAGTGGAAGAATGAGAAGGAATAGAGGGGGATGTTAAGTTATGTCCTACTTGGCACAGTGGCACGGTGGTGGGCTACCCATCAGGAGAGCCTTTTGGAATGGTGTGAGGTAAGAATTACTCTCTCTATCAGATTCTCTAGGAGCAACGTGCCCACCACCATCAAGGACTACCATGGGAAGGAGCCCACCTCTTTCCATATCCAGGAGTGTGAAAGGATCTGGAGAGAAGGCACAGAATCTTTTCCACCATCCCTCTGGGTGCACAAGTTGTATTCTACACTGCAGGGTTATGCGTGTGCATGGTACATTCATTCGGATACATGCCACCAGATAGGGAATTGACAAGAGCTCACGGTTGACCTCATTCAAACCTTTGAGTATAGGAGTACCAAGACATCAGTTGATAAGGCCTTAAAGGGTATCAAGTGCCTTACCATGGGGGATAGTGCCATGGCGGAGGATAGGTTGTTGGAGTTACTAGGTGGAATAGGTTTGGAGGCACGTTTTGAAGAAGAAGTAGAGGAAACAGAAGAGTTACAGCTTGAGCACACGTGTTTGGAAAAGGAGAAAGGGAAGTTGGTGTATGTAATTGATGGGGAGGAAGTAGAAATCTTGGATGTTAGCCATTCTATAGGGATGCATGAGGTAGTGGACAATGTTGATACTTGTGCGCGCACCTACCATGAACCCTTAAAGATAAAGAGGGTTAACATCACTTCAGGAGAAGAACCTAAGGAATCTATTATTGGAGATTACTGGTAGGAGAAGGAAGAGTCTAAGATCATTGATCTATTGCGTGTATTTGAGGATTTATTCCCACACATGTACCATGAGCTCAAAGGTGTTCACCATTCCTTGGGGGAGATGAAAATAAAGCTAAAGGATGGTGCGTGCCTGGTCAAGAAGAGACCCTACCGGATGAATCCCAATTTGTGCATAAAGGTTAAGGAGGAGATAGAAAAAATGATATCTTCTGGGATCATTAAAGCAGTGGAGGAATCAGAATAGATAAGTTTGATGGTAATTAGCATCGAGAAGGATGGGTGGATTAGGATCTTCGTGGATTATAGGGAGCTGAACGTAGTTTGTGTCATTGATCCTTTTCCAACCCCCTTCACTAAAGAAATCTTGGAAGGAGTTGTTGGGCGTGAAATCTATTCCTTCACGGATGGATTCTCGGGGAACCACCAAGTCTAGATTGCCAAGGAAGACCAGGACAAGACAAATTTCGCCATTGAGTGGGGAATTTTTGCATATACGGTCATGCCCTTTGGGTTGAAGAATGCGCCTGCTGTTTTTTCGCGCAGAGCGGTGCAAACATTCTAGGACTTCATCCATAAGTTCCTTCAAGTCTATTTGGATGATTGGACAGCGTATGGTCTAGTAAAAGACCATTGTGACAATTTGAGGTTAATGTTTGAGAGGTGTAGGCAGTTGAGGATATCCCCCAATATTAAGAATTGTGTATTTGTTACACCCTTTGGGAATTTATTGGGGCATATCATATGTGAGCAGGGATTACTATTAGATCCCGCTAAAGTTGCAGTTATTGTGGGGTTAGGGAAGCCTACTAGCTAGAGCGCAATGCATGGATTCCTTGGGCATATGGGTTATTACAAGAAATTCATCAAGGGGTATGCCAAGATCGCTGCACCTTTACAGGAGCTGCTCAGACATAAAAGTTCCTTCCATTGGGGAGAGGCGTAGTAGAGGGCGTTTGATACATTAAAGGATAGGCTTATCACTGTTCCTATATTACGTTTTCCCTCTTGGGAAAATCCCTTCCATGTCCATGTAGATGCCTCAAAAACCACTATTAGAGCAATACTTGCATAGCCAGGTGAAGGAATTGTTGATCATCCTTTGTGTTTTGCAAGTAAAAAGTTGACATCAGCAGAGCATAATTACACCACGACTGAGCGCGAGGCATTGTCAATGATCTACGCCCATTTTAAGTTCAGACAATATCTGTTGGCAAGACCCTTCATGTTTTACACCGATCACATGGCATTAAATTATTTGGTGAACAAGCCTATTCTGTAAGGGCGCATATGTCGATGGGTATTGTTATTTCAAGAGTTTGAGTTCACCGTAGTAGTGAAGCCTGGGAAAATCAATTTTGGACCTGATCATCTATCAAGAATTGATTTAGGGGAGGATGTGTAGAGTATTGAGGAGACAATGCCAAATGAGCAATTGTTTAGTTCGCACCCTCGGATTTAGAGGAAATTGTAGTATTTTTAAAGGAAGGTGTGGTGCCAGAAGGAATGAAGGTGTTAGAGAAGAAGTAACTAGCCATACACATCGTGCCCTACATGCTAATCAGTGGAGACTTATACAAGTTGGGATGTGATGAAGTTTTGTGTAGGTGTGTATTAGAGCATGAGCGCCTCGCCATCATGGAGCAAGCACACGGAGGAAGTGTGGGTGGGAATTATGTGGGTGATGCCACTGCACATAATATATTAATGGAAGGTTTGTGGTGGGAAACCATGTACAAGGATTGTAAATACTATTGTAAAGTGTGTGACCATTGTCAGTGCATTGGCAAGCCAGGAAAGAGAGATGAAATGCCTTTGCGCCCTATACCTAGCATAGAGCCTTTTGAAAAGTGGGTAAAAGACTTTGTAGGCCCTATTGCACCAACGACGCATAGGAATGGGTCATGCTATGTCATCACTTGCACAGATTATCTAACAAGGTGGGCAGAGACAGCCCCAACTAAAGACTGCACAGCAACCACAGCAGTAATATTCTTGTGGGAGAACATTATAACGAGGTATGGATGTCTGTTGAGTTTAACCAATGATAGGGGTACACATTTCTTGAATGATACCGTGAGGATCCTGCTAGTAGAGTTCATGGTGGCTCATCACAAGACTACACCCTATCACCCAGAAGCAAATGGAACCACAGAAGCATTCAACAAAATACTGAGTCATACCCTGACCAAAATTTTTGATGTCGGCAGACAAGATTGGGATGACAAAGTATCAACAGTGTTATGGGCTTATAGGACAACATATAAAAGGCTGAACAAAGCCACACTGTTTCAATTGGTGTTTGGCGCGGAAGTTGTTTTGCCGGTTGAATTCATGTTACCTTCTCTACGAATAGCGCACGCAAAAGGGCTAGATGATGAGCAAGCTCTGGAAGAAAGAATTGATAAGTTAATGAAACTAGATGAGAGATGATCACTCACCAAGTGGAGCCAAACAATAGAGAAATCAAAGTAGAAGGCTTGGCATGATCGCCACATAAGAAACAAGAAGTTTGAGGTTGGGTAGATGGTCTTACTTTATGATTCTAAATTTTTACGCCATCCTGGGAAGTTGAAAGTCCATTGGTTGGGTCCTTACACAATCTCATACATCCTTGATTTGGGCACTTTCCAGTTACAAGCACTGGATGGGACAAAGTTTCCTAGACACTTCAATGGGAGTAGGCTGAAGCCCTAATATAAATAAGTCTTATCGGTGTTTGTAAATAAGGTAGTTTTGCCATTTAGTTTAGAATTTTCCTTTATGCGTTTCTTTTCTTGTGTTTCCCTTTCGTGTTGATGTTTTGTTTTGTGCCTTGGGCACTGGTAACCTTATTACTACTTTTTGAGAATTTGTGAGTGCAAAGTGGACTGTGCATCATTTTAGTGTGGGGTGGAGTAATGTAAAGGAGCACATGGTTAAAGTGCCAAGCAAGTTTGTGTTAAAAATCCTAGTTGAATAACCCAGGTGAAATAGGTGTATGGGGAGAAAATATGGAAAAATGATGGTTGGTGTCAAGATAAAGCTACTTTTAGATGCCACATACAAAGAAGGAGAAAATGTATTAAGCAACACAAGGTAGGCAAGAGCAAAAATCAAGACAGAAGAAGTGCCTTCAGTGTTGGTTACACACGTGTAAGAGTTTCCTGTCAGGTTGGATTGGTTGTGCACCAGAAGGTTAGAGGTTTGTTTACATAGGTTGGGGCACGTGAGTGAAAGCGCTAAAGACGGGCTTTGTTTGAAAAAGCTGCATTAAATGAAAAAGTATGGTGGTAGGTGAAGTAGAACTTAATGCTCAAAAAGGGAAAAACTATAAATAAAGGGGTCGAGGAACTTCATTCTTCACTTTGTGTATAAGGAGAACGAAGCACTTTTTACACCTTTGCAAACTAGGGCTTCCAAAAAACTGATCCGTGTGAAGAAAAATTTGAAGAGATTGAAGCATGGGTAACCAATCTGGGTTTACGAACCAAGAGGAAGGGATTTCATGGGCGTAGGAGAAGTTGTGAGAAGGTGTCGTCTTGTGAAGGGAGTATCCCAGTTAGGGTTTGAAGAACTAGGGCACAAGTTTAAGTAATTTTCTTCACAAGTTCGAGATCTAAGGTTGGAGAGAGCGGAAGAATAGAGTAAGATGGAGTGATTGAAGTGGGAAGAAGACCTAGATGATGGCACCCAAGAAACCAACTAGTACACCTAAGAAGGGCAAGGAAAAGGGAAAGGGCAAGCAACAAGAAATTGAAGCACACACAAATGAAGAGTGGTATTGATAAGAAAAAAAAACTTAGTACAACTCGCACACAGAGTCTGCGTGAGAAAAAAACACAGGAGAAAAGGCATGGAGGTATGAGAAGGCATCCCACGTGGAGGTGTAGAGTCATACTTTCAGGACTTAGCCGATTTTGGAGATCAGGGCTATTTTAGAGGTTGGTGTGCAGAGCACACTAAGCGATGTTGAGACTTGCGTGCCACTCTTCGTGGAGATTTCAAAGAGCATATCAAATCACTCTTGCATGGACATAAGCTAAGAATAGATTCACCACTATAGTTAACTATTAACGATCTATAGATAGCATACTTGCATGTATGGCTATAGTTGTAAAAGGTGCATGGCTATTATTAGCATGTGACCTATTTTGGTAGAGTTAAGCGGTGAAGGGCTAGTTGCCCACCCTATATATGTAATGAACTACTTAGTAAAAAGATAGACAGAGACACATACTTTGATGGGTTAGAGATACATGAGTGCATGAGACTGGATAATTGTAACAGATCCATGCACGCATATCTAGTATTGTACGAAGCTTTTGTACTATTGGTACGATGAATATATGAATAATATTGGCTGAACAATAGTGTCTGATCTATTTGTCAATGTATACTATTATTATCATGATGATTTATACTTAAGTGCTTATAGATCTGGTACAATGTAACGATGTATAGATGGGTTAGTTTCTAAATATATGTTTGTTATACTACTTCATCATGCTACCATTATGCTTTAGCAACCCTAAAGAGGAACCTGGTACCTTTGCGCGCTTCGGGTGAGTGCTCATCCTAGGCTGAGTGATGTGCCAGCGCGACTAGGTGTTATCTAAGAATTCTAGATTGTATCATTGGTTCCGTTACCAAGACCTCTTTTTTGGTTGTTTCAAAATGGTTCACGATGAAGACATACCGACTAACTTTGGTGAGCGTTGAAGAGTGGATTCATGATCTGGAGGAAGAATATGCACGGAGGTTTGACACTGGATCTAGATTTAGCGCACACACTTTGGTAGAGTAGAATATGTATGACAATTTGTATGAGAGCTTCTTTGTTATCTTTCCAATAGAATTATACGAGTGGTTGACTTCATATGCATATAAGCAGAATTGGAGGTATCACACACTTGTTTGGACACAGGAAGAATTTCAAACACTATATGATGCTAACCTAATATGGACTCGCACGGTAGATACCTGGTTTCACGGTGTTCTAAATAGCTATATTCTGGAGTATTCAATTTCAACTTATTTGTGCCCGAAGGTAGCGGAGTTCCAGTTCCTATAGTATCCTAGAGGGACGTATTCGCAAGGTATTCCACTGGCAATTAAAATATTGATGGTAACGTTGAACTTGGAAGATAAACCCATAGAAAGCTAAAAATCTCCACACACGGGGGTAGGAATAGGATTGGTGAAAGATGGTAGACCTAGCGGCAACATGGCAGAGGGAAGAGAGGTGGCTGAAGTATGATGAGGCATGCGAGAGGGAATTATGCAAGAAACAAGAAATTTCATAACAGATGGTGTTGTGGAGAGAGATGGCTAGTGAAGGATTTGAGGATCATGGGGAGGAAAAAGAGCACAACCATCAGGAACTCCCCCATCTAGGAAAGCATGATAGAGAACCCTCTTTGGCCTCACATGGAAGTGCGCCAGCAGATATGACCTAGACCATGGGTGCACATCTAAGCCAGCCTATTGACCTAGCCCTTGTGCTTGGTTTTCCAGGATCTAGTACAACAGGTAAGAAAAGTTTTCATTTAGGAAGTGCAAGAGCAAAAATAAGTCAGACAGCAAATACATCAATGGCAGCACAAACAACTTCATTATTCTTTGGGGGTACATTTTCAGGCTCATCATCTACACAGAATATAAGCACGCTGAGTGTGGGATTCACCTATGGAACTAGGACTACCTCACAGACTGTAGGGGTCCAGTATAGTACCATTGTCAGGACATAGGGGATTGCATCCAGGGGCCCTATTCCAAATTCTGGAGGAGGATCAGGTGGTATGGGCAGTTCTAGTTCTGGTGGTTCGGGTGGTTTTGAAGGAAGAGGAAACCAAGGAGGTTCTGGGTCGGGTGGTCAAGGCCCGCAGCAACCCCATAACATTTATATGGAGATGTCCCTTCTTCTCCTAGAGTACAGAGGTATCGAGGATACTACTGTACATGTTCAGGGTAAGTGCACCAAGTTGGGGGACAATTAAGTGGACATCAAATCCTGAATTTTACATTAAAAATAGCAAAACATCAAATTTAGTCTTCCGCGGACTTAAACCATGCCGAAAAGTAAAAAATATGTCATAAAAATGGTACCATTACATAGGGGAGACTATTAGATTTGTAGAAATACTGATTTTAAAGTGAATAGAAGAGGATAAATATCATTTTATAATTTTTTACTAATAGTAGGTCTTTAAGACACTTTTTCCTGTGAATGTTTATGTCTACATTTAAGACTACAAAATTTGTTTCACTTATCAGAATGTGATAAAAATTATACCATCCCAACCGTGGTGAAATTATATACATGTTAAAAAAAAAATTATTTGATTTCAATATTTTTTGATGAAGTTATGGCGGGCAAACGGAAAGTTCTCTGTTTTCTTTATGTTTTCATACCACTTTCACGGAAAAAAAATCATAAAAAATAAAATATTACTCAAAAAAATACAAAATAAAATCCATCCCAAGATAGATAGTGGTATATAACCCTTCTCTCCAAAGGAAAAAAATATATATCAATTTTTGGTCATCCAAATTGAGGGCAATTTGACTATAATCTTACGTTTTTAAAAAAAAATACCAAGTCATTGACTAATCTTGTCCATTTTTTACAAAAATTAGTATTTTAGAAACTAGATTCCAGATGCTACGATTCATATTAATATAATTTTGTCTAATTTTGAGTGTATGTATTGCTAATAATCCCTACAAGTTGATATTATGTTGTTATTTGCAATATGATGTCCACGGATTATATTTGTCCATCAACTTCCTGCATATGTGTGAAATATTGTGGTGCGTGAAAGGTTTCACAACTTCTGAGCGCAAGGAAAGTCAATTTGCTACTAAATTACAGGCACACGCACACAACTGGTATAGGAAGTTTGATCCCAATCAAACTTGTATTGACTATGCAGTATTGAAAGATGCTTTCTTGAAAGAGTTCCATATCCCAAAGTTTGAGTAGAAGAGTATAAGAAAAATCAAGGATATAAAGCAAGGAACTACTAAAAGTGTACGTGAGTATGATACCCATTTTAAAACACTTCTATCTAAACTCTCCTATGACATTCATGCAAGTGAGCATGCACAATGGTTTGTCGGGGGATTGATTACCCCATTTCAAAGAGCACTGTCGCATAAAACTTATACCGACCCGCGTGAAGCATTGGAAGTAGCTTTACACGCTGAAGCAGTTGGGAGTATTAACACTAGAGTTAGTCCATTCTTGGAGGCTTAGATAGTAGCTATGGAAAAATAGTTAGAGAAATTATCGGTAAACTCAGCTCATGAAACGCACTCAGGAATCTGGTGTACAAATTATGAAGTAGAAGGCCACATCAAGGATAGTTTCCCTCGTAGAAATGTACATTCGCTGCTGTTAGACTGTGAGATTTTCCATTTTAATCATGATGCTATTCACTGCCCCCTACTACAACATGTGATCAAGAAGAATTTATCCTCCTTTTGTACAATGTGTAGGTCCACAACCCATGATACCAAATATTGTACACTGATTGGTTAGATCCATGATGCCATTGATATTGGGGTGCGCTAGGCGAGTGTGGATGATAGTTCTAAAGGAAAGAATGATCATCATGATAGGGATTATAATCAAATGCGCTATGACAGGAATGACGGAAGGTTTGAAGGGGTTCATGAAAGAGGATGAGGATATCGAGGACAAGGCTGAGGTGGAGGAAGGAGTGAATTCCCTCGAGGAACTTTCTATACATGTGGCTCACTGACCATTATAGGCACGAATGCCCACAAAATATTTCCTGTTCATTTTGTGGAAAGGGGCATAGTTATGAAGAGTGTCTGGACTTATAAGAGCATCTCAGTAAGTAGCACGAGCAAGACAACAAAGGCACAGGGATGGTTAGAATCCAACGTGCAATAGAGAATCAGTGGATGCCCAAGTTAACACCAGAACCTAAGACAGTAACAGTCAAGATAACCACACGAGCTGAGGCGGCACGCACAAGAGAGGTCTTGCAACAGAAGCCAACAATCACTAGGGAGGAGGTTTTTCATGCTAGGTATCCAGATCCAGCTCATCAGAAAGAATTCTATCATGAAATTATGGAGGTCCTTAGAAGCCTTCAAGGTGAAATACAGGGTTTGAAAGAGCAGTCTCAGAAATTGGAGCATAAGGATATAGACAAGGCCCCGTCTGATATTGACGACATCAAAGAGGTATGTAGAACATTGCGCCAGGAGAATATTATTCCTTTATTAGGAAATTGGTTGAAGGGGAATACCCCGCACATGGGAACTGAAACTAGAAGACAAATACTTCATGTGAATCTTCCTCCGATAGCATTAACTATGACAAGGAGATCACTTTGAATGTTGTTGTGGACGGGTGGTTGTTGAGCAATATTTTAATTGACATAGGTGCAGAAGTGAATGTACTTACATTGGATGCATGGGTACAAATGGGGAGACCCACATTACAGTCATCATCTAATGTATTGTTCATGGTAAACAGAACAAAAGCTACTCCCATAGGAGTTTTGAAGGATGCATCTATCACTATACAAGGGGCCAAGTTCATAGGAGAATTCGAAGTGTTAGCACTTGCAGAAGCAGATAGCTTCCTAGATTTGCTAAGGTGCCCTTGGTGTTATGCAAAAAATGTTGATTTGAGGTTTAACAAGGGGTATATAAGCTTCGAGAACAAGGAGGAACGGGTCATAATACCATTGACATATGGGAAATCCATACCTTATGTGGAACCTTTAAGTGAAGAGGACTTGAACCGAATTTATATATGCGTTATTTGGGACCTAGAGGTCAATGAGCCATCTAGGGAAGGAATCCTTCATTGGGAAGATTCTCAGTCAATCAGCGATACTACCAGTATTGCTTGTGATAATTGGGCTCATGGAACTTATGAACTGGTGGAGCATGAAGTTAAGCGTGTGGTTGCTTGCAAAAATGGTTTTCGCTCTGTCTAATGTATAGTTCACTCAGTACCTCGCTATACTGGATCCGAAGATTTGGCTGGATTCTTACAGGCCATGGAAGCAAACTGGGCTGACCAGCTTAAAAGATGAGATATGTTGTCATATACTTTGGGTGGGACAGTAGTGCGTTGGTGGGTGGTCCACAGGGATAATCTCTTAGAATGGGGAAAGATTGGGACCGCCTTATCAACTAGGTTTTTTAAGAAGTAATGCACCTACAAAAAATTTCCCTTATCATGGTAATCAACCTACTCAGCATCATATCCAGCAGTGTGAGAGACTCTAGATAGTAGGACAGGAAGCATTACCATCCTCACTTTGGGTGCATTGGTTCTATTCTACTCTACAAAGTTACGCTTGTGCTTGGTATGTATATGCTGAATTATATCGCGACACTGAAAATTGGAAAAATTTGACTGCAGGGATGATCCAAACTTTTGAATTCTTTTCATCTAAACCACCAATGAACAAATCTTTAAGCTTTATCAAGCGCTTAACCATGGGAGACAGTGGGAAAGTGGAAGAACTTATTCAGGAATTATTTGGTGAGACAGAGACAGGGGCACGTTTTGAGGATGAAGAAGATGATATCATACTACTAGAGCACGCTTCTCTGGAAAAAGACAAGGGGAAGCTGGTTTACATAATTGATGATGAGGAAGTTGAGAACTTGGAAGTGGATCATTCACATGGAGCACATGAAGTGTTAGCCAGTGTGGATGTAGATGTGTGTGCATATCATGAACCTATGAAGACAACAAAGGTAAATATAGGCACAAAATTTGAACCTAAGGAGGTGATAATTGGGGATTACTGGTCAGAATCAGAAGTAGCAAAGATCATAGAGTTACTTAGAGACTATGAGGACTTATTCCCCAAAGGATACCATGAACTTAAAGGCATGCATAAATCCCTTGGAGAAATGAAGATAAAGCTCAAGGAAGGTGCCCGCCTTGTTAGGAAGCGACCTTATCAAATGAATCCCAATTTACGTAAGAAAGTAAAGGAGGAAATTGACAAGATGTTGAAATCTAGGATCATTCGACCATTGGATGAATCGGAATGGGTCAGTCCTATGGTGATAAGCATCAAAAAGTATGGCAGGATTCGAATTTGTGTTGATTATAGAGAGTTAAATGCAGCATGTGTTACAGATCCCTTTTCTATGCCATTCACAGAGGAAATATTAGGAGTGGTTGGGTGCGAGATATATTCATTTACAGATGGGTTCTCAGGGTATCATCAGGTTAGGATTACCCTGTAGGATCAAGAGAAGACCACCTTCACTACTAAATGGGGAAGCTTTTCCTATACTATGATTCCCTTTGGATTGAAGAATGCACCTGCTGTATTTTCAAGGATAATGGTACAAGCATTCAAGGATTTTATTCACATCTTCTTACAGGTCTATCTTGATGATTGGACAGTTTATGGGCTAATTAAAGATCATTGTGACAATCTGCGCTTAATGTTTGAAAGATGTAGATAGTTGAGTATCTCATTGAACATCAAGAAGTTCATCTTTTCTACTCCCTTTGGCATACTTTTAGGACACATTATCTACAAGGAAGGGTTGTTGGTCAATCCAGCTAAAGGTACAGTTATCGTAGGGTTGAAAGTGCCTGCCAATCAAAGTGAGATGCACAAATTTTTGGGTCATATAGGGTATTACATGAAGTTTATAAAAGGGTATGCAAAATTTTCCACACCCTTAGAAGAATTGCTCAAGGGGAAAGGTACATTCTATTGGGGGAAGTCACAGCAGCATGCGTTTGAGATACTAAAGGAGAGGCTTACTACCACACCTATCTTATGCTTTCCTTCATGGGATAAACCTTTTCATGTTCATGTGGATGCCTCTGGCATGGCCATTGGTGTCGTTTTAGCTCAACCTGGTGAAGGTATAGTGGATCATCCCATTTGTTTTGCTAGTAGGAAGTTGACCCTTGCCGAACAGAATTATACCACTATAGAGCGTGAGACCTTATCCATGATATATGCCTTACACAAATTTCGACAGTATCTGTTGGCCACACCTTTTGTGTTTTATACAGATCATATGGCATTGAAGTATTTGGTAAACAAGCCCGTTTTACAGGTGCACATATGCCGACGGATACTCTTATTTCAAGAGTTTGAATTTATAGTTATGGTAAAACCAAGCAAAAGCAATTCTGGACCAGATCACTTGTCTAGAATTCAATTAGGAGAAGAGGCATAAACAATAGAAGAGACCATGCCTGATGCATAGTTGTATAGGTTACAACGTGTGCCATCAGAATTAGAGGACATTGTTGTCTTTCTAAGGACTGGTATGGCACCAGAAGGCATGAAAGCTTTAGAGAAGAAGCAACTTGCTATACGCGTGGCACCATTCATGTTAATCAGTGGTGATTTGTACAAATTAGGTAGAGATGAGGTGTTATGCCATTGTGTATTGGAGCATGAACAAAAGGATATAATGGAAGAAGCACATGGTGGTATTGTAGGTGGCCACTATGCAGGTGATACCACAACGCGCAAGATCCTACTTGTTGGTTTGTGGTGGGAAACATTGTACAAGGATTGTAAAGAGTATTGTAAGGCATGTGACCATTGTCAACGTCTAGGTCGACTAGGACAAAGGGATGAGATGCCTTTACGACCAATTACAAGTGCAGAACCCTTTGAGAAATGGGCGATTGACTTTGTCGGGCCTATTTCACCAGCCACGTGCAGGACCAGATTGCGCTATATCATCACTTGTACAGATTATCTTACCAAATGGGCAGAAGTAGCACCTACAAAGGATTGTACAATGGCTACAGCAACAAGGTTCTTATGGGAGAATGTTCTTACAAGGTATGGTTGTCCTTTAAGTTTAACAAGTGATAGGGGCACACATTTTTTGAATGAGACAATAAGAATTTTGTTAGATGAGTTTATGGTTGCCCACCATAAGACTACACCGTATCACCCTCGGGGAAAATGGAACTACTGAGGATTTTAACAAGATTTTGAGCCATACATTGACCAAGATTTGTGATGTTGGAAGGAAATATTGGGATGATAAATTATCTGCTATTCTTTGGGCTTATAGAATAACATAAAAGAGGTTGAACAAAGCCACACCTTTTCAATTGGTTTTTGGCACGGAAGTTGTCCTTCCTATAGAATTTATGTTACCTTCTTTGCACATTGCAGCGTGCTGGCAGGTCTAGCTATGAGCAAGCCTTGGAAGAATGGATTTGAGAAGATGGTTCAACTAGATGAGTGTCGAGCCATCACACGCTGGAGTCAGAAACAAGAGAAAGCATGCCAAAAGGCATGGCATGATAGACATATCAGGGATAAGAAAGTTTGCATTGAACAAATGGTACTTTTGTATGACTCCAAGTTTTTGCACCATCCAGGGAAGCTCAAGGTGCATTGGTTGGGGGCCGTATATTATAACTCATATACTTGAGTCAGGTGCTTGCTAGTTAGAAGCAATTGATGGCACAAGGATTCTCGGTTATTTTAATGGGATTAGGTTGAAGCCCTACTATAAATAAGTCTTGTTGGTGTTTATAATAAGGTAGTATTTCCAGATAGATTAGGTTTCTCTTTCTGTATTCCTTTAATGTGTTTCTTTCATTGTCACTATGCTTTGTCAATTTAGTTCTTGTTTTTGTGTAATAAGTGTGCTTGCGCGCATGAAGCTACCTATAATCTGAAGCATGTTTATGTGTAGAGGACTACACATACTTTTAGTGTGGGGTGGATTGTTGGTGACTCTTAGGTATATGCTACGAAGATTTAAATTCTGTGGGTGTTGAGAAAGAAGGTTGGTAAGGGTGATTGAAAAAAAATTGCTTCTCAAAGACAACCAAGGATGAAGATGAATGAGGGAAAGTATAACGTGAGGTAAGTGGTGGCCATGGTAACTACCAGGAGATGGTGTAGTGATGAGGTACTCGGGCACTAGAGCACATGCACTAAAGATAAGTCTATGAAAAAGGGTAAAAATGCACGCTAGAAGGTTATAACTTTTGGCGTGAAAATGTACCGTGTGGAAATGATAAAAAAGGGTAATAAATGAGGAGAATTTGGTAGGTGGAGGAGCAATTAATGTAGCGAAAAGTGGAAATCTATATAAGGACGGGATGCGATTTCATTTTTACCCTTGCGACTACGAGAATTTGACAAAGAGCTACGTGCGAAGAGCCAAGTAAAGTGATTCAAGGTGCGAAGCAAGCAAACTAGGTGTGAAAGACAGATCTGTGTATTGGAAAGGCTTGTATCCCCATAAGAGAAGGGTTTGAACGAAGCAGAGTGACAGAACAGAGCTAGGGCATGTGATTTCATGATTGCAAATTAGGGCACTGGTTGAATCGAGTTAGGGTTTGAAGGAAACTAATAAAAACTTGCAGCAGAAGGTCTAGAAAACAAAACCCAAAGAGAAGAATGGCTCCAAAGAAGAAAGCAACACCAGTAAAGGAAAAGAAGAAGGTGGTAGTAGAAGAAGAGGAAGAGATGGCCCCAGAAAGCAATTTTTCAGAGATGCAGTACCCTAAGGATGTAATTGTGGGCCAGGAATGGGATACCCACATACGACAGAGCAAGATAAGCGAGTATAACCACCGGACCAAGGATAACCAGAAGAAATTAGATGACTTGCTCACCTCCCGAATGAATAGACGAACTGAGGATGGCATGCTAGTATATGATGACACCGAGGAAATACTATTGAAGAGGATTGGTGTCTACCAGCTGTATGACCTCCCATACTTTGGGAAATATGCACCATTGTATAGATGGTCGATGAGCCGAGTCCATGAGGACTTTTTCTATTTTGCAGGATGGAGGGTAAGATTGACACCCACTCTTATTTCCATAGTAACTGGATTAAAGGCAACATACGAGGATATTAAGATTGACCTAGCTGACAAGAGTTCCATTTTGGAGACACACAAAGCACTAGGCTACTAGAAAGGACCACGCGGAATGGACATTGATAAACTAAAAAATTGTCCAGTAGTATAGGCAGCAGCGCACCTGATTACAAAGTTGAATGACCAAGATCATTGGTCACAAGTTAACTCTATGTGGCTGCATGTGGCAAAGCGCATGTCAGAAGGAGTCACTTACAACATTTTCAGCTTCATTGCAGAGAAAATAGTAGAGGAAGCGCACGCAGGAAACAAGATAAGTTTTGGTTGTTTTTTGCTAAGTTTGGTATTCATGGAGATTGGGGTACCAAATGGCCCAGAAGAGAATATATGGGAATACCCCATGAATCACAAGTCTCCAGTTGAATGATTCAGCAAGTATCTATGTAAGGGGTCTATGTCAGACAAGGTAAAGGAGTGAGCAGAGATGTGGTATGACAGGCTATGCGTGGCGTTTGAAGAGGAATGGCATATACCCAAGGAGTTGCCTTCGGTTCTAGGGAAGCAGGCACAGTTTGTAGTCTACCAACACTTTTGTATTGCACACTTTCCAATGGTAGATGGGTCATGGAGCCCCTGGTGCAAACTGCCTTATGTGTTTTCTACATGATATTTCCAAGCTTCAGTTCATCGGTTCACCAACACACGAAGGTTAGTATTTAATGTAGACAAGGTGGACTGTGAATACCACACCTTGTGAAAAACATATGGATATCCAGGGAAGAATGCATACAATGAGAGTATTATCTTAGAGATTTTGAGCATTAAACCAGAGACACTTGCCATTGTGGATATCGAGGCCACACTGATATACCTTCAACTTAAGCTGAAAATGGAAAATAACAAGTATGTGGAAAACGAGTTCGCACTTCCAGGGCCACCGAAGGGGAAGCATACCATGGAGAACGTCCTGGCACCTAGGCCCTCTAAACCCAAGCAAGATGATGAGGAAGAGGCTGAAGAGCATGAGGATAGCGGCGGCTTGGTGCGGAGGAGGAAGTAGCCATCTGGCCAAAAGGAAAAGGAGTGCACGACAGATTCACAGGGAGAAGGAGTTACTGGGGAAGAGTAGGGTGACCAAATATTTAAGAAGGTATTCAAGCGCACAAGGGCGCAAGGAGAAACCCAGCAAGTAAAGGAGCCAGAGGAGAAGAAAAGAAGAAAACTCAGGCTAGGTGAGGAAGTAGAAGAATCTGAGGAGAAGGCACCCTCATCTCCAGCAGAAGAGGAGCCTCAACACGAGGAGGAGGAGAAAATGGAAGGAGGAGAAGGGGAACAATCAGAGGCCACACAAGACAAGGGTGAGGATACATCTAGTATTCCTAACCTTGATGCAGCCATTCCAAGAGGGCCAAGATCCCATCGAATAGGTGAGGATGCCAAGGCACATACAATGGGATATGCAGAAGACCCAAAGATGATTGTTCACGCTCGGTTCCAGAGCACCATCGAGTAGAAGGATCTATTTGGATGGGCGCTCATGGACGAGGACAAGGCAACACTGCGTACATGAAAGCAAATTTCATGGTCAATGCACACGCATATGGATGAGCCAGACTTTGATGTCGGTGAAGAATCATGTGCGTCAAGATGATTGAAGAAGGCACCTGAAATAAGGAACATAACAATCAAGCCAACGGTGATGATAGATGAGCAGGTAAGTAATGCTTTGGTAAAGTTATCTACTAAAGTAGCAAGAAGAAACATTGATAAATCTGCTACCATTAAAGTGTTGAAAGGGAAGCTGAAAGCTAAGGATGAGGAGATAGCACACCTAGTGTAGGAAAAGGACCTAATGAAGAGAAAATATGACACTTTTGTTAGTATGGTGGAGGAAATTGGAGATGATGTCCTAAAGGTATGCCTGTATTTGGAATCCCAAGTACCAAAATAATTTCCTTCTGCGATGCACTACGTAAAGAAAATGATAAAATTAGTATTGGAGGATGAAAAGGTGCATATAACAAAATAGCCCAAGGACCCCGCAAAAGAGGCAGAGAAAGCGTAGGCTGCAGTAGCAAGGAAGATTGCTACTTATGAAGGTCTACTGCAAGCCATCCGCAACGAGTTGAAGAAAGATCGATCATGCACTAATGATATGCACAGCTCCAGATGCGTTGATCACGGTAAAAAAATTGGAGGAAGATAATGAAGTGCAAAAGGCTATGAAAGATGCAACCCTAGGCCACACTGAACGATTAATCCTAGTGAAGCAGAAGCATGAGACACTAGATATGGCACAGGCACTGCATAAGGAAAGGTTAGATGAGCTTGGAAAGCTCATTGCTCAAAATATGGATATATTGGAAGGGGTACAAACCTCTATGTCAAGCGTAATGCTTGTGATATAGAATGAGCAGGGAAAGCTAACTATGGATGAGCTGCAGTCTATCATTGTAGACGTGCCAGAGAAGGTAGGAATGGCGTTGATAGAGTGGGAGAACTTAGAAGTAGATATAAAAGAGGAATATCCAGAGTTACTACTTTAGAATGAAATGGAGGAGCCTGAGGCCTGAACATTTTTTTTTGTGTATACCTTATTCAAAATTATTTATTCAACCATTCTTTATCCATTCTTTGTGTAAGTTTTGGACATCACCATTGTCGGGGCGACAATGAGATTAGTGTGGGGTAATGTTGATAAGAGAAAACACTTAGTAGAACTCACACACATAGTCTGCACGTGGGAGAACAACACAAGAGCAAAGGCGTGAAGGTATAGGAAGGCATGTCGCGCGTGGAGGTGTAGAGTCAGACTTTCAAGACTTAGCCAATTTTGGAGATCAGGGCTATTTTTAGAGGTTGGCATGCGGAGCACACAAAGCAATGCTGAGACTTGCATGCCACTCTTCGTGGAGATTTCAAAGAGCTTGTCCAATCACTCTTGCATGAACATAAGCTAAGAATAGATCCACCACTATAGTTAACTATCAGCGATCTGTAGATAGCATACTTGCATGTACGGATGTAGTTGTAAAAGGTGCAAGTGGTTATTATTAGCATGCGACCTATTTTGGTAGAGTTAAGCGCTGAAGGGATAGTCCCCCCACCCTATATATATATGTAATGAATTACTTAATAAGAATATAGACAGAGACATATACTACTTTGAGAGGGTTAGAGATACATGAGCGCATAAGACTGGATAGTTATAACGGATCTATGCACACATGCCTAGTATTGTATGAAGCTTTTGCACTACCGGTACGATGAATATATGAAGACTATTGGCTCGAACAACAGTGTTTGATATGTTTGTCATTGTATACTATTGTTATCATGATGATTTATATTTAAGTGCTTATAGATTTGGTATGGTGTAACAATGTATAGATGGACTAGTTTCTAAATATATGTTTTTTTATACTACTTCATCATGCTATCATTCTGCTACTGCAACCCTAAAGAGAGACTCTGGTACCTATGTGCATGCTTTGAGTGAGAACTCAACCTAGGCTGAGTGATGTGCCAGTGCGACTAGGTGTTATCTAAGAATTCTAGGCTGCATCAAGTGGTATGCAGAAATAAAGTACCTAGATGGAATGTTGTTGGGGAAGGAGTGGGAGTCCCATCTTAGGGACATGTCAGTAAATGATTATAATCATCGGACAAGCACAATCGAAAAGGAGTTGGCATTGGAGTTAGTGCGCCCAACAAACAAGAGGACACCAGAGGGTTTTCCCATTTATAATGATGACGTGAAGGTCAAGTTGGAGAAGGAAAGGTTATTACAACTCTTTGAGTTGCCCTACTTCGGGAAACCTAAGCGACTGTATCAGTGGCTAATGTCGTGCATGCATGAGGACTATTTCCACTTCGTAGGTTATAAGATGCGCATAACTCCTCAGCTAATTTCACATTTCACAGGCCTCATCTGTGAAGGAGATAGTTTGGAGGATGATTTGACTGACAAAGAAGCAATTAAGGAAACTATCACCGCTTTCACATGCAAAAAGGGGTCAAGGTATTATGATGTCACAGACATCAAGGATCCAGTAATGAAGATGGCCGCACACCTAGTGTCAAAACTAAATGGCTAGGAGAGATGGACCCAGGTCAATAAGCCATGGTTGAACGTTTGCAAAAATATTTAAGAGGCCACCATCTATAATTTGTTTGCATTCATCGCGAATGAAATTATCAACTGCGTGAAGGAAGGTGACAGGATCCTTTTTTGAAATGTACTGCTAACCATTGTGTTTTCGGAGATCGGGGTACCGGATGCATCAAATAAGCTTGTATGGGAGTACCCTGATGAAAACCCCTCACCTGCCAAAAGGTTTGAGAAATACACTTGTGAAACTATGACAACAGTGCACAAGGAGTGCTGGGAAAAGTGGTATATGCGCCTAAGGAACATATTCGGGGCAGAATGGAGAATTCCCAAACAATTACCAGTAGCCACCAAGGGAGAACTGGAATTTGCTGTGTACCAGCATTTCTGTTTGGACATATTCAAACTATCAGATGGGACATGGAGCCCATAGTCCAATCTATCCTTTGCCTTCACAGCTCAATACTTCCAAGCGGGAGTAAACAGGTTCAAGGAGTCATAAAATTTTAAGTTAGACCTTGGTAATCTGGACCAGGACCATAATGAAATGCACAAAGGGTTGGTCTACCCTGGCAATCGTGCATACATGGAGTGGTACATATCTCATGAGGTATAAATGATAAGGCCCATGACTCTGTCCATTGCAAAAGGATCTGCGGCACGTGTGTACATTCACATAAGACCCAAGTTAAAAAAGGGCACATATATGGAAAATGAGGTATCTATACCTCAAGATCCAACTAGGAGGAAAAGACCCGCACCCAAATGGGAGGAAAAAGAACCAGAAAAGAAAATTCCAAGTGTGGTGGAGACATGGGAAATAGATTCCCCCAGGACAAGCACTAGAACCAGTATGTACGCACGCAAGAAAAAGCCCATAATCAGAGAAAAGACTCCAGAGCCAGAAAAGCCATCAGATAAGGATTCATTAGAAGAAGAAACAAAGTCACCTACACCGGAATCTCCGGTTAGGAAGAAGCAGAGGGTAGAAGAGGAGACCACCTCAGAAGAAGTTGGAAGTTTGGACAAGTGCATAGGAGAACAAGATGGTAGTGAAGAAGAAGTAAGTGGGGAAGAGGACCCCGGGAAAGATCAAGGGCCACCTATTTTCAATATACATGATTCGAAGGAGGAATGTAGAAAAGAAGAACAAGGGTTCCTTTTTGTGCGGTGTAAGGATAGCTAGGTAGGAGGAAGTGCCCAGGACATGGGAAAAGATGAGGAGTCTAGCACGTAGAAGAAAGAGGCTTCGAGCTCTACACAGGAGTAGATAGCCAAGGTGGTAGAACAAGAGGAGACAAGGGACATTGAGACCCTGGTGGAGGACAAAGTGGAATGCGACGCTGAGCCAGTATTGAACAAAGAGAATGAGAGCACAGAAGAGGAGTGCGGAAGCACTAGAGGCCCGGTTTTAACTATAAGTATACCTAAGGGTATGCACACGGGAGGAAGGTGCGCAGAGGGAGGGAGCCTAGATATGGGTTATATTGATGACCCCAAGAAATTTTTTGGGCACAGTTCCAAAGTAAACTTCCGGTGGAGGAGATTGTAGGCATGTCATCTTTTGACAAGGAGGTTGTCTATCCACGAACAAGGAAGATGATCTCATGGGAAATTAAGTCCCACCTTGATGAGCCAGAGTTTGAGGTAAGCCACGGGGAAATAATAACATTGACAGGACCAGGAGAAGATAAACCAGTGGTGGATACCCAGCAGCTCTCAGATGAACAACGGTGCAACGTGCTTAAAAAAGTCTCCATTGAGATAGAGGCTAGACTCTTCGGGCGAAATCATAGGATCAGGGATCTGGAAGGGGAGCTGAAGAAGAAAGAGGAAGAGCTAGCTACAATGACCCAGGATCTAACCCAGGAAAATTTGATCACCGCCCAATGACAGCGGGAGTTGAAGGATGAAAAGGCTAAGGTGAGCGTTGTGTACAAGAAAGTGAAATCTATCAATTAGGCCATATTATTAAAGCATCTGGACATAGCATCACCCGTGCAGAAGTATGGATCTTCCTTAGGATGCCTGGATGATTTAACAAGGATCCTCACCATGGAAAGATAGCCACTAGCCTTGGAGTCTGTAGAGGAAGTGGCCGCGTGCCTAGAGAAGGAAGACAAGTTGAAGATCATAGCGCTCGTTGCAGAGTACAACAAAATTCTTGCTGATGTAAGGGCTACTTCCCAAACTATTGAGGCCACGTACGACGATTTTGCAGATAGAGACAAAGTGGCGGGAACCTTGGTTACCACTCATGAAGTAGAACTCAAGGAGTTCCAAGAGAAAAATAAGGGGAATAGGGTGGAAAGAGACAAAATCCTTACCAAGGTTGAGAAGAAATTTGAGGCCATTGAAACCTTAAGGGTTTCAATCAAAAACCAGTTGAAGGAGCTATATCTGTAGATTACACGAAGAATGGACGCATTAGAGGATATATGCAAGGAATTGGAGAAGAGCATTGATACCATGAGCGCAGAAGGAGATGGATTAAAATTTGAGGGGGTGAGCACTCTGGTCAGCGACATCTGTTAGAAATCACAAGACGAAGTCGATGCTTGGAATAAATTGGAGGCTGACTTACAAAAGGATTTTCCCAGTCTGTTGCAGTGATTCTTTCACTCTCCCATTCTTTCTTCTTTCCCCATTCTTTCATCCTCTTAATCTTTTTCCTAGGTGTAAGCCTATTGTATTCTTTCTCTCACTGAGAGAAATGTTCCCGTGGACGAAGAACAATCGTAGTGTGGGGTGATGTTGGGCCCCTAGAATATTGACTAAGTACAAAAAATGAATAGGCACGCAAGGTCACAGTTAAGGAAAGGTGTGCAAGGACAAAGCGCGTAAGGTAGGGTTTAAGAAAAGGGTTTAAGGAAACCCGTGGAGTGCGTGGTGCACATAGATAGAACCAAGGGTTCGGGACTTAGTCAAATTGGACATTTGGGGCAGAACACATGAAAATCATGACCCGAATGCGCATGGATAAGGTACCAGCTT
The DNA here is from genome assembly GCA_019776745.2 of Taxus chinensis. NCBI lineage: Eukaryota > Viridiplantae > Streptophyta > Pinopsida > Cupressales > Taxaceae > Taxus > Taxus chinensis. The sequence continues at coordinate 535,585,381 of CM034155.1, read as the reverse complement.
GGCGACAGGTTGGCCCAAGAAGGAGCATGCCTGCGGTAGAAGCTTCTAGAAGCACATCATGGTATAAAGTGGAAAGCATGGGCCTAGAGGAGCATGCTCGCATGGAGGACCACTTTCAGACACTTGGCATAGAATCTGAGGGCGCTGGAGGATGAGTTGGTAGTCCAGAAAGGCTATAAATACAAGCACCTATAGAGTAAAAAGGGAGAGAAGAAGAGACTTAGAGAACGGACGGAGCTCTGCAAAAATACTACAAGAACTTTGTTAGTGGGTAATTGCACTTGGGAAAGGATGTATTGGGTATGGGGATTGTAATTTTTCTTTTTGGTAACATAGTTACATTAGTCCAGTTATAATGCATGAGTGCGGTCTGCTTCTCTATGAAATTTTGTAAATGGCTCCATGGATGTAATACACCTATTTTCGGTATAGCACCCCTCCGACATCTTTTATTCACACAATTTCCATCCCCGCTTCTCTTTATCTTAAATTAAATAAAATCATATTTATTCGTTCATATTATGTGATTGATTATCAATGGGCTCCATAGGGACCCATTTGATAATTCAATTTTTGGAATCATCCCCCATCTCTCATAAATTATTTAATTCAAAATACACCCATTTGACGCCTTCTTTTAAAAATGAAATCTTTATTTCACCTCCCAGTCCCACATGTTCCCCACTTAAGTCAAAATCAAGTTCCCACCTAAAAATCAATTCCCACCTAAAATTTCAATCCCTTCAAATTATTAAAATATGAACCCCACCCATAAATCAATAATTCAAAAATCTCCTCTCCGACAATAAATCCAAAAAATGAATAGTTTAAAGTGAGCACATGACTTCACTATTGCACCTAACCGTGTTCCCACTTCACATCACATCTTTTCCTTTTCTCACATCATGAACCCCACCATCAAATCCACTCTTCATTATGTTCTCTTAATCAAAATTACTTTTGCAAATTATGGTTATTCGTTAATCCTCTATCTTAATCCAAATTCAAATTATAAATATGAGTCTTTTCCCCCTCAGAGGAGGAACAAAGAAATTGAGGAGAAAATTCTAGAAATTCTGAAGCTTAAATTCATTTATCTGTGAAATTTTGCATCATATTGTGGAGTATTTGGAAGCGGAGCTCTACCAGTTTCATATCGCCAGCCTAACGATCAATCGGTTGTTCTGTCAGGATACTAATTTGGTATCATATTTATATTTTTCTTCAACATATTGCAGATTTTTTTTATAGTTTTTGGCATGTCATCTTATCATTTGATATTCGTTATTTTATTATGAACACGGGGATTGACAGCCACCAAGGAAGTTAACGCTTCCCAGATCTACTTTGTCATGCAGTCCCCGTATATCATCATCTAATCTTATCTGTTTCCATCTTGCAGATCTATTTTATTTCTTTACAGATTTATTTTCTTTGCGCCTGTATCCAGAATCTATAGCTGCATCTGAGGTCCTAAGCCCTCTATCATTTGGAGTTGCTGGTGGTTGGCAGTCTCGGTGTTCACCCGCGCGAGAATGAGTTTTCCAGATCAACATTTGGCACGCCCGGTGGGACCAGATCCAAACTCTGGTCGTTTTGTTTGCCTGCTCACTTTGTATGGGTGTCATATGTATAATAGTTATTGTATTTCATATTATTGTGAATATGACATCGCATCAATCTAGATATATGTTCTGTAATTTTTGTTTGTAAATTCACCCGCTTGCAGGATCATTGGTACTATTTCCAGCCGTGCATTGTGGTTCATACATGTAGTTATTTGTGTCGTCGTTGGGGTAAGTGGGTTTTTCGTTTGAAAGGATCGGTTATTGACTTTTTTATAATAGGTGTGCAATTTTATTGAATTTTCTAAAAACGCAAAAAAAAAAACAAGAAAATATTGTCGTTTTGTTCTTTCTTTACAAGTATAAAGTTCATTTTTAAGATTTACACAAATAAGACAGACAAACAAAAAATTATAGTTTTGTTCTTGTTTTACGAGTACTATAGAATTCATTTTTTTTCTTTAATTAAATAAATGATTAAAAAAATAAAATAAAAATTGTTATTATCCTACATCCCACATCTCCTCCACTCCCACCAACCTTCTCCTCTGTCCAATCTCCCTTCTCTCCTCCCGAGCTCCCTCCCCACCACTCCTCTCTCCTCCCGATACCACTCCTCCGTCCCACCTCCTCTTCCCACATCCCCATCTACACTACTCCCCATCTCACCTCTGTCTTTCCTCCTACGCAGACCCACGTCCCTTCTCTCCATCTTCACCGACCTCCCTTTTCATGTCTACCATCCACGCCTTTTGCAAATCCACGTCAGTTTTACATTTGCATTAATTAATCAGATCATGTTTCTACACAGTGAATAATGATTTGTATATTAATAGTTATTGGCTTGCAATTCATTAGAACATCTCTATAAAGAATGCTTTGATAAGTGATATTGCGTAGTAAGAATAACTTCACAGTCTCCTTATAATAATTGATTTACAATTCTTTAGGCCACATTTATTTTAGATACACAGTCTTAATGCAATTTAATTACATAGTCTCTCCTAATAATTTATTTACATCTAAACATCCAAATTATATTTTATATCCCTAATAAGCGTCTATTGGTGAAGTTTGTTTAGATTCGATAACTAAACGTATATTCACATTGGCTTTGATAACATCGTTTACCATCTGAGCTTCATTATCATCTTGTTCATTTATTGTTCATTTTTATAATTTTACAATAGGTTTGTCATTTATTTAGTGCATGTCGCCATTTATTACTTTTGATTTAATTATCACATTGTCGTGTCTATCATTTGGTGTCTAATTTATTTTATTAATAATAGCCATTGCATTGTTTAGTATTTACTTTACTTTATATCTGACTAATCCAGGTAAATTGTTTATTCTAATTTATTTATTTGTTTTATCTCTTTTGGATCATGTCCACTAATTGTCGTATTTTCCTTTACAGGATTGCACTATCAGAGATAAGATCTTAAACTCAGACCACATCACCAATCGTCGCTTGTTAATCCCATCTGCAGTCTTGACATCCTTGGACGTTCCCAATCATTGATTATCATTTTCAAACATTTTAGTTGAATACGAAAAAAGGTGCTTTCCAGATCGCCTAAAGCTTACACTTGGCTCAGCTTGCTGTCAGATAAAAAGGAAAAAAGTGATATACAAGTATTCTTCAGTTTTCCTTATTTTCTCCTTTTTGCATTGTACTTTCATACACCTGGTTGATTGTCAGCATCGAACTTAATATTTCAAATTTGGAGTAAAACAAACCCTGTGCATTCTGCTTGCTCACATAGTGTAAATAGGGGTTTAACTTTTTGCATCACACTTATCATCACACACTGCCTGAAAATTCACAAATTAATCAACACATCGAAACATTCATTGCACCTGGTTCATTGATTGGGATTTGATCACCCAACCGAACCGTTTCAAACATTTCCCAGCCATAAATTACCTGAAACCAAACATAGTTTACCTTTTCTAGGTCATCTTTTAGCCGTTTTATTTTACACACATTCTTGATTTAAAACAAAAAAATAAAAAATTTGTCTGACTTGTTTGTTAATATAACAATGATTTCCTTTTTATGCCCGTTATCACTCGATCCACTGCTAAAAATATGGAACACAACCTCGCCACACATAGTACTTCATCCCAATCAATCACTACATCAACAACTTCATCATCTGTGTTTCTTCCTATCTCACTCACAGGCACTCATCCTCTTACTAATATTCCTCATTCCATACCTTTCACCCACACTATGGCATTAGACCAACATTTCATCCCATCTAGGCCAGCCACTCCACCCTCTGTTAGATCAGAACCTATTGGTACCTCAGTATTCCCTCTTGGAGACCCAGAATTCAGACAGATTCTTGATGCCAACCCTGTGGCCCTCCAAGACTATCTTTTAAGAAGATACATACACCTCCCTTTGGATGGGCCACCGCTTCAGCAAGTCTATCCTTATAATGTTGGTTCTGACATTCCTCAATCTATGGCCTTACATGATTTTGCATCATCTTCCACCAACCCATCGGCACACCAGACCACCCAGGTAGTTACGCCCATTCCACCCAATCTTCCTCACATCAACACGACTATCGTGACTGCCATCCCTACCACTACAATGGCTCCTATGGTCACTGGTACCTCCATTCAACCATCCCAGGTGTCAAATCCCTTATCCAGATAGCAAATTCCTACTACATCACAAGTCTATACCCTCACTTCCCAACTTCCTCCAACCATACCTTTGCAACACACAGTGTCATTTCCAGGCTATCAACCCACATATACTCACATCCCCACTCAACAGTTACTTCCACAACCTCCACAATCTCAACAATCACACCATGCCCCTGTTTCTCACCAACACACATTCTATCAGCAACCACCTCAACTATCACACATAACTTACACTCACCCATACCAAATTCCTCAAATCCCCACACCTACTCAAATCCAACCACCACCTTTCATTGCTCAACAGACACTTCCCAATGACCCCATGCAAATCTTGATAGGTCGGTTAGCCAACCTAGAGGCTGCTACATTGGGGTCCAAGCTCACATTGTCTTATGAGAAAATATGTAATGAACCCATACATCCATCCGTGCCCATGAAACCATATCCTCCACACTGGGAATTGCCAAAGTTCACCAAGTTTAATAGCAAGGAGGATCCCCAACAACATCTCAGAGCATTCAAGCATACATGTTATCTCATTGCACACGACCAAGACTTGATGCTTCATACTTTCCCCATGTCTTTGGCTGGGCCCACCTTGGAATGGTACAATAACATTCCCCAGTACTCAATATTTTCTTTTTCCCAGCTCGCACAATTATTTCTTGAAATACATTTTTCCATTAATATCGCATAAAATAACCATAATGACCAATTCGACCATCATGGATTTCGATCACAGACGCCAATTGATAAATCATCTCCTACTCCAACATGAACTCAACATGATGTTAGGGACTAAGGGATCAAATATGTGAAGATGAATCCATCACGAATTTTGTCACACGATGGCATAATATGATAAATCAATTGTCTTTTCCACTACCTCAAACTGATTTCATCGAGCTCTTCGCGTTCTCTTGCACCAAGCATATCTCTTCCACCTTGCAAATCCAATCATTTCACACTTTCGAAGAGGCTTTTACTATGGCCCGCAAGCTTGAGACACATGCCTTGGAACAAGGGCATTTAAAATTGAAAACCAATAAGCCAAAAACCAAATTCGTCAGACCATCCATATCAAACGATAAATCAAAGACAATTACCAACGCCATCATTGTTAGATCATCTCCTACCCCGACATCTATAGTAACTCAACAATGATTCACACGGCCAATGCCCAATTATACTCCCTTAGGAGAATCATACAGTGCCATATTTGACAAGTTGATAACAACACACTTGATCACACTACCACCTATCCAACCTGTTAATGAATCTAGGCCACGACCTGTGTGGTATCGAGAAGATCACTATTGCAAGTACCATCAAGTCTGAGGACACGACATAGAAAAATGTCAAACGTTCAAGGATTCTGTCCAAAGGCTTATTGATCAGGGAGAACTTCAAGTGGATAACCTGAATGCCTCATCCAATCAACCTTTAGATATTTTTAAACAACCATTTCCAAATCATACACCGACATCCATAAACCAGACTGCTCCCACTTCTGTATCTCAAACCCTTAGTACCCACACCATAAACACTATCCATGCTGACAATAAAAGTCCAGTTTCACCCACAAGTTCACCTTCTTCATCAACCATTATATCAGTTCCCTTTGATACATTATCTATATCCCCAAACCCATCAACATTCATCTCCGCACCAGCCTTAGCTACATCCATACCCATGTCAATACCCTTTCCTATACTCACATCTCTCTCAACACCTACCACCCTCTCTTCAAATGTAAATATCACTTCTGTATCATGGCCCCTTACATCTACTCCATTAAACCCAATCACCTTGTCAGAAATTATCCCACCTCTACCCGTTATCTCATCCTTAGCATCTCTTCCAATCCCACTTTCTGCACTTCTACCAACACCTACAACATCTACTATTTTACAATCACCTATCTCATCTCCCTCTTCCACGGCCATGTCATTACTCGATAATTTTTGGCAAACATTCCAGCATTCCTTAATTTCAAATTATCGTCCCATTTCTTCTATACCATTAGACGCTCACACATCGGCGCAGTTCCCACAAATATCCACTTCAATATCTCTAGATCCTCCTGTAGATATTCTGGTCATTCCCTCTAACAATCCACATTCATATACAAGATCTAGACCCCCATTTCCCAAGCGTTCTCATTCACATCCTCATCCAAAAGTAGACCTCACTATTCCCGATAGAAGCTCCTCAGAAACCACATCGTCTCCTTCTATTTTAGGACCACACCCCTCATCCTCCTCTTCCATTTTAGGAACCTTCCCTTCACCAACAACACATACTACCACTAGAACAATGCAACCACCATTTTCCAATCGATATCTTAAAAAAAATTCAAGGGCGTCTGTGTCTTCCACTACTATCCCGCATCAAGCACATTCATCTGCCTTTTCCAAATCCAAAATGACATCCAAAGCCATTATTACATCACCACCTTCCCATGCATCCTCCCAAAGTTCTCCGTCAATAACACCAGGTTATTATACCACTATGTTTCACCAACTACTCCAAGCCTCAGCCATCACTTTACCGCCAATTAAATTTTTCGATCCAAACGCACCAAGACCTTCCTGGTTTAATTCCAATCTTGTTTGCGCATTTCACCGTGCCCCTAGACATGACACTGAATGTTGCAAAGCTCTCCAATCCATCATGCATCATTTTGTCAATAAAAATATTAACGATAAAAAACCAATTCTATCATCTCCTCCATCAACTTCCACATCCCAACATGCGTCGGTTCAACCACCTCGACCACCCTTCTCATTAAGAAATCCTATCAATACTCCACTACCAAATAGAGATATAACCACCAATGCCACCAACATATTACCAAAAGAAGATGATCCTCAGGATCATCCTCCTCTTGTAATCAACGTTGTTCAGATAACCACCCATTCAAATCCATATAACTCTGACTCTGCCTCACCATCCACCCTAACACTTATGTCGCTATCCCTCCTCCTAAGGAGCTCGCTACCTCTGCACCTCCATCACAGCCAAAGGTTGTCATCGCTACTCCTACCAATCATCCAGCAAAAATGCCTTCATCTTCTTCTAGAGCCAAGGTATCTGTTCTAACCACCTCGAATCCTTCCTCCATTGAACATACCATTATTAGACAACTCCACCAGGCCCCTATCAAAATGTCACTCTATGAGCTCATTCAAAGCTCTCCACATCATAAACAAGCTCTTATAGAGGTCTTGCAATAGATCCCAGTATCCTCTGATGAGCCCCAGCCTTTCACGGCTTTAGCTCATGCCTTCGCAACATCTGCTACCGTATCATTTGAAAGTTTAGAAATTCCTAGGATACCACAAGAAGAACATGATCTACCATTATTCATCACCATCTATATCGATGACACCTACATCCATCAAACCATGATTGACAATGGTGCCAGTATTAATATCATTTCTTCTCATACTTTCAATCAACTTAAATTTCCCAATACCATTGTTGCCAAATCTCCTACCGTTCTTCATGGCTTTAACGATGTTGTCACTCCCCCATTAGGAACAGTTGTTCTTCCTATCCGTGTCGGTCATAAACTCCTCCACGAACTTTTCTACATCATTGAAGGAGAATTCCAATATAATATTTTACTAGGACGTCCTTGGATCCGCGCAATGCATTGTGTTCCATCTACTCTTCATCGTTGTATCAAATATGAACATGAAGGGAATACTTATGCTCTTCCAGCTGAGATCCCCCCTTCCAAGACATGTCGCATGATCTATAGACCTAAAGATGTCCTTGTTCCTAAAACCAATTTTTCTCCTAATGCATCCACCAGTTCTTCTGTACCTCCATCTACCCTGCCTCAGACAAATTCTTCTGATCCCATAACGCAAAATCTTGCTTTAGGGGAATATCAACTCCTCACTCTCAATACTCTTCTTTCCCCCAATCACCTCGGCTGCCCTGATAAAGCCCCTATGTATCAATCGAATGTTGGGGAAATTGTCTCATTTGGCCCTTCTTCCCTCAAAACCAATTTAGTATATGGCGGCCTTGATCAACCTTCTTCTCACACTGAAAATCATTTTCATGCCAAACGATATACAGGTGATTTCAAATTTCTTAGTAAACCATCTTTCGCTCACACATACCTCTATCATTGTGCATGGAAGGGGTTTGGTTTAGGACGCTATGAACAGGGCCCTCATGGTAATATCTTTTCTCGAGCCCAGGAATCATGTCAAAAATTTGGTTTGGGATATGACGATCCCACCATACACCCTCCTGGAACATATGTGTCTTCTCCCATTCATATCGATTCATCCATTTCTTCTCCATCAGAATATACTACCAATTCAAAACATATCTCTTCTCCTTCCAACCATCCTATAGATTCATAACATATCTCTTCTCCTTCCAACTATCCTTCCAGCTCAGATAATGATTTTTCTCCATCCAATTATCTCACAGATCCAGATCAAGGTGATACGGTTCCTATTCCTCCTAACTTTTTTTTTATTTTGACCATCTTTCTTGGACCGGTGACTTATCAAGCCAAAAATGAAACCCGGTCTTTTCCCCTTAGATATCCAGAAATGGTAGAGGAAGATTCCCCTATCATTGACATTCTTCAATGCGATGATGACACTTCCATTCTCTCTTACATGGGGGCCGAAGGTTCTCAAGATCAAAAAAATTATCCGCCAGAAAACTCCAATCTCTTGAATGAATCCACAATCAACATTACTATTAGAGTGCCTCAGGAGCACCACATCCTCAAAATAGGTCATTCTTTAACACCTCAAGAGCTCGAAGCCTTCACTTCATTTTTGAACAAGCATAGCCAAGCATTTGCATGGTCATATTCAGACATGCCAGGTCTCGATCCCTCCATCATTATTCACAACATTGTTGTTATCCCCACTGCCAAACCAGTCAGACAGAAGCTTCGTCGAATGCATCCTCAAGTTGCTCTTCTTGTGAAAGAAGAATTGCAACGTCTCCTATCCGCCAACTTCATTATCCCCATTGATTATCCCCAATGGGTTTCTAACATTGTACCCATCACAAAAGCATCTGGAAAGCTTCGTATATGTACTGATTTTCGAGATCTTAACCTTGTATGTCCTAAAGATGATTTCCCTCTTCCAAGTATCGACCAACTTGTAGATCTTACAGTAGGGCATGAGATGCTCTCTTTAATGGATGGTTTTTCTAGTTATAATCAGATTCTGATTGCACCTGAAGATCAGCACAAGACATCTTTTATCACCCCATGGGGTACCTTTTGTTATCGTGTCATGCCCTTTGGTTTAAAAAATGTTGGAGCTACATATCAACGAGCCATGACATATATCTTTCATGACCTCTTACATCAAACCATAGAGGACTATGTTGATGACCTCTTAGCAAAATCTAAACATAGGTGTGACCATCTTTCAGTTCTTGAGATACTTTTCGAGCGTCTCCTTCGTTTCTCCCTTCGTCTCAATCCGGAAAAGTGTGTTTTTGGAGTTCTTACTGGAAAACTCCTGGGCTTCATTGTCTCTATCAGAGGCATTGAAGTTGACCCCAGAAAAATCAAAGCAATTCTTGAAATGCCTCCTCCTTCCAATCTCAAACAACTTCACAGTCTTCAAGGTTGACTTCAATCTATTCGTCACTTCATATCACAACTTTCTGATCGTTGTCAGCCCTTTCATCACCTGCTTTGAAAAGACATAACCTTTAATTGGGATCAAAACTGCCAAAAGGCTTTTGAAGATCTTAAGCGATATTTGTTATCTCCACCAGTACTCACACCTCCGTGCAAAGGAGAGCCCTTCTATTTATATGTTTCTATAACTGATCATGCCTTAGGAGCTATGTTAGCACACCGTGATAATCAGGGACATGAACAAGTTTTATTATATCAGTCATACTCTCCATGATTGTGAAACACAATACTCTCAAGTGGAAAAATTGTGTTGCGCTATTTTCTTCGTTGCATCAAAACTTCGACACTATCTTCTTAATCATAAAACCTATATTGTTACTAACTTTCAACCCCTCAAAGTGATGCATTCTAAGCCATATCACAATGATTACATCACCCGATGGCTCCTTCTCATGGCCAAGCTCGACCTGGAATTCATTCCTCAAAAGGAAATCAAGGGTCAAGCTATTGCGGATCAATTAGCCGAGGCCCCTCTTTCCAATACACAGACTCCTAATCATTTCCCAGATGAATCAATCAATCAATTTTGTCATGATCTCCTTAAAATGATTCTTTTCTTCGATGGTTCTAAATGCCAGCAAGGCGGAGGAGTAGGAGTTGTTCTCATTCCCCCAGGGATTCCCCAATCCCCTTATCTTTCAAATTAGATTTTGAATGTACAAACAATATGGCAGAATACGAAGCCCTTATACTAGGACTAGAAACTGCTATATTTCTGGGCGTTCATATCCTTGACATTTTTGGTGATTCTGAACTAATAATAAAACAGGTCACTGGTGAATATCAGTGTAAAAATGATATTTTACAACAATATCGTGATATTTCTCATCATCTTCTTAAATCCTTCGATTCTTACACTATTCAGTCTGTCCCGCGTTCAAAAAATCATTTTGCTGATGCAATGGCCTCCCTTGCTGCCTTTATCCCATGGACAACGCAAGAATCCCAACTTTCAGTTATTATACATCATCGTAAACAACCATTCTATGACATATCTCAGATTCATCTGGTCGAATCTAATTCATCAGACCTCTGGTATTCACAAATTTTTGATTATTTATCCAAATCCATTACTCCCCTTGATCTTTCTAAAAACGCTAAGAGATCTTTTATCCAACGTGCTACTCATTATGTAATCCTTGGCGGTATTCTTTACAAGCATGGGTTTGATGGTATCCTTCTCCGATGCCTCCAATCCCATGAAGCCTCTACAACTATCCAAGAATTTCACGACGGTATTTGTGGTGGGCATTTTAGTGGATTATCTATGGCCAAACGTGTTCTTCGTCTTGGCTATTATTGGCCTTCTTTAAATCATGATTGTTGTGAATATGTCAAGAAATGTCTAAGATGTCAACAACACTCTAACCTTATCCATATTCCAAGCCAGGCTTTACAGCCTGCCCAAGATTTATGGCCCTTTTCACAGTGGGGCCTTGATCTCATAGGTCTAATAAATCCTCGTTCATCACAACAACATCATTCTATCATCACTGCTACTGAGTATTTCACTAAATGGGTGGAGGCAATCCCACTCACCTCTACTAAATCTGGCCCAATCATTAATTTTATATATCAACATATCATTTGCCGCTTTGGTGTTCCTCATAAACTTATTATGGACAATGGAAAATCATTTAAAAACAAAGACCTTAAAAATATTGGCGATGCATTCAAAATCCAACTTAGCTTTTCTTCCCCGTATTATCCTCAAGCTAACGGTCAAGCTGAGGCTACTAATAAAACTCTTCAAAATATCTTGGCTAAAACTATTGATCAAGCAGGATGAAATTGGCATCTCCAACTTCCCTTTGCCCTGTGGGCCTATCGCACTAGCATTCACACTTCCACAGGAGCTACTCCTTTTTCTCTGGTATACGGCTCTGAGGCCATTCTTCCCCTTGAAGTCCAAATTCCATCTTTACGTGTGTCTCTTCGCAACTTCATTTCTGATGAAGATTATCGTCAGGAACGGCTAATGCAACTTGAGTTATTAGACGAACGTCATCTTCTCACTCTTGAACACCATCATGTCTATCAAGATCGTATCCAACGTGCTTATAATAAACACATCAATAAGCGTGATTTTAAAATAGGTGACCTGGTTCTAAAAGAAAATCAAAATGTCACTACCTTAGAAAGAAGTCAACGGGGAAAATTTTCTCCTAACTGGATCGGACCATATATTATCACACATAAGTATGGGTCTGGGGCTTATCATTTAGCCTCTCCTGATGGTAAACCAGAGGTTGAACCTCTTAATGCATTGCACTTATGGCCATTCTATTGTTAGTACACACACTTATGAGTATAGTCTTATCTTTAGACCATTCCTCCATCAGTATCCCCTTCCATCTATCATCGTAATGATTTTGAATCATGTGGTCTACCGTCACTAACAGTCATGACCTTGAATATGAGTACCACGGCTCTACTCGTAGCATATTCAATATGGATAAGTTCTCCCATTTGGTGAGAACCCCATGATCATTACATCCATCACCATCTCATTTTCCTATTGTACTCCTGTAGAGGGTCTAGGGGTGTCTCTTGTACATTCATTCTCCCCTCCTAGGTGGTCTACCTAGCTATCCCCAGCTCTCCCCATGTGAAGCTCAAATTCATGTATATAAAAGGAAAGATCAAGGTTATTAAAATAGACTGATCCCTCAAAGCACAACTGTGCATAAAAAAAAACAACAAAAAAAAAAAATGCAAATCGAAATCAAAAGCAAAATCAAGAGAAATAGACCGATCCCTCGAAGGACGGCTATCATATATATTATTCTTGCCATCCATATTATGTATAAAGTAGACCATACCCTAGAAGGATGGCTACTCTTTTATTATGGCATTTGGAAGGTTTTCCGCATTGATCAGCCTTCCTTTTATTAAGCATTCCCAGAAAGCTTCCCATATTGATCAGCTTTCTTTTATTCTATTCTTCCCATTCCCAGAGCTGGGGCATAGACTTAAGAAATACCATCTTTGGAGAACCTTATTCCCACTTACAATATACATCTCCAATTCCTTTTTCATGTCGACATTAGGATTATGAGAATATTTCATCCATATCTTCTTCTTGGTCTTGTGATATAGCCAAATCTCATTAGTTATATACTAATACCTGCTATCGGCTATAAGTGCAATGTTTTGAGTGGTATCTTTCTTGTTTACTTCTTATCGGGTTAAAAGCATAACTTTCTTACTTGACCCTTGCTATGGTTATGCGACATTCATTTCATCAAAGTCATCTTTTATCACAATTATCTCCTTAGAAATAAAATTTCATGTCATAAAATTAGTATCGATATGTTTACTCTTACAGATGTCCCCTATCAACATCATCCATAAATCCATGAAATCAATTATTATCTTTAAAATGCATTATTCAATTTGGGAACTCTACTTGACCTCCATTACAATTTATGAATTCTACTTGAGGATAACTCTTAGGTAGCATTCATTATCTGGCAGATTCTCATCCCCCGCCATTGTTCATTATCCTCTTCTTCACCATCTCAGACCTTTCACCCCCAGCTTGGCACATCTACATAATTCCCCGCGTAGCACAGAAACCCTACTTGAAGTAGACCTGTCATTCAGGACAAGGTCTCATTCATGATTGTGTCTATTGACCATTCCTTCCTCCTAGTCCCCTTTATCAACCCAATTTTCTCCTAAAATTCACCTCATCTCATTCTCTGCTGCTCTTCTCACCCACTTCGTCCTTCTCCGTTGTTTGTTCGATACTTCACGCGTCATCCACCCGAGCCATTATTTTTGTGCTTTTCTCTTAATATCCTTTTACTGCCATCTATTTTATCGTTCCATTTTCCCTTTCATTCTTCTTTCGGCTTGACGATCCTACTTAATCATCCATTCCATGCAGGTTTCTTGATCACATTGCATCTCTTTCTTAAGATCCTGCCGCTGTAGAAACTCCTTCATTGTTTTCCATTCCCTTCAACATCTTTACTCATAAAACTTCTGCTTAACACTCTGACATCATCACTCATACAACATAGGCACCCTAATTAAGAATTCCCCTTACACTCTTTATCCTACACTACATATATTCCTCCATCCACTCATTTCACACTCCTTTGTTTCCTTGTTATTACCTCCTTTCACTTCATGTTCCGTCTTGGTATACATTTCTCAGTCTTTTCCTCATTCTTCTTCTTCAGCTTGGCGATCCTACTTAATCATTCCTACGGCATGGCAATCTTACTTAAGAGTCTCTCTTAAGAATGATCTGTCTCCTTGCCTTTCCTCTTTCCTTCATCTTCCCATCATCCATATTTTTTCTTCATTCCCCACAAACACATCCTCTTCTCTTCTCTTTTTCCTCATACAAAATATCTCAAACTCCCTCAAATGTCATCTCCATCATCCCTCATTTTAAAATCCATCTTGACTACTTCATACCCTCTCTTACTATGCAGATCGTCATTATCATGGTTCATCTAACATTATGTCATCTTCCATTCTCGTGCTAAGAATTATCAGTGGACTTCTCCTAAAACTCATTTCTTCCCATTCTACTAATACCGATTCACTCTTTTTTACCTCCTCCATTTTCTCTTCCTCCCTTTTTCTTTTTGTGCCCTCTAATCATTATCAGGGGATTTCTCCTAACATCCTTCCACTGGTATTGCCTTTTCATCTTCCCTTCACCTTTTTCAATATCTCTATTGTCTTCATCACATACTACCTTTGCATCATTTTCTTTGTTGTCCTCTCCTCCTTTCTACCTCTGGTTTGCTTTCATATCATTTGTATCATCTTCATCTCCTCTTCTCCTCACACTTTTGTCTTATTCCTCCATTGATAACCTGATTCACCAGTGTTGTCCCATCTTCTTAACCATCTCACCATCTATATGCATTTCCATACGTTTAGTTTCATATTCAATTTCTTTCCTGTTTTGGCTATATCATCCCTTCTTTCCCTCTTATTTTCATTTCCCCTGTTACTGAGCTTCTTTCTCTACCACCCCTATCTTCTTAGCTCCGTATGGTGCCTTTCTTTCTCTTTTCCATTCTACCTCCTCCCCCATCTTCTTTAACTTCTTCATCTCCTTCATCTTTCCATCTTGCTATATATATTCATCTCTCCTATCATCCTTCTCTCATATTCTTCATAACTTTTCTTTCTCAGTTCTGTCATCTCTTTCATGATCTGTTCTTTCTATCTCTCTGTTTTGATCTCCATCTCCCTTTCATCCTTTCTTCTGTCATTTTCTTGTCTTATTCTTTGTCCTTCATCATTTCTTTTTGCCACCATTTCTCCTCTTGATTATCTCTGCTACTTCTTTACTATGATATATCTCTATACACTCAACTTCCCTTCTAATCTCTTTTTCCTCCTCATCTCGTCTTCTTCTTGTTTAAACTTCCTCCCTCTCTTCTCCTCCTGCTCATCTCTATTTTCTTTTTCTCCAGGTCCCTCGTACCTTACCTATTTATTTCCCCCTTATTTATTTCCATTACCCTCTTACTAAATATTATTCTCTCTTCTGTGCTTTCGTCTATCTTCTCACCTCTCTTATCGTCCTTCTCTACTTGACCTCTCTCCTCCACCATGTCCTTTCTACTTCAACCATGTCCACTTTCTCTTATCTCTATCATCTATCATCCACATCTTTCATCCCATCTTCCTGGGACATTTTTGTCTTGGAGGATACCATAACGGCCAACACCTATCTGATCTTGTACTCTTCCATGCATATTTTCTCTACTTTTGTTTTGTCACAAAAATATCTTGACTTCTTGTCCTACTTATCCGACAAGTAGGACCAATTTTACATTATAATTTACTCACACTTATGCATATTTCTCATGAACCATGATTATCATCATATTTATCACACCTTTAGGTCATTTTATCTCAGCTTTCTATCCTATCTTCTCATCATATGTAGATTTATGATTTTTCCCCCTGGGGCATTTTATTTACACGTCGATCTCCCATTATGTCATCTTCGTGCCCTATCATGGTGCACCTTTTTCATCCTTGTACTTGTCAACGTATATAACTCACTTTGTATCCTGTGCTGGGGCATCATTGTTTTCATCCATGTCCCTCTTGTGGATGCGTGATTTTTCACACAATTCCTCGCAGACAAAGGATTACACACATCTTTTTCATTTAGTTACACATATTTCGATATTTTCCCATGATCCGTTGGTCATCACGGTTTATGTCCATACTACAGTGGTCTTCACCCACTCACTGGTCTGTAGAACATTGTCGTCTGTCTCCGTTGAGACCACAATTGTCCTCTACCGATGTGATATTGGAGTCACCACCATACTTTTTTTTATTTGTGATCCTTTTTTTTGTCTGGGGCATCTTGTCTTTGGTCATATCTTCATCCATCCTCGGACACATCTTTCATCTAACCCCTTTTTTTGTCTCGTGGCTTGCTATCGCAAACCACTCAACAAAAAGGGGAAAATGTAGACACCTATTTCGGTATAGCGCCCCTCCAACATCTTATATTCACACAATTTCCATCTTCGCTTCTCTTTATCTTAAATTAAATAAAATCATATCTATTTGTTCATATTATTTTATTAATTATCAATGGGCTCTGTATGGACCCATTTGATAATTCAATTTTTTAGAATCATCCCCCATCTCTCATAAATTATTTAATTCAAAATGCACCCATCCAACACCTTCTTTTAAAAATGAAATCTTTATTTCACCTACCCAGTCCCACATGTTCCCCACTTAAGTCAAAATCAAGTTCCCACCTAAAAATCAATTCCCACCTAAAAATTCAATCCCTTCAAATTATTAAAATATGAACCCCACCCATAAATCAATAATTCAAAAATCTCCTCTCCGACAATAAATCCAAAAAATCAATAGTGTAAAGTGAGCACATGACTTCACTATTACACCTAACCGTGTCCCCACTCCACATCACATCTTTTCCTTTTCTCACATCATGAACCCCACCATCAAATCCACTCTTCATTATGTTCTCTTAATCAAAATTTATTTTAGAAATTATAATTAATCGTAATCCTTTATTTTATTCTCAAATTCAAATTATAAATATGAGTCTTTTCCCCCCTCAAAGGAGGAACAAAGAAATTGAGGAGAAAATTCTAGAAATTATGAAGCTTAAATTCATTTATCTATGAAATTTTGCATCATATTGTGGAGTATTTGGAAGTGGAGCTCTACCAATTTCATATCACCAGCCTAACGATCAATCGGTTGTTCTGTCAGGATACTAATTTGGTATCATATTTATATTTTTCTTCAACATATTGCAGATTTTTTTTAATAGTTTTTGGCATGTCATCTTATCATTTGATATTCGTTATTTTATTATGAACACGGGGATTGACAACCACCTAGGAAGTTAACGCTTCCCAGATCTACTTTGTCAGGAAGTCCCTGTATATCATCATCTAATCTTATATGTTTCCATCTTGCAAATCTATTTTCTTTCTTTACAGATTTATTTTCTCTGCACCCGTATCCAGAATCTATAGCTGCATCTGAGGTCCTAAGCCCTCTATCATTCGGAGTTGCTGGTGGCTGGCAGTCTCGGTGTTCACCCGCGCGAGAACGAGTTTTCTATATCAACAGTTCTTTTTCATTTTATGCTAAGTATGGATGCTTGTATACTTATTTCTGTTATGGTACAAGTTATATAATCTGTTGAGTACACAGTCTGGAATGATTGCAAGGATCTAGAGGTCGTCTTGAGCTCTATGGTTCTTGTATGTCTTAAATCCTTTTGAAATCTCTTAAACACAAATCATATATGATGTTTCCCACTAAACTCGCATAAAAGAGAGACTCGGCACCTACGCGTGCCTCAGGTGAGCGCCCAACATCCGCTGGGTGATAGGCCAGCATGCATGGGGTTCCTTTCTTTTGTGATAGGGGTAAAAATGACTACATGTGAGAAATATGAAAATATGAAAAGAATATAATAAAATTATTAATCGCGATATGTATAAAATCTAACTTATGAGTCTTAAAATTGATATTTATTGACACTTTTCAAATATATATGTATAAAAATAATAACTAAAAATAAATGGCATCTTTACTTCTTATAATCACTAAACAAGGGATAAATAAGAAGTTATATCATATAACTAATATGCATATCTTAGATAAACCTATGTAAAAGATGACAAGAAGTTTTATTCTTGAAGTACTTATTCCACTTATGTCTCAAATCCAATATAAACGTCTTAAGAATGATATCTCTCAGCATCTTTTACATAATTTTTTCAACAATATATATACTATTATATATTTTATAATTATTATATATTAATACAACTAAAGTATGAGTTTAACTTTTAAAAATATCATGTGTTTACTTATAACTATAAAATGATTTTAAAAAAATCCATTAATACGGAAGATCTGAAAGGTAAGGGAGTCATGCAACCAAATGGAAGTGGTCCATCAAAGGTAAATCCTGCATGGAAACAAATAAGTAAACCATTGGAGATTAAAGACTGTATTCTAGAAGACCCGGTACAAGAAGTATTTGTAGAAGGTCAAGAGGAGGTTAGCAAGATGGAAGAAAATCAAGATCCTGAAAAGGAGGAAGATACAATGGTTTTTGAAGATTGTCAGGAGGATAGTATTGTTGAATCCATAGTCCCAAATACTATGGATGCAAGTTTTTTCACCCAAATACCTGGAGAATCATTACTAGTAAGTAATATGTTCTAGATCTTAGACATTGGTCTGGAGAACATTCCTACAATGGAGGAGGATATCCAACGTGATCTTGAGTCCTCTAAGAATATCACAAAGGAAAATCTAGCTGAAGACATCACGGTTATAGAAGTGGTAAAAGAAATCCCCATAAAGGTATGCTCTAACGTTCATGTCCTAGGGACAAAATTTATACCATCTCCAACATCGAGAACTAAATCAAAGGCGGGTGTAGGTGCTAATAAAGCATCTCCAGGTAGACTGGCCGTCTGAAAAGGAAAAGAGGGAGAGAGCCGCTAAGAAGGACATTATAGAGGGGCAGAAAAAATCATTGATGGTAGGTCATAAATCCTCTTACTCTAAAGGATTAGTTTATCTTCGAAAATAAGGGGCTTAAACCAGCCCTGTAAGCATAGGATTTTGTTTGATTTTAAAATGAAGGAGAAACATGATGTTATTATGATATAAGAAACTAAGATGAATCAAGACAGGATGAAAGAATTTAAAACTTTTTTTGGAAAGAAGTTTGTTTCCGCTATCAACCATCTATTAGGGCCTTTGGGGGTCTTTTGTGCATGTGGAATAAGAATAGCTTGGCGGGATTTCCCCTTATCAATAGTTAGCACCATATTGTCATTTTTTTCACTGAAATCAAATCGAGAAAACAATTTATTCTCTCTAATATATATGCTCATAATACTACTACAGGTAGAAGGATATTGTGGGAAGAATTGACCACTTTCAAAAGGATGTTTAGCGAGCTAAATTGGATTATAGGAGGATATTTTAACACTCCTCTCATCCCCTCAGAAAAGAAGGGAAGAGTTAATATTTTCACTGAGAGTATGGAGGACCTTGGAAATTTCGTAGGGTAGAATGATTTGATGGATCTGAATCTTAGTGGTTCAAAATACATTTGGTCTAATAGACAGGAAGGGGATAATCTGATTCAAATTAGACTGGACCACTTTCTTGTGAACACCCAATGGATTCAACAGCAACAATATACTCTTTCCTCTCTAGCTCGCATTGGCTCGGATCACAATCCACTAATTCTTAAATTCAATATTAGGGAGCAACCTTTTGGCAGACCTTTCAAGTTTGAAAAAATGTGGACCACTCACTTGGAGTTGGAGAAAAAGATAGAAGAATGGTGGAGTGTGGATTTCAAAGGCAATAGCATGTTGAGGGTGGTTGCCAAACTTAAAAACATTAAGATAAATCTTAAAAGTTGGAATAAGGAAGTTTTTGGCATTATCTTTCTCCAAAAAAGTAGAATAGCAAAAGATCTTTGTGCTTTGGAAGAAGACATAGAACATGGAGGATGGTGCATGGAGGACAAATTAAAAGAAGAAAAAAAACTTGTTGAATACCACAATATCTTGCGCAAAGATGAGATATATTGGAAACATAAATTTAGAATTACTGGGCTTAAAGAGGGAGACCGGAACACTAAATTCTTCCATATCTCAGCGACTATTAAGGCCAACAAGGTGAGAATTCAAGAAATAAAGAAATACAATGGCAATATGGCTAAAATGGAAAAGGATATCTTTACTACTATTGTGTCCTTCAAGAATTTGTTTGCAAAAGACCTTCATTCTGATGAAATATCTAGGGAGGAGATCCTTAATCTTTTTCAACCTGTTATTAGCCAAACTGAGCATAGTGAACTTATAGCCATCCCATCTGAGGATGAGATAAAAGCTATCCTTGATGCTATGGAAGGGGATAAAATCCCAGGGAAAGATGGTTTCCCTGCATTCTTTTTACAAATGTATTTGGATATTATTAAGAATGAAGTCGTTTAAGCAATTCAATACTTTTTCAGATCTGGCAATTTTCTCAAACAAATCAACCACACTTGTATTGCTCTCTTTCCTAAAAATATTGGAACTAAGAACCTTAGGGACTTTAGACCCATAAGTTTATGCAATACTATGCATAATCTCATTTCTAAAATTATGGCTTTCAGGGTAAGGGAGATTCTTAGCAATTTCATTTCACCTAATCAAGGAGCCTTTGTGCCTGGTAGGCAAATCCTGGACAGCATAATTATTATTCATCAAACGATACACTCTGTGGAGCTATCTGACAGGGAGGCTATGATTGTGAAGCTTGACATGCAGAAATCTTATGGCATAATATGTTGGGATTTCTCGTACTCCCTCTTAATTCGGTTGGGATATCAGCCCCACTTTATCAAAATGATTCAAGCTTGCATTAAAGAACCAGGTTTTTCTGTTATAATTAATGGAACGCCCAATGGCTTCTTCAAATCTGAAAGGGGGTTGAGGAAAGGTGATCCTCTATCACCTTTCCTATATATAATAGTTGTTGAAACTTTGAGCAGGTTATGTTCTAGGGCTCAGAGAGTGGGTATTATGTAAGGTATAAAAGTGGCTCATGGAGTTGAAAACAATGTCTGCAGCAATTTGTTGATGATATGGTCCTTCTGGGTCAAGAAATTGTTTAGGAAGCCAGGGCTATCAAGGGCATCACCAAACATTATGAAAAAGTTACATGGCAAAGGATCAACTTCAAAAAAAGCTCATGTTTCTTCATTAATGTGGGGTAGGAGCAACAGAAATTCTAGCCAATATTTTGGAGTGCAACATCAAGACCATCCCTGATACTTATCTAGGAATGCCCCTTTGTGGGAAAAAGTTTGAGGAAGGAGGTTGGAATAAATTAATTGAAAGATTTGATAAAAAAAACTTACATCTTGGAAAGGCACACAACTCTCACTGGCTAGAAAATTTCAGCTTCTTCAAAGCTACTTTCAAGGTATTGTTGTGTTCATTATGTCCATCTTCACTTTGCCAACTAGAGTCAAGAAGGCTATTGAGAGCATACAGAAAAGGTTTTTATGGATTAGATATGAGGAAAGGAATAGACTTCCTTTAGTTGTTTGAGATAAAGTCGCTCAACCTAAGGACGGAGGTGGCATGGGCTTTAAAAACATTCAGCAGATGAACCAAACTCTTGTAGCTAAGGTTGGGTGGAGGTTACACAGAGAAGAAGGAACCTAGGTTAAAATCCTGAAAGCAAAATATTTGTGGCCATTTGGCGGTACTCTGGCTCTCTTCTCTGATATGGAGCTTCCTAGAGGATCCATATTCAGGAATAACCTCTGTCAAACTAGAGAGTTGTTGTTAAAGGGAATTAAGTGGAATCTTGGAAATGTATTTAAGATGGAATTTTGGGAGGACCCTTGGATTGTGGATGGATCCTTGAAATCAGTTGAGCCATGGAGTGAGATTTGGCTTTTTTACACTCAGGAACAAGGTGAACTAGTCTGAAATTATTGGGATGAAGAACGTAAATGGATCCTCCTCCTCCCTCCCCCCACTTCTTAGGGGATATTAAGCCCTTTCAAGACTCAAATAAGAGGCTTAAGGAGTACCATATCCCCCATGATAGAGCTCAGGATGAGTTGATCTAGAGAACCATGGATTCAGGGGAGTATGGTGTTAAATCTAGTTAATTGTTAAATTTTGAACACATTGAACCCAACACCCTATTGAGAAAGGTATGGAATAAGAATCTTATTCCCAAAATTAATATTTTCTTTTGGGAAGCGATTAAAGGTAAGATTGTAACTTTGGACAGGCTTAGAAAAAGAGGAAGCATCTGCAAATGTAATGAATCTATTCAGCACCTCTTCCTTGAATGTCCCTTCTCCTTTCAAGTTTTCTCTGTTGTCCTCAACATTGTTAAGGTGCACATGGTCCTCCATGGAGATGTGACCCTTCTACCTAATCAATGCAGTTTCAATTTTCATAATGTTCTGGTTCAAGAAATTTGGAAACTTGTTCTCCCTCACACATTATGGGGACTATGGCTAAAACGAAATAACAGGATTTTCAGGAACAAGGTGTCCATCTTGGAGAAAGTGATTGAAAAGGTGAGACACTCCCTTAAAGACAATGCCTAGATTTTAAAGTTCAAACAGATTGAGAAAAAGACATTCCAAGGAGCATTGATACATTCCCTAATAGCCCAGAGAAGAAGAGGGTTAACCAAAAGGTTAAATGGTCAAATCCCCCCGATGGCAACTTCAAACTCAATTTCGATGGCTCGACTAAATTGCATAGTGGTGTTGCTAGAGGAGGGGGTTTGATCCGTGATCACAGAGGCAGTTGCATTGGTGCCTACATGGAAACCATTGGCAATCATACCAACGACGTTGCTGAAGCTAAGGCGATGCTCTGTGGGGTCATGATGTGCAAGGATTTGGGATTAAAATCCATCATCATAGAAGGGGACTCCTTGTGTGTGATTAATGCTCTCAAGGATCAGAGTAAGTACGGGTGGAAGCTTAGTTACATGATCAAGGAAGCTCACAACGTCTTAACATCATTTGATGAAGTGGTCATTCAACACCTTTTCAAAGTTGGCAATAAACCTGTGGACGCCCTAACAAACCATGGTAATGACATGGCAGACTTGATGACATGGATGGGGACACGTATTCCATGGGAACCCATTAATAAGTTGATTAATGATGACACGAACTAGGAGGTGGCTTAATGATGATTACCAAGTTTCTCATGCTTGGCGTTTTGAAAAGACCTTTCTCTTTTTTATAATGGTTACGACTCATTTCATCCGGCATTTGCTTAAGTTTTTTTAGATTGGCGACTGCTTCTGCATCCTCAAAGTCGGTAAGGTTGAAAGATCCATGGGAGGCAACAAGGTCCACACCGAACCCACTACCTTCCTTAACCTGAAAAAAGACAATGTCTTGTGGAAATTGTTGCACAAAGGGGGCTTCACCAGATACATTCGTTGTCTGAAAGGTAATAATCGTGCTCTTTCTGTGGATTTTGGAAACGCTTGGATTAATGGTGGTTTTACTTTTAGAGGGGTTCAAATTAGTGTCTCAGAGGGATCTATTACTGAGATAACGGGTTTGAAAATGGAGGGGCTTAAAATTTTCAAGGATAAAACCCGCAAAAAACATGAAATTGACATTGTTTTTTAAGCTAGTGAGAACAGTGTGGCTTATGATGATGGTATTGCACGTACCAGCCTTCTTGACTGATGGGCTGATTTATGTCTCATGATCATGAAATACTTAACCTTAGAGGGGAAATTTAGGAACATTTTTTCCCGTCATCTATATATTCTTAACTTCTTTTGCATCAACCAGACCATGAGCTTAGCCTTCTTCCTCTATAGGTCTCTGCTTTCCACCATCGAGGACTTTAAAACAAGAGAATTATTATCCCTCTCCATCAAGGTATGATTCTTCTTTTAGTCCAAAGAAATCCACTCATTATTCCTGTAAAGCCTGTGATTAATAGTGAACCCGAATCGGATCATGAAACACTGGATCAATCGTTTGAGGAAAAGGAAAGGGATTGACCCTACTGAGGAGGTTGTTGATGCCCTCTACAATTTTAAAAAGGGAGGTCAGTATTGGGGGATATTTCTGGTAAAAGGGATCAGGGTTTCGTGGATTGGGAAGCTAGACTGTTGCAGGCGGAATCAACTGTTGATAATATCATAACTATTAACAAGAACCTCATTCAAGAATTGAAGGAATGCCAACACAAGATCGAGGTACAACATAAGAGGATTGGGGGTATTCAGGTGAATTTTGTTATGCAGGAACATGGGATCTCTATTTTACAAGATCACGTGACCAAGACGGAGAGTAATCCCAACATGAGACTCATGCTTAGTAGCTCGGACAGTGAAGATTCCGAGATGGACGAGGGCTCTGACATGGAGGCGATGAACACCCAAGTTAAATACAAGGATGTAGATGGCATAAAGGAGCCCGTGATAACCCAGACTGAGGAAAAAGAGGAAAAAAGACCAAAGCATGTTATCATAAAGGTGGCTGGCAGGAAGGATGACGGGCCGAGTACCAAGGCTCACAGTAAGGCAGTGGAGAACTAATTGTTGACCTTTGGTTGTCCTTTCTCTTTTGTTTCCTATTGGTTTCTCTTGGGTGGTTGTTTGTCAAAAAATTGTAATGGTAAATATGCAAACCCTGTCAGTGTCTGGCCTTTTTTGTGGTGGACTGTCGTCAAGTCTTTTTGACTTAGCCTCCATGGCTCATTGTTGGTTTTGTGTTTAAAATTGGCTTTTTTTTTGTTCAGGGTTTTTTTGGTCCCCTTTTAAAACCAAACTTTTTTTATCTTATCTAAAAAAATAAACTATTACAATAATCACTTAATCAAAACAATTAATTTTTTGTAAACATTTTCCACAAAACATGATTAAATCATTTCATTAAATATAACTTTTCTCACTTGTAGATTATAATGTCAAACGATTCTCTCCTTCGCTATTTGGATAACTTATTAATGATTTTTAAAGTTTTAAAGAAACAAGCATTCATGTCACCTGACTAAAAGCATGTATCTTGAGGAGCTAGAGTTAATCAATTCCCTCATTCACTATTTGGATAACTTTGCTAATGCTTGTTTAAGCTTTAAAGAAACAAACATTCATGTCACCTGACTAAAAGCATGTATCTTGAGGAGCTAGAGGCCATATAACTCAAAAATTACATCCACATGTTGTTGTTGTTGGATAATCAATTCAATTTAACAAATACAAATACCTTTGAAAGAATAATGGCTATCCGGTCAAGTGCCTAATTGGGAATACTAGATTTGATGAGTCTATGGCATGTACAGCGAAATATTCAATCCTTTTTGGTAGAAAATATAACTTCACCAATATAAGTTAAGTGAAAGAAATTCTTCATTCACCAAACACAAATACAGGGAAAGGAGCACATCAATATCGAATCAATAACTCTCATAGAAGGGTCGACCACCAAATTTAACCCTTGCAACCCAAAGGCACCAAAATGACCCCATGAAATTTTTTTGGAATAGATACTATAATTGATTACTTTAAGGCTCTTTCAATGGAAAGAAATTCAAAAATTGAATGAGTTGTTATTTAAATATAAATTTGGTTGTGGTGTCACTCAGATTTCACCCTGAAATCTGCAACTACCCTATCCGAATTTTTTTCGTACTTTTAAAATAATGGGTTGTTTTGTGTTTTTATTGCCTAAAAGTTCATGTATTGTGTCAAAATAATCCCAAAGAGCCATATTAGTCTTTTTCACCAAATACCCAGATGCCCAAAATTGTTTTATTCTGTCGTCGGGATTTGTCTGCGGGAAATTTGTATTTAATTATTTTGAGCCCCGTATGAGGCTATTTGCGCTCTGTTTTAACTCTATTATGAGCGAATATGTTATTATTCCTATGTGCCAGAAGGGTTTTAACTTATTTTAAGTTTTGGGCTTTATTTGCAACTTTTGGCAATTTTTCGTGTTTTTGTGGTGTCTCGTTTCGTTTTCTGTGAAATTTCTCTGGAGCAATTCCTTTGCCGAGTAAACCCAATTTTTGGCCTGGAGCAGCTGGAAAACATATACGCACATTATGCCCAGAGGAAGTCGTCATCGGAGGTCTGGATCACTGGGAAAAAGCGAAGTCGTGCACATAAAAGCCCCTGCGGGGATGGGCACACTTTGGAAAACAAAGGATTTAAGCTGCGATGGGAAAAATATAAGCCGCAGGTAGGGTGGGAATTTTATACCTGCCTGGCAGGGTACTTTTTCCCGTGTTATAAAAGTCACTTAAGTTGCAATGGGAAAAATAGAGGCTGCAGGCAGGTGGGAATTTATTGTCTGCCTTGCAAGGTAAAAATTTCCATGATATAATAAAAGGAAAGTGACTTAAGTGAAATCATAGGATTTTAATCCCTGCCTTGCAGGGTAAATAATCTCATTGTCAAAGTCAAATCACTTAAGTGGATCACGGGATTTTGGTGCCTACCTTGTAGGGTAAAGAATCTCATTGTTGAAAAATTCTTAAAAATAGAATTACATGTGCAAAAAAGTGCGCCCCCTTTGAAGTGATGATGGAAGGATTAAATTGATTATTTTAATTAATCTTTCCTCTCAAAAAGTACGCCCAAGCTTGGAGGAGGTCAACAAGTCAAAGTTGGAATAAAAGAAAAGAATTAAATTTATTAAATTTAATTTATTTAGTGACTGCCCCCTTCCTCTCAAAAAGTGCGCCCCATTTGGGTATTATTTAATGTTTTTTAAAGCATTAAAACATTAAATTAATTTCTATTTTTAGTGGCTATGGTCAAAGCACACTGTGAAGCTTAAGTGAAGTGATGTGTGAAGGATTAAATTGGATTAATTTAATTTATTGGATGGCTGTCCTTAAACATGCTATTTTTAAAAGAGAAAAACATGATTTTTAATTAATTAATTGCCTTTAATTGTTAGGGCAATTATTAATTATAGAATTGTGAAGGTTATATAAGCATGGGCAGCCATATGAGTGAATTATTCAAATCACAGGTGAAGAATTGCAGCCAAGTGAAAAAGTGCACCCCCATTAAAGGAAGGATTTTGTTCAGACAAAGTGCTAACAAGGCTAAAAGCTTCCAGATTTGGCGCATGCTTTGGAGGAGTTTGATCTTTGTCTGCATAGTTGTTTCCACGGGTGTTACAGGAGCTCAGGTGTTGATTGAAATGATTCATGCTCTCTTTATGTGCAAATTAAACACCAATTTTTGGGGCAGCAGGCTTGAAAAATGTAGATTTTTATAATTTAAATTCATTATTCATGCTCCGGTGGCCATTTTTGTCTGAATAAATTGCAGGAATTCATTACAGGTGCTTTACAAAAGAAAATGAGTTTTTATCAATGTCCAATACATTGCAAATATCCTCTGAATCTGAAGAATTGTCCAGATCTGCACCAGTATTGAAGAAATCTGGCCAAGTAAGGAGAAAAAGAATTATTCAGACGAAGATAGCCAAAGCCATGGCGAAGGGAGATGAAAAAGAAAACACGATGGAGTCATGCATTGCTTCCAAACTTACAGACATAGGAGACACAGATCTAGGCCCAGAACCTCTTGCCGATTTGATTGATAGATCCAGAGCGGGAAAGACTTCACTCATGCGTGTGGTCAAAAGCAGTGGAATTATCCGAGCTGCAGCTTTTCCATGTACAGCCCAATTGCCAGAATTCGTGATGGAGTGCGCTAGATCTTATCATCCTTCATCCAGATCAATGCACGATGCTTCAGAAAAGACAATAATTTGTTTGGACGCAGAGTTCATCAATTATTGTTTGAATATTTCAGTACGAAAGGTGGTGACTTCTATTAGCATTCAGGATGCTGACAGTAGGTGGGAGAAGCATAGAGCTGATTGTGTGAGCATCATGAATAGTCGTTTCATAAAGAAGCCTAGATCCCCTTCAAAGATCCTGAGAACTCTTCCACGGTCCAATTTGGTGCAAGAGGCAGATGATGTCGTCAAATTGCTATGCAGGATGAATGGTGAAGCGAATGCCTACACTTTACGTACATGGATGTATGCTTTCATCAGGACCATTGAAATCAACAAGGTTGATTCTATAATCAATTGGTAAAAAATTATTAGCGGCAACATCGGTCAGTAACTTCGGAACATGAAATGTACTTTCAGCTTCAAGATGACTTCATACTTGGTGTATGTTGCAGCTTCATAAGGTGTCTTTTCCAAGCTGGATAGATGTGGTGTTCTTTCCAAGGACCCCATTTTTGAGTGCTACCCGCAGCTTACTGCACCTACATGCGAGAAAGACTTCAAAGTGATCAACGATGACTTCTATGATTTCATCTGTAGGCTAGACAAAGACTTGAAGGCCAACAGGGTAAGCAAGGAAGTGTGGGAAGCCGTGTCCAAGATTAGAAGTCTATTTATTCAATTTGCAGATTTCACATACCTCAAGGTTACGGGCTTTTCTGGAGAACCAATAAAGATGCCCAGGTATCTGAATGATAGATTGATCGCCATTGAGCTGAGCAGGCAACTTGTAGAGTTACACGACCTTCAGTCAAAGTGGCACAAGTCTACGGGCTTCTTCCCAATCACTGTGGGATATTACAGCTGCATTAGCATTCACAGAGCTCAAGGGATGGAAGCACAAATGTTATCCGAGTATGAGCAAGAGTTCTTCCCTGCACGGCGGAACTTCGATCCATTTGGAGTAGCTAGGAAGACAATCTCCCAGTAGTACGCACATGTGTCTTCGTTAGAAGATTTCTGGATGAAGTGCGGAAGTGAGTACGAGGTTAGAAAGAGAGATTTCAGTAGGCTGTCAGCAAAGCAAGTGTTCGACTTTGGACTAGCACGGATACCTGTGGATCTTAAAGACGATGGGAATGTGGTACTTGACACTTACCATCAAATGGGAGGAGATAAAGCCATACTGCAGAATAACATGGGAGGCTGCAACACAATTGGAGAAAGGTCGAGAGCTGTGTTGGTGAATACTTCAAACTAGTTGCTGACGAAGGGATATTGCCTTGATGAAGCATTGATGAATCCAATCACGGGCAACTTCGACACAGGAGATTCCCTCAAGCGAAAGCATGAAGGAGAAAGCAGCATAAGGTTCGAGAAGTTGAAAGTACATAGAAGATTTCAAGAGAAAGAGAAGATCACTTCTACAACCATAGTTTTGACTCCGACTTCTCCAGTACCCAGTACTTTACCAACTATTGCACCACAGCAGCATGACGTTTTCATGCCTTCATTGAATCCGGCGACGTTCGTCTTCTCTCCTCAACCACTTCATTCATCACCCGTTCCAGATGAGATGTTGAAGTTGCAGATGGAAGAGTTCGAAAGAGCTTTGTCCTTGGATGATTCAAAGGATGGTAGCCATAACACTGTGGCACTTTCTGACGGAGAGGATGCAAAGCGGGAGATGGTAGTGCACTCAGCGACTTCTCACTCTCTGAGAAGTAATTTCTCGAAATGGTTGGCTTTGCAGTTGGTTCCAGAAGCGAGAATGGAGATGAACTTAGATGAGCACGACTTGCAGCTACTCCAGGATCTGAGTAGAAGAGACAGAAGGCCTAAAGTTGCTAAAGCAACTTCTAAGTTGATCATTGAGAATTCAGGAGAGAAGTTTGCTGCGATATCAATTCCAGCAGAAGGAAAGATAGAGGAGGAGCTCACGGCGGAAGATGTGACAGTTACCAAAGTACCACTCGGTCAAGCCACCATTGAAGGATTGAAGCAGGACACACAGACATTGATAGACGCTTTATTCCTTAGGCTTGACAGTGAAAAGGAGGAGAAAGAAGAGCTACAGAAGCAAGTATCTCAATTATGTGAGATCATAGCCAAGGTTGTTAAACCTTCCATTCAGCCCATTTCAGAGCAAGTGAGTGATCATCTTATGCAGAAAATGGAGGACGCAAGCAATCAAGTAAAGGCGATCTGATTATTCGTCTAGCTTTTGTACAACTTGGGGAAGTGCCAGCCCGCCTAAAGGTTATGAACGATGCAGCAAATCAACTAAAGCAACTGATGGAAAACGTAGAAGGCATGAATACAGTTGCAGAGAGTAACCTGAGTATTTTGGCCGAGATCAACAAGCTGCTAAGAGATGTATTGATTGCGGAACAGATTGTACCAGATGGATCAGTCAAGAAGGGGAAGCAGCTAGAGTTTGCAATATCTTTCCGCTTGGAAATCTGCAGAGTTTTGTTGAAGAGGATGCAGGCACTTGAGAGTAGAACATCAGATTTACCAGACAGTATCATTTCTTTCACTGAGGAAAGAGTGGACGGAGGTGTTACTTCATACGTGTGGATCGTTTCTAACGAAGTGTCTGATTCCCTGGAAGGTTCTCTTCTGATGGTACAAAAGAGAATTGATAAAGCTACCAAGCCTTTCACGATGAATTCTATCAGTAGACCGGTGGCTCTGCAGGAAGATATAGCGAGATTTGGGTCGAGTTTAGAAGAGGTGGAAGCGTGCAGCAAAGTGTTGAATGAAGGGTTGCTGCAATTCAGGACAAAGAAGGAAGCAGTGGCTAAAACAGATGGAAAGATGCTGAATTACATGTTCGACAAGTATATCCGATATCAGAACAAGAAGAAGACATAAATGTTACAGCTGACATGACTTCTTCTATTCTTTCTTCTTCTATTTTCTATGTTTCCGGATGAAATTGTAAAACTTCCAAGTTATTGCTTTTACAACCATTACTTGAAGTCATGTGGAACCATTCTATTAGTTAAGTGATACATGTGTCACTTAAGAAGAAGTTAGTTGAGGATGATTGCCAAATGTCATCTTTACTTGTTGTTCATGCTTTAGTTCAGTTTGAGTCTTCCATTTGTACTTTCCCTCCTACATTCTATAAGTAAGAGAAGAACCTCCGGGTTAAGGATCGATCAGAATTTGTAAGCAGCAATCCTGAGTTCTAGACTTTGTGTTGAACTCCTGAGAGCAACTTGGAGCAAAGGAATACAAGGGAGCAGGTTTCCGGAGAACTTTGTGTCACGGTGTACTATGTTTCTTGCTTTAAATCTTAGATCTCTTGATAAACTTTGTGTTATTTTAGATCTAGATCTAGAGCTGCCTTTGTTTTATAATTCTATGTGTTCATATCTATTAGGTTTCTTCTATGTGCATGTAATTAGCTCTGCTATCTACTAATTGGGATGCACATCTTCCCCATTTCTTCTCTGTATTTCCTTTACTTCTTTCTTCTATAACTTTCCTTTCTTAAACAACTGCTTACTTGCTGCAGAACTTCTTAGTTATGGTTCATGAACTAAGTGGTTAAAGTAAAACCCCTGATAGATAATAACACATTTTTATTAACAAATCTGACACGGGAGCCTCACCGGTTAAATGAGGGAGATTTATCTCATGACTGCCTAGGTTTGATGCTATGCAGAAAATCTAGCCAACAGGTTGCCTAACATGCATTACCAATCAAGTTTCATCCTCTATTTCTATTAGCATAACCCATAGTCCTCGCAAGAAAATCATGTCCTTGAAATGGTTTTAAAAAAATCACAAATCCTAAGCACCTTTGGCATTAAAATATCAAATCTCGTCAAGAGTAGAACAAATCACAAGTTAAAACATCTACTATACATATAACTTTGGTTGTCTAATCTACTTTGCTACCATATTAAAAGCAAAATGAGTGCCTATCTGCTAGCCCAGTTTTATCCTTCGACATCCATGAATAATCACCACAAAAAATCCATCCATCCTTAACTGGTAAAAATGGTTTTGGTGGAGCAAATACCCCTCAAATCTTGGTCCTCAACTGATAGAAGGAAAAAATAATTTCTCTATGTAACGTTAAATGTAGTCTCTTCCAACCAAAAAATATCACAAGTCGAAAGATATGTAGTTTATATTAAATTGTGGTTTTACAATATGCATTGCATATTTTGACTAAAGTGAACTAGATGTATTAGTTTACCAGTTTCGTTGTCCCTTTCTGTCAGAATCGCCACTAGTTTCCACAAGAACACAAACGATCCTTGAAATGTTGAAAACAATTTGCATCTTGAACAATTATTTCTTCCTCAGGAATTGCAGAGATAAATTTTGTAGCAATATGGCAATCACAACATGCTTCATATCGTATTTATATTTGAAAATTTTGTAAATTGTTTATTTCTCATAAGTGTGTGGCATGTGATGCAGCCAGAGACTCATGAAAACTATGCAAAAGGTTGTGGATACCGTCAACAAACAAGCAGCAAAAGGAAACATAAGGTGAGCTAATTGACGTGTGTATAATTTTCTTCATTTTTAAAAATGTGTTTATTAAATCTCCATTTCCATGATGGCAGGATTTCACTTGATGCAAATCAACAAATCCGAGTGGAATATAAGATTCGTGAATTTGATTTGAATGAACCAGCTATTAGATGGCATTGGTTTTGCAGAGGAGACGCCTAATTTGAATTGAATGTACTCACTAATTAATGAGTGACCTTCGACTATTTATGAATGAGTGACTTTCGACTCTGTAATCTGAGCTCCTAATGTCAGTTTTATTGCAGTCTTTACTGATATTTTATGGACTCAAATTTCATGCTTAAAATATTGGTAAAGAGTGCAATAAAACTGACATCAGATAATCAGATTACATAGTCGAAAGTCACTCATTCATAAATAGTTGAAGGTCAATCGTTCATTAGCGGGTACATTCAATTCAAATTAGGTGCCTTCTCTACAAAATCAATACCATCTAACAACTGTTTCATTCAAATCAAAGTCATGAATCTTATATTCCACTCGGATTTGCTGATTTGTGTCAAGTGAAAACCTGCCATCATGTAAATGGAGATTTAATAAACAAATTTTAAAAACTGAAGAAAATTATACACTCCTCAATTAGCTCAACTTATGTTTCCTTTTGCTGCTTGCTTGTTGACGGTATCCACAGCCTTTTGCACAGTTTTCATGACTCTCTGGCTGCATCACATGCCACACACTTACGAGAAATAAGCAATTTGCAAAATTTTAAAATATAAATACAATACAAATCATTACCGTGCATGAAAGTTCTTAGTGATAAAGGCGTGGTCATGATCCGGTAACCAATAGCAAGCTTTTCACCATGACCATAGAGGCCAGTTTGTTTCTCCTCCAAATTATACAGTGGAAAGTTCAAGTGAGACATTCTAGCAATGCACAAACTAGCAATGCACAAACTCTCTCATTTGTGGATGCGACATGTCACCAGCATAAAATGTATATAACTTGTTCTTGATCTCAACCCAGCTGCATCCAGGTTTTTTTTCTAAACCCCTTTCTTTCAACACATTTCTAATATTTTCTTTTTCATCAAGCTTGCCAGTTGCAGCATATATATTTGACAGCAATACATAATTTGAACTATTTTCTGGTTCTAACTCAAACATGCGCTCTGCCACACATTTGCCTAATTCTAAGTTTTCATGAGTTCTGCAGGCACCTAGCAAGCTTCCCCAAATACTAACATTTGGTTTTAAAGGCATCTTTTTGATGAAGTCATATGCATCATTCAGATGCCCTGCTCTTCCAAGAAGGTCAGCCATGCAGGCATAGTTTTCCAAAGAAGGTTGGATATTACAATCTTGACTCATATAATCAAAGTATTTCAGACCTTCAACCACTAAACCTGCATGGTTGCATGCAGACAGAACAGCAATGAAGGTGATATAATCTGGCTTCATGCATGTTTGTCGCAGTTGGTTAAAGAGTGTGAGGGCATCATGTCCATACCCATGCAGGGCATATGCTGCAATAACTGTTGTCCACAAGGGCACGTCTTTGTGAGGTATGTTGTCAAACACCAGGCGTGCATCCTTTATGCTTCCACATTTGGCATACATGTCTACTAGAGCACTGCCTACATGGTTGTTTGTCTCAAATCCATTCCTAATTATGTAACCATGGATCTCCTTACCCTGTTGCAGAACTGCTAAGTGAGCACATGACGGGAGAATGCTTGCAATGGTAAGAGAATCAGGTTTCTGCCCTGTCTGTTGCATTTTACAGAAAAGTTTCAAGGCCTGATCTGCACACCCATTCTGAGCATAGCCTCCAATCATTGCAGTCCACGAGATAACATCTTTCTGAAACATTCTCTGAAACACTTGGCATGCATCTTCCATGCTTCCACATTTGGCATACATGGCTACGAGGGCACCCTGTACAATGACATCTGAATCCAACTCACCCTTAATTATGTAACCGTGGACTTCCCTCCCCTGTTTCAGCAACCCTTTGTTGGCACACGGCTGAAGAACACCCACAACAGTTACCTGATCGGGTTTCATTCCAGCAACTTGCATTTCGTGAAACAAACTTATGGCTTTGTTAGGCTTCCAATTCTGAGCATAGCCTGCGATCATTGCATTCCATGAAACAACAGTTTTTTTAAGGATGCTGTCAAACACCCGGGCAGCATTCTCTATACATCTGCACCTGGCATACATGGCAACAAGGGAATTTCCAAGAACAATATTAGACTCGAAACAATTTCTAATAACATGACCATGAATCTCCCTGCCCAATTGCAGAGTCAAACCCGGAAGAACACTTGAAATAGTAACAGAATCCGGCCTCATTTCTAATGATAGCATTTTCCTAAACAAGCAGAAGGCCTCGTAAGAATAGCCATTCTGAGCATACCCTGTAATCATCGCATTCCATGACACCACATCTCTCTCAGACATTATGTCAAATAAATCACGGGCGTCATCCACGCTTCCACATTTGGCATACATTGCAACAAGAGCATTCCCAACATAGACATCCGATTCAAATCCATGTCTTCTTACACATTCATGTATGTCTTTACCCTCTTCCAAAGCTTTTAGTCTAGCACATGCCTTGAGAAGGATGGAGAACGTATAATTGTCGGGGTTTGTACCAGACTGTTGCATTTGATTATACAGTTTAAGTGCCTCTTCAAAATATCCCTGCATGGCATATTCTCTGATCATGGCATTCCATAATAGTGTATTGGTATTTCGTTTAGGCATTTTGTCAAACACTTTGCGCGCATCTATCAGGTTGCCACATTTTGCATACATGGACACGAGATTGGATGCTAGAAAGGAACTCAGAAATTTTTGAGCTGTAATAATACGGGTATGAATTTGCTTACCTGGTTCTAGTGCCTTTCTATCTGCAAAATCCTGAATGAGTGTAACACACTCATCGTTACCGAAAGAATTGTTGGGTTGATTCTTTCCATGGAAAATGGTTACTGCTGGATCATCCCTGATGGATTTGTGGGCTTGATGAAAACTTCTAACCAGGTGTCTCCTCACCATCAAACCTCAAACACCAGGGAACCCAACGATCTGCCCTCCTCCTATCTGACAAACAGAATTACTTACATTGTTCATATTCTAAAACATTCTAGCTTAGCACGGAGGAATGTCGATATTTAATTTGCTAATCTTTTCCAATTTTTTTATTTGTATTTTTTCATTTTTCGCCGTCCACCTTTGAAGATATCTTCGCTGGAAAGTGTCAAATTCTGGCAGTTATAATTTTGCGGATTGCTTGATTTTAGATATTTTTCTACAGTCTTTATTATTTATTATCTTAGATATCCACAAATTTTAGATATTTCCTATAATAATATCTAAGATCTGATTGTTCTACTTTAGATTTTTCTATAGTCTTAAATATTTATTATCTTAGATATCCACATATCTTATATATTATTATAATTTTAGATATTTCCTACAATAATATCTAAGATCTGATTGTTCTACTTTAGATTTTTTTAGGCTACAATGTTTATCTATTTTTAGGACTGTATATAATCTTCAATCTGATTGCCCATTCTTTATTTTGTAATAAGAGAAATTATTTCCTTCTGTAGTTGCAATCTTGCAGATATGCAGAGTCAAATTCCAACAACAGTGTAGATACAGTCTTTGACTAAATGGAGACACATTGATGGATTGCATTCCAAATTAATGCTTAGGCAAGTTTAGCGAGGAACTAATCTCCCTTTATTTTCAAGTTTCCCCATTGCAGGGACATAGGCATAATTCTTTGTTCTGACCCTTGGTTCATGAATAGGTTGGATTGATTTTTGAGACCTTGGTATATAGATTTGAATTCACTGCAGATAAATGTTGCATCTTTCCTGGAATGGATGAATAATGCCCAACCTCCCATCAATGGGTTGAGCAAATGCTCCAACAGTTTAATGTAATCTGAAAGTTTGTTACTCTCTCAGAATATATTCAGATCTTACTGCATTGTTATTAGTTGTAGAATTGGACTACTTGTGATCCCTGTTTGCCTAACCTCTTGATCATGAAACTGTGGCCTTCAGAGGAAAACAATTTCTATGGGTATGGTTAGCTACATGTTGCTCGTTGAGGAAGTATAGATATAGAAGCACTGAGTTCAGCAGTCCATAAGGAAAACAAGAGGAACCCCTGTTGTTCAAGGGAAGTTCAACCAGAAATACCAGCTATTCAACTCTTAAAATGTGAGATCCTTAGGCCTGTTCAATCAGATAAAGGGTCCAAAAAAGAACAAACAAATAAGATGTGTCCTACAGGAGAAGAAAAGTAGCTCCATAAGATTATCAAAGGTGCATGCTCTTGTTTAAGTGATCAAATTTGAAAACAGACTAGAATGTGGAAAACCAGAATGTGTCACATCAGAGAAATCAACGCTTCCTCAAAAGGCACAATCAAGGGAACTACTTTAGCAGAATAAAATCTTAAGAAGCAAGAAATACAGTCTTTTGGCAGATGAAAGAACAGAGAAAGCTACAATGCATGTTAACAGAGATTGCTATTTAGACTAGAAAACAAGTATGGAAAAGGGTTAATCCACCCCTGACAATTCCCTCATGTGAAATTGAATAGGGCATTTCTTTCATCGTACACAAATCTAAATCATAGAAAATCGCTTAAAGTTGATCATGATATTATTAACAGCTTGGTAGAACTTCGTTCAATTATCCATAAAGAAATTTAGAGTTGCATTTAGTAAAGAACCAGAAACCAGTGTGTAACTAGGACTGAAATGCGAGAGGCACGCAAGGAAGAGATACAATAAGATGTAGATCAGGTGCTAACATATCCTAATTATTGCTAAAATATCCTAATTATTACAAATTCCAAAATCTGCATAATTAGAGACATTGGATCCCTTTGACTACACATCTAATTGTTGAACACTCGTCGCTAGTACACAAAGCCTACTATAAATTGTACAACGATGCCACGAAACTTGAGAGACATAAGTGTATGTTTTCCCACATTAACAAGCCCAGCACATTCGATATAATTCCTTATCATCCCCAAATCTGTGGTTAAGGGCAATTAATCTACCAGTGCAAATAAGCTAAAAAATATTATCAGTGATTCAAATTCTTGGTATATTTGGGGTGTCTGATTTAAAAAGACTTTGCACCCTGTAATCAAATATAAATATGTCCAGTCAAATGGGATGAACTCAAGTGGTGAAAGAAAATGGAAATTCAAAGTGAAGGCACAAGTTCACACACCAACAGTTGAAGTGTTGATATTGAGTAAGATATTGCATAGAACATGATGGGTACGGGTGTAAATTCCTCTGAGATACCCCATCGGACTTATCAACTAAGCAGAATGTTACCTTAAAATAGAGACTTTTCCAAATCAAAAAATAGTGTGAATATGTTCGGGGAGTTCTGGTGTAATCATAATGGGGGACACTTGTAAGAGTGAACCGGGTTGAAATTCCAACACCACAGTAAGGCAGCGCATGTCTCCAGTAGACATGTCACGAGAACATAGTGTAACAATAATGGAGCTTTTTATAGCCTTATTTCAAACAATATGTAAACCCAAGCTTTCACTATAATAAGGTGCACCCATGTCAGAGTTGTAGTGATAAAGAAAGTGCTCATTTTATTACCGATTTCTAATCAGTGTCCTTTTGTAAGTTTTTGGAGATACGTGCCATTCTGTTGACTTTATAAAATCAAATGTATAGTAATTTTCATCACTGCCTACATATACTTATGGGATATTAGTTAAATCCCTCTTTTATGATGCCATGAAATGTGAGTGAAGTGCTTACAATCAATCTAATGTTTAGACACACTCCACAACCTTTGCTGCTAGCTTCCTAGCCTGTCCAAAAATGAGAGATGAACAACGTGTGAACATCCATCAAAGCACTTGATGGAAAGCTATGTTTTTTAGATGGATTGGCAAGTGCCTTAATAAACATGTATGCAAAATGTGGAGGGGTACACAATGCACATAAACTCTTCAAAAAAATGTCTTAAACAGATGTGGCCTCATGGACTGTCGTGATTGCAAGATATGTATGCAATGAATTATGCAAGGATTCTTTCAAAGTATTGATATTAACAACATTATGAAGAACCAACTTTTTTCAAATGTTTTAGTTGTAAGTGTCATGGTAGATATGTTTGTAAAATGTGTAAGCAAGCACAAGCCATATGAATAAAAATATATGAAGTAATGTCATTGTTTGGAACATACCGTCCCCATGTAAGCTTCATTTTTTTTGTAGATCTATAAACAAATAAAGGAAATGCATCAAAGTGATGTGCTCATGAATGGAATGCCATGCTTACAAGATATGCAAAAAAATAATTTTTCAATGGAATGGATATACAAAAAACAAATTTTGCATGGATGTGTTTGCTTGGGACTTGTACAACACAAAATAATATGGACCCGCGATGAAATACAACAATTCTTTTTTAGTTTGACCTTGAAAATACTAAAACTTATGTTCTTCTATCAAACATCTATGCAAATAGGATCCATCATTTCATAAAAGAACAATGTTCTTGTAGATGTTATTGTTAATGCTATGTAAAACAAGACGTAGACATAGGTTGACAATTTAAAAAGGTGCGTTAGATCAACCCAACAATGATATAGAAAGATCGGAATTTATGTATAGTTTCTTTAAAAACAAACCATGTGGTGATCAGGACTGCATTGTTGACATTGAACTTCTTTCATAAAAATTTACACTATCTAAAATGCTAAGTTGTGGGAGGTGGAGAAAAAGGAGGAAAAAGGAGTGGAATTCCTAAGGAGTTAGAAATGATGGAGAGATCATCTCTTGATGGTTGTATGAGATTGAAATACACATACAATATTATGCGTGGAGATCCCTTCTGGCATAACTTGTAATTCATGTGCAATTGCTAGTTTAATTTTATTTTCATTGCCTCCCATACATTGTCGTATTTTGTCAAATAATTCATGTGTATGTTGTATTTTATGAAAGATAGTGTTTTTTATTTTATGTTTCTATATGCAATCCAATTCTCAATGAGAATAATTTTTTGTAAAATATATACATATCTAAAAAAAGTGAATGCTTGGTGAGGATAAAGGCGACACTGACTTTGCTTGAAAAAAATTTATGCTAGAGTTTTGTGAATGATATTTCGCGGCCTCTTCGTGCACTATAGGATTATACCTCTCTCGGTAAGCTCTAGCGTTTTTCACCCTTTGTGCCTTTGGGCGCCCCTATATAATGTCTCCTCCCACTTCAAGCTCGACTACTAGTGTCACGGCTGGAGCTTGTGGTGATTCTAACAATGGTGCCGCTGCATAAACGCCCTCGAATTTTTGTTTCGAAGGTCTTTCACAAGGTAATGAATCTTCTCCTGATGTCATTTTACCTATTCTCAAATTTAATGTTGCATGTCAATGGTTAGAACAGATGTCTTATTAGATATTTTGTGGGTCGTATCCCCTCTGAAAGCATGCTTAAGTCTTGGGTCAACTCACCCTAGGTTGGTCATGGCATCCAGCTCGAAAGTGTGCAAAACATGACTAAAGGGTTCTTTCTTTTCCTCTTTTTTGACCCTTTGCATGCCCCGACCATTTTGAACCATTTAACCACTTGGTATGTGCGTAAGTTACTTTTGGTCCTTTCTCCTCAGACCAAATATTTTGTGGTTTCTAAGTATGTTTCCCTTAAAGTTCGTGTGTGGGTGGAGTTCCTTGGCTTGCCGCTACCGTTTGTTCATTTCCTACTCCAAATCGCATCCTCCATCAGAAGAGTGGTATGCATGGAACCCCAACACTTTTACAATGCTAAGCCTCATAAACATTTCTGTGTTGAAGTCGCCCTCTATCAAGAGCTGAAGGAGTTTGTGGAAATTCAAATGGGAGATACTCGTTATTCCCAACGCGTGTTATACATTAATAAAGCCTCTTATCATAAGGTCAAGGACTATCCTTTATATGTGCTGCATAATCGTGTCGCGCCCAAGGTGGCCTCTGAGTCTGCAAACCTCCCTACGAGAAAGGGTGGCAAACTGTTGGAGGGAGAAAAAATAAGAATAAAACAACTCACAGTAAGGTAGCCGAGAACATTGGCTTGACCGAGTCAGTTGTTAAGGAACAACCCACTGACCAGTAATGCTCCAAGGAACTAGTTTCCAATGACTCATTAGTCCCTTTTCCTAAGTTCTCTAGCATGCCCCAAATGACCTCGATTTTCTTGGAACCGTCAAACTCCATTTAAAACTCTTCGACTCTTCCTTTGTCTCTTTCGCCTTCACAATTATTGTTAACATCGAGTTCACAAGGTCCATCCAAAAGGGCTCGAAGTCCTTCATGCCACCCCATGTGTAGTTGTGATCACATCTCGACACATTGTGTGGAATCTACAGAGGAGGAGTATAATGTTGAGTATGTCAAACGAAGGAAAATTGAGTTGTTCGACTTTCTCAAGAATAACAATGCTCAGTTCCTGCAAAATCAATTTGATGCCTTAGATGTCTTGAAGGAACGTGGTATGGCCCTTGACCACTGTTTCTCATGAATTACATGTCATGGAATGTGAGGGGTCTTACAGAATCCAATCGCAAGTATATCATTCATGATGTTTGTCAAAAATTACCAATTTAGATATGTTTTGTCTACATGAAGTGAAAGTTACAGGTTTTGAATTTCAGTTGGTTTGCAAATCCATCTGTCTTGACATCCTGGCACTCATCAGTAATCATGAGCATGGGCGTGGGGATTTGATCTCCCTTTTTTCCTCAAAATTCCCCCCCTTTTTACAGCCCATGGTGTCAACCCCACCAATCGTGCCATATGGGCCCTATTTAATATTGAAAGTCGCCCTTTCGACTTCATCAATATTTATGTCTCTAATGATGTGGATGAAAGAGCTGATCTTTGGTGGTGGATAGCTAATGAAATTCTCGATGCTTATTGGGTCATATGTAGCGACTTTAATATGGTGGAGCTGCCCTCTGATAAGTATGAGCACTTACTTATGTGATGGACAACTGGCGAAAGAGAAGAACGGTTCTATATGCACAATAAATTCAGGTTTAATGACCACAATGCCTCTCGTACACCCATCTTTGAAGCATGGTTTACTTGGTCCACCCTTCGAGGCAGATCGGATCGGGTCCTTAAACACATCGACAGAACCATGCTGTCAAATCAATATTTTTTTGATTTTGACAACACCTTTTCTTTTCCTGTGGAAATGATGCTAGATTTCGTCCTTTCGGACCATTTCCCTATCTGATTTCACATCACTTCGCAAGATAGGTGACCCTTTTGTCATAAAGGTCATTTTTTCTCAATACTTCCTTGATGGAGCACAGGCCCACACTCAATCATATCAAGCATGTGTGTAATTTAATGCCTTGGCCTAGTTACCTACAATATTATCATCCACATCTTAATTCCAGTTGGCCTCAATTGTGGGAAGACCTGATGACTAGGACGACCAGATTCCTCAGAATCTATGGTCGACAGCTGGCCATAATCCGGTGCATATCATACTCCGCTACCTCCTCCACTCTTAATCAGGCAGTGGTGGTGTTTGAAGGAAATATTTATTTCTGAAAATCTGTAACTCCAGGTGGCAGAGCTCTACCAAAAGATTCAAATATCAGATAATTTTAATGCTCGAGGAGCTCAAATCTATGCCCGTCTGCATCTTCTTAAAGTGAGGAATATGGTATCGAAGAAAATTTTCTATCCCTCAAAGACAAATGTTCTTTCAAGTAAATCTGGGCCATCAATGATGCAACACTCGGCTCACAGACCCCCTAACATATATTGCAGGTCTTCGTCAACCATTATAAGCTAGTTTTTTAGGCTCAACCTTCTGTAGATGAGCAACGTGTTGCTTTGGATGAATTTCTAGCCGTAGTGCCCTGTAATTTATCTCAGGCATAGAAGATCACATGCAATCGCATGCTCATCCTTGATGACCTTCATGAAACAGTCATGCAAATGGCTAATGACAAGGTGCCTGGGTGTGATGGGTTTCCATGTGAGTTCTACAAATCACTCTGGGACATTGTTGGTCTAGACCACTTTTAAGTTTACCGTGAAAGTTTCCAGAATCAGTCGTTGGGCATGCATTTTTTGTTTAATGGGTTTGTTTTTTTGAGCAATTTTTCTTTGGCAAGCGAATATGATAACTTGCGCACAAGATTTAGTACTTTGGAGAAATAGAAACAAATCTAACATGCAAAGAAAATGATAAGTTTTAGGTGAAAGGAAAACCTAAATTTTATACAAGGTGAAATTATAAATTTATATGTTCGTTCGATAGTTCGTCCCGAGACCTTTATGTCAAAAAAAAAATTCTCTTCAAGTTCGGGATCAAAAGTTATGAACTTCGGAAGATAGGTCACTAAAAGCACGCAGACACATACATAGCCACATAAACACACTTAAAGTCACATAAATGCGTACAAAATCATAGAAACTCACATAAATTCACACATGCACATGCATAGCCACAGAAATACACTTTAAGTCATGTAGACACATGCACAGTCACATAAACACACTTAAACTCACACAGACACATACACAATCACATAAACGCACTTAAAGTCACACAAACCCATACACAGCCACAAAAACACATTTAAAGTCATGCAGACACATTTGTAGTAACTGAAACACATATATGAGTCATGGTACTGCAAATAAAATGACATAAACACATGGTTAAGCATCGAGAAACATGTGCAAGACATTAGCACAACACACCTGATACACTAGTGCACTGAATGTCATGAAAATGCACTTTACCTGCACCTACACAAGAAAATGTCAAAAACAACAAAAATAACAAAAAACTTGAATTCTTCTTGTCAAGATAAAAATTTTGCAACACTTCATCTCATTTATGCCTGCAAAGATAAATCAACACTACCAAATACCAACACTCATACACAAAAAGCATAGAAATTTCAACAAATTGAAAGAACTTGCATGAAATATGGTAAAATGAAGCTAAACTAAGAAAAACAAAATCTGCATGGGACAAGGGGTGTCCCATCGAGCGTGTCATGTGTATGCAATGTGAATGTAAACTAAGTTAGAATTGAATGGATCTAATACCAAGTAAATCCTGACTTAGTTCATTTTAAACAAATACATCAAGATTAAGCTAGAAGGGAAATGTTTAATTAAATTGCATAAAATGTAAATCTAACACTAAATGCAAACCTCTCTTTTGATGTTTTATATGTTCTCCGATATGTAGATACTTCCTTATGTGATTCGAATGCAAGTTACATACGATCAAATGTTTCACTAAAATGGAAGAGATCTTATCAATATGGCTAAAGTGTCATTTTTGAATCTTCTCCTACTAACTTTAGCAATGGAGGTTTTTCATTTTATGCAATTTTTCTTGTGATAGAAATGCACTCTTGAGATATCAAATGTCTTATAAGAACAATGTGTTCAAAATTAAAAGGTGTCAAAGGTGTCTTATATAGATTTCCTATATGCGAGAATCTTGCAACCTAGTGAATGTGGGATAAAGGGAATGTAGAATTAGAAAATAATAAGCATGGTTAGAAGAGATTAATTAGAGATTAATAACTCATGTGATTTTTGGGAAGATAGGCCAAGTTTATCTCATAGAAGCTTATTTCGAGATGATTTGGAGGGAAATGAGTCGAATTAGAGGGGTTTGAAAGAGAGATTTAATTAATAAGATGGTTTATTAATTAAATACAAGATTGTGAAAGGGTAATTAATTACTTAAATGAGGATTTTAACTAACAAAGCAATGTTAATTGGCATCCAAGATGAAGGACAAAGGTAGTTAATTAATGAAATGTCATTAATTGACCGAGAAGATGGAGAATATTAGCCGATTAGTAGAAAATCACTAATTATGACGAAAAGAAAGGAATTAAGACAATTAATACAATTTTAATATTAGAATTGTATGGTCGAAATTA
The DNA here is from genome assembly GCA_019776745.2 of Taxus chinensis. Classification (NCBI taxonomy): domain Eukaryota; kingdom Viridiplantae; phylum Streptophyta; class Pinopsida; order Cupressales; family Taxaceae; genus Taxus; species Taxus chinensis. The sequence continues at coordinate 535,541,168 of CM034155.1, read as the reverse complement.
AGTGTCTACAATATATATATATATATATATATATATATATATATATATATATATATATATATATAATTTCATTCTATAACATATAATTTAAAATTTGTTATGGTAGACGATTTAATTTTTTTCAAGGCTGTAAAATACGTTTGAAGTAAGGATACAAGTCAATTCTTGGTCTTGTTTCTAGTGTCAAGAAAAATCAGTCTCTTGGATTATTATGAAGTATGAACATATTCACAAAAGGGCCTCGATATGTAAAAATGAAAATGTATACCAGAGTGGAACTATTTTGAAACATGAAAGTGTAGGATCTTTACCCGAACCATAATTGTAAGGACGGAATTTCCCATTACTCATTCTCATTAGATTCTTGTTGTCACATAGGAATGTACCCTTTGGAGAGTGGTGTGATGTCTCCCCTTCTAACTAAAAAAAATGAAACACTCTTAGGTTATGGGTGACTTGTATGTTGGAGTGAGTCTCCAGAAAGGGATAGTTCCCCTAGTGTAACACCTAAAGCTAACTTCTACTCTACTGCATGAAATGGGAAAAGGGAGAAGGAAAATTGAAAATAAAAAGGGGTGATGCACCAATTTTTTTGAGGATCTTCAGACTTGTTTGAGCCACACAAATAGACCACAACAACCATACACAACTTATAACTTACAAATGGATATGTTAATGCAAAATTATTTCAGAGAAGGGTTTGAAGCTATGTCAGAATGGAGAAGGGAAATAAATGGATCTGGAAAGATAATTTGATGAACTCCACAAATGAATCTTGCAAAACTTATCAAGCACAATCTATGACCTGCAAATTAACATATAAGTACATAAAGGCATGGAAATCAGATTGCAAATAAAGAATAAAATGATATCACGAGATAAAATCATCTTAAAGACACAATATTACATGATAAACATGTTGTAGGAAAGTAAAAATAAATCCTTTATTGATCCAAGAGGTAAAACCAATACAAAATATCACTCGTGACCCCTACTCTTCCGCATAGAACATTAGATAGCTCCATGGTAATGAACAAAAAATGCAGAGATATCCTTTACAATGAATTTCACGGAGTTTTCTAGAGAATTGAGATAGACGAGAGGAAAATATACTATACATGCAAGTGTGAATCTAAAAAAATAGAGAAACATGTGATATTTGAATGTGGATGTTGCTCTTCTACTAAAAAATAAATGATCATTCACGCTAAAAATAAGAAATCAATGCTCAAAATAACAAAACATGCAAGTGAACACTCTTACTTTGCTAGAGAATAAATATCCATGTTAAAAATAGGGAGAACCGCACTCATAAGGTGATTCTACATGCCCAAAATAAAAATTGGTGCCCTCTTGCTTGTTCTCTACTAATATTAGCCTCCTGTGTATGATCTAAAAACTTTTATTGCATGAAAAATTGCTAATGTTAGCTTTTGAATGATTAAAATGGAGTCTTGCTTGCATGATTTTTTTTAATTTTAACCTTTGCATGCTCAAAATAGTAACTTGGGCAAAGAAAACAACTAAAAATAGCTCCTTGGGACGTTTCTGGGATGTTTGGTTGGCCTGTTGGTGAATAGGGGAATAGGTAGAACAAGGGAACATTGCTCATGGGATCTCAAACACTGACTTAACCACCTTTCCCTTTGTTCCTCCAATCATCAACTCTACCAACTTATTCCTTGTGTGCCTTAGTCGGTTGTTGCGGAGTTGCAGGGAGGGAAGGGAACTAAATAATTGTTCCAAGAGTTCTTGATGGAGTCGATATAGTCGATTTGTGCCCTTGTGCGAAGATGTGAGTGATTGAGGGAACGAAATAATGAGGGAACACTTCCCACTATTACCTTTGGACCCGAATTTACAAATGGTTTTCCCTTTTCCTCTTTGTAAGTGTTGCAAGGAATACAGGGAACCAAAGGGGTCGGGAAACATGGAGAAACAAGACACTCACAAAAGTTAGGAACATTCCCTAAGTTATTTGCGGAGCCAAATTATCCATGTACCTTATCCCTTTGTCTTTGGTGTAGTTGGGGTTTTGAGGTACTCACAACACTTGGTAATTGTTTCATGGGTGTTTTCTAGGCTGGACTTTACCGATCCTTACTTTTTTAGATGTGCAGAAAAGCAGTGAATAGGAGGAACACAAACAATGTTCCTTGAGTGTCACAGGGGTCCGATGGTCTTGATGTAACTCTTTGTGCTCAAGTTGGTGATGTCATATGATTAGGAGCATCTAGAACATGGGAACAATTCCTTTGGTGCCATCAAATGTCAATATCACTGACTTTATGTTCAATGTGGAAAATGTGGGTATGTGGGGCACAAATGCAACATGGGACCAATTCTATTGGTGCCAAAGAACATCGATATCACTGATTTCCTTTGTAAAACAGGCCAAGAAGACATGTGGGGAATGAGAGGAACTTAAGAACAGTTCCTCTTGTTCCTCCAAAGGTCGATTTTGCTCAGATTTTCCCAGTTTGACCCAAAATTTGACCAACTCATCATTCATTCCTACATAAACTCAAGACCCTTTGCTCATAACTTGTAAAAAAAAAACATCAAAATGGCCTGGGGGATGATTTGGATAACAATTCACACGGCAACATAAAATTTCACAAATGGATTTGAAAATAATGCAACCAGAACATTGACAAATGGACTTCATCTTGTCCATTGTTATAAGAGAAAATATTAGATGTGAAAACATGTAAAATAGCAATCGCACACATACTGTGCAATGGAGACACTGAAAGGAATGTGGTGAAGAACTTAAGTTTGAAGGAGTGAAATTTAGTAGGTCATATTCATTACACAGTAAATTCACCTCGTTTCTAGTTGGTCTTTAATATATGAACTTAAAAACCATCATTCAGATATAGAAAAAACTCGTGGATTTAGAAGAAAGGTTTACAATGTTCTTTAAATTGATTTAAATTCTTAGAAGTGTCAAAAAGTACAATGTTGTGAATGAGGCATCAAAGCTAGATGAACCTATCTAGATTTTTTAAATTCCATAAGATGATTGTGAAAAAGCTTAGATTAAAAGATGATTAAATAGGGTCTCTCAACCTGCAACTTGCAACATTGCATCAACTCCTTGACAAACATCCTAGTGCTCCATGATGCAACCTAGAATCTATTGTGAATAAATCAAGTGCGTTGGCACATCACTCAGCCTGAGATGAGTGCTCACCTAAAGTATGGAAAGGTATCGGGCCCCTCTTTAGAGTAACTTATGCAGGATGTTAGTTTGATGATGACAAAACATATTCAGATCCATAACTAAGCATAAACATTTCAAAGTGCATAATCTAGATCTAGATTACAATAAGGAGCTAAATAATAATCATGATAATATTAACCATACAAGTACCAGATTTAGTTACATTTAACACCATTATCCATCCAATATTATCCATTACATTAAACATTGTAAAACACAAAAGCTTCTTACATTGTAAAGTATCTCCATGAGTCATGTGTGCATCAGTTCCAACAACATAACTCTACAATAATTCACTACCCTAGTCTCTCTAAACTACACAATTCAATACATATTTATAGAGGTTTCCCTTCACCACCTATGCACTTCTCAAAATAGGTCGCATGCCGATAATATCCATGTGCCTTTACAATAACATGCATACATGCAAGTGTTCTAATAATAGATGTCCTATAGTTAACTGGAAGAAGCAATCATATTATTAGCTCAAACCATGCATGGTGCTTATCAGCCGCTCATTCCCAAAATATCATTATGTGTAGCACAAGTCTTTATCCCTATGTGTGCTTCACACGTTATCTCCAAAAATATCCCTTATCCATAAAAATGGCTAAGTCCTGAGCCAAAGTGTTCTGGCGTGCGTTTCATTCCTTATCCTTCTACGCCTTAAAATGCACATTGTTCCCATGTGCACATATTTTTTGTGTCTTTTCCTTAGAGAAACATTTTATTTCTCAACATTACCCCAAACTAAAGTACATTATCATCCCGACAATGGGAATTTTGTCTAATGTTCCTGAATAATAAAGAATAAGTACTAAAAGAATAAAAGAATCACTGTACAAAAGAATGAATCTTTACTCTATAACACCCTCTTCTTCAACTGGGAAGATCAACTCTAGATATTCAATTTTACCTTCAGCCTCTATATCTGCCATTCACTTAGCACCATCCTTGTCTTCTCTGGAATATCTATGGCTATGACATCTAGTTCATCTTGAGTTATCTTTTCTTTCTCATTCTGCAGTACCTGGACAACATTAGCCATACCTGACATCATTCCTTCTAGGAGATGCATCTTCTACGCTATGAGCTTCCCAATCTCATCAATCCTCTCTTTATGTGGATCCTGGGCTACTGTGAGTGCTTCATGCTTTTGTTTCACCAGTGCCAATATTTTTGAGTTCCCTAGTGTCTCATCTTGCATTGCCTTTAGAAATTCATTATCTTCAACTAGATTCCTGGTCCTTATTACCACTTCTAGTGCTGCACACAAATTAAGAGCTTGATTTGATTTCTTCATATCATCCTTCAAAGTTTGGATCAATTCCTTGTAAGTTGAAATATTTCTAATCATAGAGGCCCTTTCTCTCTTTACTTATTGTTCAACATCTTTTGGTGCGGGCATTCGAATTGGTCCATCCTCTAACAACAAATTGACCAAAGTGTGCACATAATGCATAGCAGAAGGAAAAATGCCAGGTACCTTAGGTTATAGATGAGGACTTTCTTTAAGTATGTAATCACCAATTTCTTCCACCATGCTAACAAAAGCATCAATCTTTATCCGTTCTCATTCCTTCTCATCCTTTAAATGCACTATCTTTGTATTCTTATCTTTGTTATCTTCCATCAACGCTCTAATGGTAGTGGCCTTATCAACATTTCTGCATGCCACCTCAGCAGATACCTTGACTAAGGAATTATTGACCTGCTCATCAGACATTAGAGTAGTTTTACTGTCATGTGCCTTCTTTGGGGTGCCTTCTTCACTCTTCGTGAGACACAAGATTCTTCAAGTACATCAAATTCTTCTTCGTCTATATAAGTCTGCATGGACCAGGATAATTACTTCCTTATACGTGTAGTGGCCATATCTAGATCCATCAGCTCCCATCCATATAACTCATTAAGGCCCACAGTACTTTGAAATCGAGCGCAGATGATTTTTCTTGTATTCTCGGCATAGCCCATACTAGGGACAACATACTCTTCACTTGTTCTTTCTCTTTTTGTTCTTGGCCCCTTAGGAACCTGGGTGCCAAGTTCTAGAGTTAGTCCTTCTCCTACCTGAGTCGTAATGGGCACGTTGGTTTGCTCTTGAATAGTTTCTTCTACTTCTTTCACCCCTTCCTCTTCATCTCATGGTTCCTCCACATCTTTAGGTTGAACCGGGGCACTTGGCGCACTCTATTCATACTCCTCCTCCTCCTCGTTAAGCTTTAACTTTCTTCTTCTCTTCCTCTCTAGTGCTTGAGGGGAGAGTCGAGGTGACCTTCGTAGAGGTTGAGGTGTTCTTGCACCTTGGGTTTTGGTTCTTCAAAACACCTTCTTAAACCGGCATTCCTCCTAGACTGCATCCACATCTAAGTCTTCCTCTCCTCCTTGTGTGTATGGGGGATTATATGTGTGCTCACTTTCCACTTTATCTGTGGGCTACCTCTAGCCTCTATGGTCCAAGCCTCCACTATCCTTGTGTTCTTCTTCTTCGTCTATCTCTATAGTCGATGCAGGATTTGGAGTTGCCAAATTTTTAGTTGTGTGATTTCCCTTAGGCGGCCCTGGAAGCATAAACTCATTCTCCACATACTTGTTATTTTCCAACCTAGGCTTGAGCTGAAGATAGATGAGCATGGCCTTATTGTCCCCAATAGCCAAACTTACCGGCTTCATACTTATAACATTTGAAATGAGCCTCTCAATGTAGGCTGATAGACCTGGATAAACATAAGTTTTCCTTAGAGTATGGTAGTCACCGTCTACCTTGTCTACGTTGTAGCTCAACCAGCATGCATCAGTAAACATGTGTATTATTGCCTAGAAGTAATGCATTGTGAAGGAATATGGTATTTTTCACCAGGGACTCCATGTCTCATCTTTCATTATGAACCACGCGATGTAAAAATACTGATACACCACAAATTGTACTATTTTTCCCACTATTGATCGCAACTCCTTAGGAATATGCCATTCTTCCTCAAAATATGCGCGAATTTTATCATACCATAGTTCTTCCCTTTATTTGAACAGGCCACTCATTGTTCCTTCACACAAATATTTCTCAAACTTCTCTGCAAGGGACTTCTTTTCCACAGGGTATTCCCAAATTTTGTTCTTTGGCTCATCGGGCACTCTAATTTCTACAACCACAAGAGATAGTAGGATAGCGCCAAAAATCCTCTTTTCACCTATGTGTGCTTCCTTAATTATTGTATCTACTATGTAGCCTACTAAATTGTAGACTTCTCCTTGTGACATCTTCTTTGCAACATGTAGCCACATGGTGTTTACTTGTGACCACCGTTCCTTGTCATTCAGTTTAGTGAATAGATGTGCGGCTACCTACACCACTAGGTACTTCCTTAATTTGTAGATGTCCATTCCATGTAGACCCTTGGAGTATCACAACTCCTTTCTTGTGGCTATAACATTTGTCTTATCGGTTAGATCACTAACAACCTCTACTCATGTGCCCTTCAATCCTGTCAAGGTGGTAATCAAAGGCATGGTGATCCTTATTTGATGTACAAAAAAATAGAAGAAGTCCTCATGGACTCTACTCATTAGCCATTGGTATAAAATTTCTGGTTTTCCAAAATATGGGAGATCATATAATTGATACACCCCTACCTTCTTGAGTAATTTCTCCCCAGCATCGTCATATATTAGCATGTCATCCACCATGCGCTTGTTGGTATTCTTATTCAACAATGCATCTAACTCCCCCTTGTCAGTGGTACGGTGGTTGTAATCACTGAATTTGTATCTACGGATATGGGAATCCCAATCCCGCCCAATGATCACTCCTTCTACATATTGCATCTCTGAAAAATTGCTCTTAGAAGCATCTTCAACCTCGATTTCCACCTTTTTCTTCCCCTTTGTTCATGCTCTAGGTGCTTTCTTTAGTGTCATGGTAAAAATATCACATTTTCCTTCTCTTTTGAGTAAGATCTCATGCCATAGCTTGAAATCATGTGCCCTAGCTTCTTCTCAATGTGTCTACTTCGCTCAAACCCTTCTCCAATGGGGATGTAAACCACTTCTAAGCACAAATATGCTCTCCACGTCTAGTTTTGCAACTCTCCACACCTCGACACATTTCACTTGGCTCAGTTTCAACTAACTCACTTGAATACTTGTGATCACAAAGGTAGGAATGAACCCGAATCACATCCTTATATATATTTTTGAAAATTTATTGCATTTATTGCTCCTTTAACTACCACTAATCCTCTCATTAATTGACCATTTTCCCAACTTCCGCATGATACACCTTTATTCACCAATTATAACCTTCTAGCACTCCTTCCTACCTTCTGGCTACATACCTCCTTTTGTGCATGTCCATGTGCTGAAGTACCTCGCCATTGTGCCTTCCTCTAATAGTTTTTACAACCACATCTTACCTCACGTTATACTGTTCATTCATTATTTCCAACTATGGACTTCTTTAATAGAAATCTTCTTTCTAGCAGCTCCTTTCCATCTTTGAATGACACTTGTAATAGTATATTCTTATGTGTGCCCATTTTGGAATAACAACCACCCCACACTAATGGTATGTGCAGTCCTCTACGCATAAAAATACTTCATATTATAATTAGCTTCCAACGTGCAAATGTGCTTATTACACAAAACACAAAACTAAATTGACAAAGCATAGCGAAAAAGAAGGAAAACATTAAAAGAAATACATAAAGAGAAATCTATACTAAATGGAAATATTGTCTTATTGCAAACACCAAGAAGACTTATTTATATTAGGGCTTCAGCCTACTCCCATTGAAGTAACTAGGTAATCGTATTCCATCAAACGTCTCTAACTAAAAAGTTCCTAATTCAAGTATGTGAGTGATAACATATGGTCCCAACCAATGCATCTTAAGTTGCCTAGATGGCGCAGAAACTTGGAATCATAAAGAAGTACCATCTGTCCAACCTTAAGCTTCTTGTCCCTAATGTGTCTATCAAGCCACGCCTTCTGCCTAGCCTTTTCATGCTTCTGACTCCAACATGTTATGGTGCACCTCTCATCCAGCTGTATTAACTTGTCAATTCTTTCTTTTAATGCCTACTCATCAGCTAGACCTCCCGTGCGTGCAATCCGCAAAAAAGGTAACATGAATTCCATGGGAAGAACTACTTCTACATCAAACACCAACTGAAAAGGTGTTGCCTTATTCAACCTTTTGTAGGTTGTCCTATATGCTTAAAGTACAACAGAAACTTTATCATACTAATATTTCCTTCCAACATCATAGATTTTTGTTAAGGTCTGGCTCAATATCTTTTTAAAGGCCTCAGCAATCCCATTTTCTTGAGGGTGATAAGGTGTTGTCTTGTGGTGTGTGACCATAAATTCATCCAATAATATCCTAATTGTCTCATTCAAAAAGTGTGTGCCCCTATCACTTGTCAGACTTAATGGAAATCTATACCTAGTAAGAATAATTTCCCATAAGAACCTTGTTGTAGTAGTTATTGTACAATCCTTTTTAGGTGTTGTTTCTTCCCATCTTGTAAGATAATCTATACAAGTGATGATGTAGCATGATCTAATTCTACGTGCGGCTGGGAAACAGGACCCACAAAGTCTATTGCTTATTTTTCAAATGGTTTTGTACTAGGAATACACCTCAATGACATTTCATCTCTTTGTCCAAGTTTTCCAAGGCGCTGATAGTGATCACACGCCTTACAATACTCTTTACAATCCTTATACAGGGTCTCCCACCACTATCTAGCGAGTAGAACCTTGTGCGTGGTGGCATCACCTCCATAATTCCCACCTGTAATACCGTCATGAGCCTCTGCCATGATATTTGTGCACTTATATTCCAGTACACACTTGCGCAATACTTCATCTTTGTCTAGTTTGTATAAGTCACCCCTGATCAACATGAAATGTGAGGCATGAAATGCAATTTATTTCTTCTCTAATTCTCTCATTCCTTCTGGCATCATGTTTATGCGTAAAAAGACAACAATATCCTCTAATTCTGAAGGTGTGTGATGTAACTTGTACAACTGTGCATCTGACATTGTATCTTCAATTGTTTGTGCATCCTCTCCTAATTGAATTCTTGATAAGTGTCCCAAGCCAAAATTACTTTTACCTAGTTTTACCACAACTGTAAATTCAAATTCTTGGAATAAGAGAACCCATCGACATATGTGCCCCTGTAAAACGTGATTATTTACCAAGTATTTTAATGCCATGTGATCTAGATAAAATACAAAGGGTTTTGCTAGCAAGTATTGTCTGAATTTATGCAACGCGTAGATCATCGACAAGGCCGCGCACTTTGTAGTTGTATAATTTTGTTCGATAGGAGTCAACTTTCTACTAGCAAAGTAGATAGGATGATCAATAATACCTTCTCGAGGCTGTGCTAACACTGTGCCAATGGTCGTAACAGAGGCATCCATATGTACATGGAAAGGTTGGTTCCATGAGGGAAAGCACATAATAGGTGTTATAGTAAGTCTCTCCTTCAATGCTTCAAATGCGCGCTGATGCGGTTCTCCCCAATAGAATGTCCCTTTTCCTTTGAGTAAGTCTTCCAGGGGTGTAGTAATTTTCACATATCCTTTGATAAAAATTTTGTAATACCCTGTATGGACCAAGAATCCACGCACCTCACTCTGACTAGTATGTTCCTTCAGGCCTACAATGACTGCAACCTTAGTTGGATCTACTAACAAACCTTCCTTGCAGATGATGTGCCCCAAAAAAGTTCCAAAAGGTGTAGAAAATATGCACTTCTTAATGTTTAAAGAGATGCTTAATTGTTTGCATCTTTCAAAAATTATGCACAAGTTGTCACAATGATCCTTAATAAGCCCATAGACCGTCTAATCATCTAATTAAACCTGCAAGAATTTGTGAATAAAATCCTAGAATGCTTGAACAACTATGCACGAAAATATAGCAAGTGCGTTCTTTAAACCAAAGGCCATCACCGTATATGCAAAACTTCCACATTCAGTGGTGAAATTTGTCTTCTCTTGATCCTCCTATGCAATTCTTACCTGATGATACCCAGAGAATCCATCAGTGAAAGAGTAAACTTCACACCTTGCAACACCTTCTAATATTTCCTCGATGAAAGGTGTAGGGAAAGGATCAATCACACATGCAGTGTTTAGCTCCCTACAATCCACACAATTCCTAATCCAACCATCTCTCTTTATACTGATTTCCATGGGGCTAACCCACTCTGATTCTTCTAGGGGCTTAATGATTCCCGATGCCAACATTTTATAAATTTCTTCTTTAACTTTTATGCACATGTCCAAGTTCATTCTGTAAGTTCTCTTCCTGAGTGGGCACGCACCTTCCTTCAGTTTAATCTTCATTTCTCCTAATAACTCATGCACTCCCTTTAACTCATGGTAGCCCCTCGGAAACAAGTCCTAGAAATTAGGTAGCAACTCAATTATCTTTGCCACTTCAGAATCAGACCAATAATCCCCAATTATGGCCTCCTTAGGCTCAACATCTGTTGCAATGTTCACTTTCTTGGTCTTCATAGGTTCATGGTAGGCACGCACGTTTTTATCCACACTGTTTAAAACCTCATGCGTACCTACTGAATGATCTATGTCAAAATATTTTTCTTTATCATCCACTATGTAGACCATCTTTCCTTTGTCCTTCTCAAAGCAAGCACGCTTAAATAGTTTGACATCTGTATCATCTACTTCATCAAAACGCGCTCCTTGTTCTTCCTCACCAAATAAATCTCGAATGATTTCTTCATCCTTTTAACCGTCTCCTGTAATCAAGTGCTCCATAACCCATAATTCCTCTCTCACCGGAGGTTTAGTAGAGAAGTAGTCAAAAGTTTGTACCATTCTTGCAATTAAGTCTTTCCGATTTCTAGTCTCCCTATGTAGTTCCACATAAACATACCAAGTGTGTGTGTAGCCTTGCAAAGTGGAATAAAGTTTATGCACCCAAAGTGAAGGTGGTAAAGCTTCTTGCCCCTCTATCCAGAGTCTCTCACACTGCTGAAAGCAGTGATGAACAGGTTGATTACCATGATATATGTAGATTTGAGTAGGTGCATTGCTCATGAGAAACCGAGTTGTTAGATAAATTCTTACTTCATTCCATTATATGAGATTATCCATGTGGACCATCCACCAGCACACTGTCGTCCTGCACAGGGTATATACTAACATATTTCTTCTTTCCACTTGGTCCATCCATTGCTCCTCCATGGTGTGCAAGAATACCATAGGGTCTCCTTCTCCAGTGTACCAGGGTAAAGAGTTATTACATATACTCCATTTACAACGAGGTTTACTCCTTGTAAATTACCTTCTTACTTCATGCCCAACCATCTCATAGGTGTCATGTGCCCAATTATCACAAGCAATACTTATAATATCACTAATGGATTGTGCATCTTCCCATTGGAGGATTCCTTCCTTAGATGGTTCAAGTACTTACGGATCTCGAACTGCGTGCACATAAATTTTGTTCAGGCCTTCCTCACTCAAAGGTTCAACATAAGGTGTATATTTTCCATCTGTTAAAGGGATAATAGCTTGTTCTTCTTTGTTCTCAAAACTTATATACCCCTTGTTGAACCATAGATCAACATTATTTACATAACACCAAGGATGCCCAAGTAGAGTTGGGAAGTTGTTTTCCTCAGTAAGTGCTAAAACCTCAAATTCCCTAGTGAACTTGGCCCCTTGTATAGTAATGGATGCATCCTTTAAAACCCTGATTGGAGTGGCCTTAGTCTAATTAGACATAAAAAATACATTAGAGGATGGTTGTAATGTAGGTATTCCCATCTGCACCCATGCATCTAAAGTAAGCACATTCACTTCCAATGTGTCAATCAATATATTTCTCAAAAGCCACCCATCCATAACAACATTTAGAGTGAATTCCTTGTCATAATCCAAGCTATGAGGGGGAAGATTAGCATACAAGATTTTCTATCCATTTTCAATATATGCACATGGAGTGTTTCCCTTTAACTAGTTCCCTAGTAATGGAATAATATTTCCCTAGCGCATCATCTTGCATACCTCTTTCAAATCATCAATATCTGATTAGATCATCTTTGTTGCTTTATTTTGTTCCAACTTCCATGACTGCTCCTTTAAACATTGTATTTCACCTTGAAGATTTCTGAGTACCTCTATGCTTTCTTGATAAACCTCCTTCTGATGTGTAGGATCTAGGTACCTTGCATGAAAAACCTCCTCCTTAGTAATGGTAGGATTCTATTGTAACATCTCTCTGGCATGCACAACTTCAGTGCATGTAGTAATCTTCACATGTACTACCTCAGGCTCCGGTGCCAACTTTGGCATCCATTGATTTTCCATGGAACGTTGTATTCTAACCATCCCTACACCCTTGTTCTCCTATTTATGTTGCTTGCTAAGATGCTCATATAAGTTCAAGCATTCCTCATAGTAATGATTCTCCCCACAAAAAGAACAAGTAATATTCTAAGTGCATATGTGCTTGTAGTGGTCAGAAGATCCGCAAGTATAACATGTTCCACGAGGAAACTCATCTCATCCACCACCACGGTATCCTCGACCTCTTCCATGACTTCCTTCAAATTTCCCCTCATTCTGATCATAGTGCCTTGAGTGTGATCACAATCATGGTGCTCTCTTTTACTTTTAGAGTTATCGGATACTCCTATCTGTCATACACTAATATCTATAACATCATGGATCTGACCAATCAACCTGTAATCTTCTATATTGTGAGTCGTGGACTGAAAAATATTACAATAGCAAGATACGTTCTTTCTTATCGTGTGTTGTAATAAAGGGTAGTGGCTTGCATCATGGTATTATTAACATATCTCACAGTCCAACAATAATGAATGCACTGACTTGCAGGGACAACTATCCTTAGTGTTCCCTTCCACTTCACAATCTATACACCAAATTCTAGTGCGCATCTCATGTGCTGAATTGGCTGATAGTTTCTCCAACTTTTTTGTCATAGCTGCAATCTGTGCTTCTAGGAATGGGCTCACTCCAGTGTCTATACTTCTAACTACCTTAGCGCACAACACTACTTCAAGTGCTTCGCGGAGATCCATATATGTCTTATGTGACAGTGCCCTCCTAAACGGTGTGATCAAGCCCCCAATAAACCACTGTGCATATTGGCTTGCATGGATATCATACAAAAGTTTAGACAAAAGTGTTTTAAAACAGGCTTCATATTCTCGAACACTTTTAGTAGTGCCCTACTTAATGTCCTTAAGTGTGCTTATACTCTTTTGCTCGAACTCAGGGATATAAAACTCCTTAAGGAAAGCATCCTTTAATGTTGCATAATCTACGCAATTCCCATCAGGGTTAAACTTCATGTACCAACTGTGAGCATGTCCTTGCAGCGTAGTTACAAACTAACTTACCTTGCGCTCAGAAGTCATGATTACTTTTGTGTGCCACAGTATCTCACACATGTACACATGCTCAGCAACATCCTTTATTCACCTATACTCCGGAAGATGAAGTGACATCTCTATGTAAATATTTTGGTGTTGGTTAGGACCATACCCACCTGATCTAGAACCTCTTGTGTTACCTTTTCCTCCAAAACCACCAGATCCACCAAAACTAGAGCCACATATGCCCCTTGATCCTCCACATGTAGCCGGAAGTGGACCAGTGGATGCACTACCCTGTGTCCCAAAAATGGTACTAAACTAAATTCCTATAGTCTGTGAGGTGGTACTACTCCCAGAAGTGAGTCCAAAATTTTGCGCGTTTGAGTTTTGTGCCGGCAATGCTCCTGAAAAGGTACCTCCAAATAACAAAGAATATGTTTTACCAGCCATAGATGTACTTGCTATTTTATTTACTCTTGCTCTTCTACTCCCCAAACTAGCTTATTGACTAATTGTTGTACTAGATACTATAAAATCAAGCACAAGGGCTAGGTTTTCAGGTAGATTTAGATGTGCACATGAAACTCATGATGTCTTTGCTGGTGTGCTCTGATGTGAGGCCGATGAGGGTTCCCTATCATTCTTACCCAAATGGGAGAGTTCCAGATGCTCTAGATCCACATATAAGTACATAAAGGCATGGAAATCAGACTGCAAATAAGGAATAAAATGGTATCACAAGATAAAATTAGTTTAAAGACACAATATTACACAATAAACATGTTGTTGGAAAGTAAAAATAACGCCTTTATTGATCCGAAAGGTAAAACCAATACAATAGATCACTCATGACCCCTACTCTTCCACTTAGAACACTAGATAGCTCCATGGTAATGAACAAAAAATATAGAGATATCCTTTACAATTAATTCCATGGAGTTTTATAGAGAATTGAGAGAGAGAAGGAGAGGACAATATACTAGACATGCAAGTGTGAATCTAAAAATATAGAGAAACATGTGATATTTGAATGTGGATGTTTCTCTTCTACTAAAAAATAAATGATCATTCACACTCAAAATAAGAAATCAATGCTCAAAATAACAAAACATGTGAAAACATGCAAGTAAACACTCCTACTTTGTTATAGAATAAATATCCATGTTAAAAATAGGTAGAATCATGCTCAAAAGGTGATTCTACATGCCCAAAATAAAAATTGGTGCCCTCTTGCATGTTCTCTACTAATTTTAGCCTCATGTGTATGATCTGAAAGCTTTTATTGCATGAAAACTTGCTAATGTTATCTTTTGAATGATTAAAATGGAGAAATTCTTGCATGATCTTTTCCAATTTTAATTTTTGCATGCTCAAAATAGCAACTTGGGCGAAGAAAATAACTAAAAATACCTCCTTGGGACGTTTCTGGGATGTTTGGTCGACCAGTTGGAGAATAGGGGAACGGGGGAGCATTTTTCATGGGATCTCAAACACTTACTTAACCACCTTTCCCCTTTTTCCTCCAATTATCAACTTTACTAACTCATTCCTTGTTTGCCTTAGTCATTTTTTGTGGAGTTGCAAGGAGGGAAGGGGACTAAAAAATTATTCCAAGAGTTCTTGATGGAGTTGATATAGTTGATTTGTTCCCTTGTACGAAGATGCGATTGATCGATGGAACAAAATAATGAGGGAACAGTATCCACTATTCCCTTTGGGCCCGACTTTACTAATGTTTTTCCCTTTACTTCTTCATCGGTGTTGTGAGTAATGCGGGAACCGAAGGGGTCAAGTAACATGGAGAGACAGGACACTCACAGAAGCCAGGAATATTCCCTAAGTTCCTTACGGAGATAACTTATCCACTACCTTATCCCTTCATCTTCGATGTAGTCGATGTTTCGGGGCACTAACAACACCTAGGAATTATTTCATGGGTGTTTTCTAGGCCTGACTTTACCGATTCTTACCTTTTAAGATGTGTAACAAAGCAACGAATATGAGGAACATGAACATTGTTCGTTGAGTGCCATAGTTGTCTGATGGTGTCGATGCAACTCTTTGTGCTCAAGTTGGTGATGTCAGATGGTCAGGAGCATTCAGAACATGGGAACAATTTCGTCGGTGCCGCCAAATGTCGATATCACTGACTTCATGTTCAATGCGGAAAATATGGGCATGCATGGAACAAATGGATCATGGGACCAATTCTAATGGTGAAAAAGAACATTGATATCATCAATTTCCTTTATAAAACACACCAAGTGGACATGTGGGGAATGAGAGGAACTTAAGAACAATTCCTCTTGTTCCTCGAAAGGTCGATTTTGCTAAGAGTTGCCCAATTTGACCCAAAATTTTATCAACTCCTCATTCATTCCTACTTACACTTAAGACCCTTTGCTCATAACTTTTTTTTTTAAAACATCAAAATGGCCTAGGGGATTATTTGGATAAAAATTCCCAAGGCAACACAAAATTTCACAAATTGATTTGAAAATAATACAACCATAACATTGAAAAATGGACTTCATCTTGTCCAATGTTATAAGAGAAAATATTAGATGTGAAAACATGTAAAATAGCAATCGCACACATACTATGCAATGGAGACGCCAAAAGGAATGCGGTGAAGAACTTAAGTTTGAAGGAGTGAAATTTAGTAGGTTGTATTCATTACATGGTAAATTCACCTTGTTTCTAGTTGGTCTTTAATGTATGAACTTAAACCATCATTCAAATATAGAAAAAACTCATGGATTTAGAAGAAAGGGTTACACTGTTCTTTAAATTGATTTAAATTCTTAGAAGTTTCAAAAAGTAAAATGTTTTGAATGAGGCAACAAAGCTAGATGAACCTATCTAGATTTTCTAAATTCCATAAGATGACTTTGACAAAAGCTTAGATTAAAATATGATTAAATAGGGTCTCTCAACCTGCAGCTTGAAACATTGCATCAACTCCTTGACAAGCATCTTAGTGCTCCATGATGCAGCCTAGAATCTACTGTGAATAACCCAAGCATGTTGGAACATCACTCAGCCTAAGTTGAGTGATCACCTGAAGCACACAAAGGTACCAGGCCCTACTTTAGAGTTGCTTGTGCAGAATGTTAGTGTGATGATGGAAAAACATATTCAAATCCATAACTAAACATAAACATTCCACAGTGCATAATCCATATCTAGATTACAATAAGGAGATAAATAATAATCATGGTAACATTAACCATACAAGTACCAAATTTAGTTACATTTAACACCATTATCTTGCAAATATTATCCATTGCATTAAACATTGTAAAACATAGAAGCTTCTTACACTATAAAGTATATCCATGAGTCATGTGTGAATCAGATCTAGTAGCATAACTCTACAATATTTCACCACCCTAGTCTCTCTAAACTACATAGTTCAATACATATTTATAGAGGTGGGGATTGACCCTTTATCTCCTATACACTTCTCAAAATAGGTCGCATGTTGATAATAGCCATGCGCCTTTACAATAACATACATACATGCAAGTGTTCTAATAATAGATGTCCTATAGTTAACTGGAAGAAGCAATCCTATTATTAGCTCAAACCATGCATGGTGCTTATCAATAGTTCATTCCCAAAATATCATTTCATGTAGCGCAAGTCTTCATCCCTATGTGTGATCTACACACTATCTCCAAAATAGCCCTTATCCATAAAAATGGCTAAGTCCTGAGCCAAAGTGTTCTGGTGTGTGTTTCCTTCCATATCCTTCCACGCCTTTAAAAGCACCTTGTTCCCATGTGCGCATCTTTTGTGTGTCTTTTCCTTAGAGAAACATTTTGTCTACTCAACACTCCATATATGTTGATAATCTAGATCTCAATATACCCATGAAGTGTTGAATATATTTGTTAGCATGGATAAATAGCTTTGGTGTTATGATTAACCCATATATAAGACACAGATTTATAATATATCTAGTTTGTTTGCACATATATGCATGGTTTTTAAAACTAAGGAAAAAAAACCACTAATATTTTTTTTTGTTTTGGTTGTATTCAGTTTCACTTGTAAAGGATTCGAGCGTATAAAATCTAAAACTATACCTAGTCCAAGACACATCTAAGAACAATTTCTTACTGAAGATGAATGTAAGAAAATCTTGTACAAAACTTACATTGACAATAGAATTTACCTAAAAATATCCTTAAATATAAATGTGTAGAACAATGAAAAGAGACATGCAATGAAATTACCTAAGCCATATTTACTAACAAGGAATGAATGTTATCTCAACCTGACCCTTAGACCTAGTAAAAGTTTGGATTTCCAAACTTTAAATCTGAGGAATTCACAAGTCCTTGATTGCACATAATTTACGAGATGAAATACAGAAAAAATATGATAAATGGTTTGAAGAAGAATATTCAAGTTGAATGCATCATACATGAGTTATGCAGTTATACAAGGAAACTATCTTTGTCCAAAAATGTAGACAGATTACTCTACTTTGTAAGAGTCTTCAAAGATCTAATTTTTGCACCAGCCACATAATTTTTTATTGATACACAAGTAGCTATTAACCACTCAAAAAATTTAAGATTGGTTCTCTCATATTTGAGAAATAAATTCTCTATGCAACTGCTATTTTATAAAAAAAGTAGAAATCATGACACCATTTATTTGCAAAAAAATCCTTAATTGTATGTGGGCTACATGTAGAAAACATTTAGGATGGCATAATATGAAATGTCAAATACAAGGGGTGATAGTTTACTAAACAAAGTGACTATTTCCCTTAGGTGCAAACTATATTTCAGATAAAACCATTCCAACAACAAAAAACTATTTGATTAGCCTAATTTCTAATTTAATAATTTTGAAATACCAGTCATCTACCTTACATTCAATCAAGAGTTAATATTTATAAATTTTGAACATCTAAGATGTGATTTTCAACATAAAAGAAACATTTGGAAAACATTGAAAAGGTTCAACTTATCGATAGTAAACAAACACTTGGAAAAAAAATGAAAAGGTAGGGAGAATGATAGTTCAACAATAAACAATGAAAAGGTAGAAGCCTTATATTCCATTCTTGCTCAGGTTTATACTGGGGAGCTTAAAATTTATGCAAAAGGTGTGTAACGTGCCTCGCCCATATGGCTTAATTTTCTCATACCACATAGCAAGATTTCCTAATTCAATTATGCAGTATTTAATGATGTATTTAAGGATCACCACCAATTCTCCCATTCTCGTATACCCAATCAACAAGAACCCAGGTGGGAATCAAATTCTTAAATATATAATCCTCTCTATATATATTGCACAATGTTACAAAGACATCATTTACCTCATCAGACTCCTCTATTTGACATTACACCCTTCTTCATCTTCCGGCTAAGAACAAATGAGAAGATGGTGTTTCATGGAAACACCATTTTTGACGGAGATCTACAATAAAATCCAAATACAATGCCACACATAAAATGAGAGGCCTATATTCCTCCAAATTTCTCTAAACTCTAGTTGCAACACCTCATTAAATAAATCTAAATTAACAACAATAAAAAGTCTATAATGTATTCATTATTTTATCCCATTAACATCTTGCCTCCACAAATTTTCACACAACCCGTGAACATACCTTTCATAGAGATCTCAACTATATTTTGGAAGTTGTGGCTTGAGAGTGAATCTACAACATGAGGATTGTATATTTATGTGTGGCATAACCCTTTCAACAACATTCAAAGCACCACCATGGCCTATTCCCCTAACACAATTTCTTTGTAAAAACAATTGAATAGAAACAACATACATAACAAAACAAACACCACATTCAAAGAAACAATTGGGTTTTGCTAAGGGTTTCAAGTATGATCTATGTTCCCTTAGGTCACATACATCAACAACAAACATCCTTGTGTCCTCGTCATCCATCATTTTGACAAGTGCCAAATGCGAAAACCTTTAATCCAATTTGGCAAACGCCTTTTGGCATAACAACCCATGTTGACCCTGAGTAAAGGAACCCGACTTGAAATTAGTTTATATCTCCAAACTATTAGTAAGGTGGGTGATGCAAAAATCATTTACCATGTCACTGCAAGCTTGTTTTATCAATTCTCAAGAACAAAATTTTATGTAAAATGACATTTATTCCTACTAAAAAGGAGTTGCGTGGTAGACCAATATGCTATGCAAAAGTCTTCACTAACAAGAAACTTGTTGTATGCTTATAGTGTTGTGCCTCGTGAATTGAATAATATCAACTAATAATAAGATATCCTGGTGGTAGAGAGGCATTTCTTAAAACAAATTTAGTTTCCTTGGATGTCACGCCCATACAAGCTTAAATAATTTTATTGGAATGCATCATTATATTAACAATCAATACATGATAATGTATTTTTCAATGGTTTTTTGAGACCATGATGAAATCTAATTTAGACATGGATGTTTATCACATGATTTCAATTTATGATAATTCAATTATTCTCCATCGGGGGCTTGTAAAGAAGATTTTGGAAGAGTTTACATTATATATCCAATGAAAGAAATGCTGAATTTGTGTCCATGGGGTGTTCACTTAGTAAAAGTATGGTATAACACATTCGTTTGAAGGGTATTAAAAATACCCTTAGTGTTTGTTTTTACCTCTAATTATTCAATTGATAATACCCCCTCCCGTTATATTATTATAATTAAAATACCCCCTATTTTTTCCACGTACCTTACTTACCCATTTTTCCATCGCAATTTCGTTTACCCCTTTTTATTTATACACTAATATATCAAACAGAAAATATATCATGTTTCCCAGTCAATTATTATTTTCTTAATATATATTTTATTTAGAAAGAGAGTTTGAAGCCATCTAAGACCTATTACCAATTACCTTAATGTTAATATTTAACCATTTATCAATAATTCTTTAAATTATTAATATGGTAAAATAATATCATGTAATGAAAAACATACGCAATCCTAGTTTTCTACCATCTTATTATTTCATGCTTAAGAATCTCCTTATTCATATTTTTTTATTCAAAAAGTGCTACGCCCTTAACCTATTGCTTGTATTAGGATATGAGTAGCCGATTTGTAGCTTACCATATCATTTTTTTATATCATTTATACTTTCTCATGCTTAGTAGGTCGGCCTTGGTGATGGCCATAACATATGAACAGTATATATAAGGGATTGTAGGTAGTATTTCATCATCATTAGAGCATTTGAGTCTTATTTTATGGTTTGGAGGTTGCCCCCTCGAAGTGGCAAAGCTATTCTGATTGCATATTGAGATCATTATTCTGAAATATTGTGTTATTTGGTGTTCTATTGCTGCTCATAATCTGAATTATATGAGTAATTTCACTACACTATTACACCTAACATTTCAAATCATGTTCCCACTTTATCATATCTTTTTCATTTTTTCAAATCATGTCCCCACACCTTTTATTTTTTTCAAATCACGAGCCCCACAGTCAAATCAACTCCTAATCATGTCCCATTAAGTAGGGTTACTTTTACCAACCTCAATTACTCGTTAAACTCATATTTAATCCATATTCAAGCTATAAATATGGCGCTGCCCCCCCCCCCCCCCAAATAATAAAAACAATATGAAAATTCTGAAAGAAGAACATTCGGAAGGAAGAACATGAAATCTCTGCATATTTTTAAACTTCAAGGGTTGGAAATAAGAAGAAAATTCTGAAATAAGTTTTGAAGTTGAATTTTGAAGCCATGGAAAACCTCTGATGTTGTAGCTGAGGATCTTATCAATCTCTCCTACAGGAAGTATTTCGCTACTTATTTTACTGGGCATATTTTATTTCTCTACCTCTACATGTTATCTATTGCTCATTTTTTTAGTTTTCCATCTTTCTGACACGGGGGTTGACATCCTCCAAGGTAGTTCACAACCTATTGGAACTGGCATTGTCCAGGCATCCCCTGCATATCTTGATCTAATCATATATGTTCAAGTTTTTGCAGGCATTATCACACATCTCTCTTCTTGGCACCCACAGATCTACATCAACATTCGAGGTACTAAGCCCTCCATCATTCAAATTTGCTAGTGGATTCCAGTATCGGCATTCACCTACACGAGAGTGAAGTTTCTTGTACAACAATGCAGACTCGCAAGATTTTGACACTTGATGCATCCAATTATTTTTAGTTTAGTTTCAAATTCAAGCGAACTCCGTGGATAGGGATTGTATAATCTCTCTCTATCAATTGGTGTATCCTTCTTTACTAGCAATGATCACAAGTATAAGCAATGCTTGTAATGCCATAGCCAATTATGTGTTTCTCATTTAAGATTATGTGATTCTCATTATGCCATCATATATGTGAAGTGCCACGTATGACTAAATTCTCCAACAAGCTTTTTAGGTAGTGATGGTACATGTTTTCTACAGTTTTTCTATAGTGATTGGCTTACAATGCTTTAGAACACATGTAAACAACAATCGATGGTTTTCTTTTTATTTTCAAATTCATGCAAGCTCTAAGGGTAGTGACTGTACAGTGTCATTATAGAAAGTTGTCTTCCAAATATTTAGAACATGTTTATAACAGTTCCTTTTATACAAAATGTTTATAATGCCATAGCCAATTATATATTCTCATTCAAAATTTTTATGATTGTCACACCGTAGCCAATTATATATTTCTTGTTTAGATTTTCTGTGAGTCTCATTATGTAATCAAACATGTGAAGAGCCACATCAATGTGTTGTATGACCAACCAAGAAACTTTCAACCTTTCTTTTTCTAAAGTGAAATTTGATTTGGTTTGGGCGTATAAAGTGAAGGAGTATTTTAAGATTTGGTCATCCAAAAATATTTGTGGCGTGGGTCACGCTTAGATCATTTTGGTTAATTCTCTCCGAACTCTCCAAGCCTATATTTTACGACCTGCCTACCCCGAGCTACTCAACCCCCCACACTGAATGCATCAAACTCCCATTTTCGAGATATGAACATATGATCTCCAATGATCTTCAATAATTTATATGGCAATATGTTATGAGGGAATTAACATAGAGCATGTATTTGACAAAGCGCTAAAATTAATTTCAAGATATAATCCAAAGTTTCTTCCTCTTAACATCGAACAAATAATAATAATAATAATTAAATCAAAAATCAAAACATTTTTGTGTTATTATATCATCCTTATTAATAAATTAAATTAAAATCAACAATAATTATTATTGCATTTTAAACCATTGTTTAGACAAGATTCAGTATTACTTTTCTCTTTAATCCGTAAATAACTTGATGTCCTTATATAATTTATCGTATGTTCCACATTGTATTAACTCATGGCATCAAGTTGATAATACATTTCTTACTGATATTTATATAAACTTTAATAAAGTACTAACCATCGTTTGGTCGTTTCTATTCTTTTTTATCATACATTCACTTTCACCAAATCTTCGTTCACAACTTATTAGGCCTTAGTTTCATATACAATCATTTTAGATTGATTATTTTTCTAATGAAGTTACTTTGAAACTCAACCAACAAATTTACGATCTTTCCATTTCCTTATCTTATTTTCTGACCAAAACGACTAATTGTGTTTTTCAATTTTGTAGGTGAATTACACAAACTCATGACCACAACATTGCATTATGTTGTCAAAGACAACCATTGAAAAATAAACACGCCACCAATCTCCTTTCACTGACCTCATTCGAGATTATAAACGGTGTAATTTTAAGGTTACTAAACGTTCCGGGTCAGTGATTAGTACCTCCAAACACCGTGCAACTAGATAAAAATGAACGAGCGATATCTAGGTATTCCTTGTTTTATCCATATTTTCTCCTTTGGCATCACAATTTCCCCTTTTCTGCATGTGTTCTCGTTGAAATTTCACACTTTGTTTTGATTTAAAATGAACCTCGTGCATCATGTCTGATCAGATAGTTTAAATAGGGGGATTAACCTTCTACATTTCACTTATCACACATAACCTAGACTCACAAACAAAATCATCACATCGTAAAACACTTCTCACCTAGTTAATTGGTTGGGACTTGAACACCTAACATGAACCATTTCAGATGTTTCCCAAGCCAAAACTACCTAAAACCAACCTTAGAATACCATTCTCTAGGCATCCTTATTATCCACTTTTCTGTTCACATCCCCTAAATTAAATATGATGATAAAAAAATGCTACTTCATTTGTTTGTCAAAAAATTACATAAATAGATGTTTCTCTATTTCATGCCTATTGTCACTCTCTCTCAATTTGAAAAAAAACAACAATGTCCTCGATTCAATAAAATAAATTCTCCTAACAATCTCTCCCAACAAGATTCTAAACTCAAAACCACGCCTTTAGTTACGCAAGCCCCTATCTCTATGACCTTGCTTCATGAGGACCATGTAATCCACAATCATTCCTGTCTTGAAACCAATTCTCCTATTTCTCACCAATCCAATCTTCCTAAAACATCCACACCCTCGTATCCCACTCCTCTAGTAACTTTGGGACCACCTCCTAACCCCATATATGATTTCATATTTCAAAAATCCCCCATAATCTCTCAATCCTTTCACTCTCCTCAATTAGTGGATCGCATTCCACCCACATCTCTTTTTGTCAATTATATTTGATCCGCAACTAAGATGCCTATCCAACCATCTCAACCTCTTCACACTTACATCCTTACCCATCCAATGCTTTGACCATCTCAATCTCGTAACACTCATATCCCCACATATCACTTACCACAACAACCTACTCAGTCTCGACAATCACATCACATCCATATTTCTCAACATAAATCATCACAACACTATACCCGATCTCAACCTATGACACATATTAATCCTTATCAGAAAATTCCATAAGCATCCCATCCACAAGTCAATCAACCACCTCATCAAATGATTCCCCAAACACCCACACATCCACAAACGTATCATCTACCTCATCAAGCCACATTTCAAACCACACAACCAATCCAATCTCAACCTAACATCACGTCAAATTATCTAGTTCACGCTTTAATGAATCCATTGGCCAATTTAGAAGCCGCTACCTTGGAACCCAAAGATGCATTATCCTATGAACAAATTTGTAACGAATCGATTCATCTTTTGGTTCCAATCAAACACTACCCTTCTCATTGGAAACTTCCCAATTTTACTAGGTTCAATAGCAAGGAAGATCCCCAAATAACATCTCCATGCATTTAAACATACATTTTATCATATTGTACACTATCGCAATCTACTGCTTTGCACTTTCCCCATGTCCTTGTTTGGTCCTACATTGGATTGGTATAGCCGTATCCCGCAATATTCCATATTCGTTTTCACCCAGCTTGCGCAACTTTTTTTAGAACACTTTTCTATTAACATTCCATGCTAAACTACTATTGCTAACCTATACACCATCCAATAGTTTGAAGATGATCCCATTACCGAATTTGTCGCACGATGGTGTGACATTATAAACCAACTATCCTTCTCTCTTCTGCAAACCGAACTCATCGAACTCTTCTCATGATCATGTGCAAAATATATATCATCTACTTTTAAATCAAATCATTTTGAACCTTTGATGAAGTTTTCACAATGGCTCGCAAACTCGAAACCCATGCCATTGAAGAAGGTCATCTTAAACTCAAACCGACTAAGCCTAAAATCAAATCTACTAAACCATCCACACATAATGACACATTTAAGGGTGTGTCCAATGTCAAGGTTGTTAATCCCTCATCCTCATCTACATCCAGCACATGGCCTCAACAACGAGCCCCTCAACCAACAACCAACTACACTCCCTTAGGGGAATCATATAGTTTTGTATTTGACAAGTTGATGGCCTTAAAATCCATCCAACTTCCTCCCATACAACCCATGGACAATTTTCAAGCCAAGACTATTTGGTATCACAAATCCCACTATTGTAAATATCATCAGGTCAAAGGTCACAACATTGAGAAATGTTGTTCTTTCAAATATCGTATCCAACAACTTATCAATAAGGGGATATCCAAATCATAGCTCCACCACTTCATCTAGTCAACCTCTCGACAAAATTATGCAACATTTTCCTAATCAACCACCAACGAATCAAACTACCCCCTTTTACATCTCAACTATTAAATGCTTACGCAATTGACACCGTCAATCAAGATCTCATCTCATCAACAACTTCATATGTTCCTACCTTAGACATTATTCCCACTCCTTATTCAGAATTTTGTATCTACTATCACACCTATATCAACTTTTACTACTTGTCCTGAACCTACACCTTCTCCTACCCTTACCACATCTGCATCAGATGTGACTATACCATCTACTTTATCCACTTTAATCATGCCCCAATCCACCACATCAGATTCATCCTTAGCACCTATTTTTTCCCCATTGATATCCACACCTATCCCTACATCTCTCACATCTATGCCTTCACCCACATCTGCATCAAACACACCTATTACTACACCTACATCACTCATCTCTACAACCATCCCAACTAAACTCATTTCTACTACATGTACCTTTACAACCCCACCTACATCAATTAGAACCCCATTCTTAAAAACATTTATGAAGCAACCATTCCCACCTACTTCTACACCTGATAGTACTACTACATCTGTAACATTACCAATCATATCTACTTCATCAGTTACCACATCCCCTTTGTTAGATTTGACTAATTTACCTACATCCATTCCACCTTCACCCATTATACCATCCTTAGAGTTAATCCCAGTTCCTCCTTCCACACTTTCTTTCATACCGACCACACCAACGAACCTTAACCACATCCACATCGACTTCGAGTATACATACCACTTCATCCACATCTCTCGTGCCCCAACCTTGTCATATTCAACCCCTTAACCACATCTACATCAAACATGCCCATCACCACATCACTCACATCTCCAAATATCCCAAATATCTCTACATCCCTATCTATCCCAACTACCCCTACATCTATCATATCAACAAATCCACCTATCCCTACCTTGACATCTTTACCTATATCCTTGCCCATGGCCACATCACCTGTTTTATCCCAATATTCTTTATCTAATCCTTCTATCATAATGACCAAATCCTCTCGATCTGTAACCCTATCAAAGATACCCTTTGAAACATCTATTGAACAAACACCTCCACCTAAGTCAAATAAAGATGGTTTGCATCCTTCCACTGCAAAATTAGCTACTTATTTCCACATCCAAAACCTAAACAATCCACATCTCACATAGATCTCATTAATCACATCATACAAACACCTATTCCTCCATCTATATATCTTCTTATTTTAGCACCTTTCATCTATCCACAATCTTTAGATCCTCCAATTGAAATTATTATCATCCCTGCAAAAGGTAAATCTTCTCGATTGAAAACTAAGGCTCATGGAAAACATCCCCAATAGTCTCCTATGCATCCCTGTAAAAATTTGGGTCTTCCCTCTTTTCAATAATCTAATGTTGCAACATATATTTTAGGGCCAATCCCTTCATCTACGACATCTCACAACGATAAATTTACAACGAAACAATCCAATCCTCCAATCAAATTCAATTTTTCATCCAAGACATATAATCTACCTTCCAATGTACATCCTCACCTAAATCCCAATCCAAACAATCTAGTCCTCCAACCAAATTTGATTTATTTAATTCACCCATCCAATCTATATTTGTACCTAAGTCCAAGCCAAAACATCATAAGAGTTATCTTCCTTTAACACTTTGATTGGGTCCTACGCAAACATCCTTTGACATTTAACTCAAATTTCCATCATCACGCTTCCTCCTATTAAATCCTTTAATCCCTATGGTCCAAAGCCATCATGGTTTAATCCTAATTGTAGTTTCACTTATCATCGTACCCCAGGCCATGACATTGAACATTTTAAGGACTTTCAAAAAATTGTCCACAACCTTATTGAGAAAGATGATTTCCTCATTTAGGGGAAATATCCTTCTCCATCTACATCTAATCCAATTTTTATCCCATCCATCAGGTTTCCCACAATTCCTCCATCCATATCATCCCTTAACATCCCTCCTGCACATGACATTCCTCCTAAGGAAGGTCCTTCATTGTTCATCAATACTGCTTATCTTGCCAAGCACACTTGTGGTCTCCAACCATTTATCCAATCCAAATTCAAAACAATCTCATCTAAACTCTTTCGACATCCTTTAACTCATCCACATTTAATTCATTGGGGGAGCAACCTTCCCTCACCCTTGAGCATATCATCCATACAACTCCCTTAACAATAGGGGACTTTACTATTTGAAATTGTTTTATTTACCTCATCCAAATTCATCCAATCTAAACTAATTCTACCCAAATCTTCATCTCACCTTAAGTCCACTGTTGTGGCCATATTTTTCCTTCCATTGAGGGACCATTTATTTTCATCGAATTCCTCCTTTGAGGCCATGTTTGTCTTTCTGTTGAGGGACCATTTTTTCTTATTTTCTTATCAAATTCCACCATTGTGGCCATATTTGTGCCTCTTTTGGGGCACCATCTATTTCATCAAGTCCACATTTGTGGCCATTTTTGTCCTTCCATATTTGTGTCTCTCTTGGGGCATCATTTATTTTCATCAAAATCCACCATTGTGGTCATATTTTTGCTTCCTTAAGGACATAGTTTTATTTCCCACTTGTCTATCACATCTAATCCTTTACAAGCTATCATCTCATCCTGTCGCAACTTTAATGTCTTCCCTCCCTTGGTGGTAAACCAGAGACAGAACCTCTTAATGCAGTTGCACTTGCAGCCATTCTATTGTTAGCATATCTACCAATGAGCACTTAGTTATATCCTTAGATCATTCCTCCATCATGAACCTCTTCCATCTATCATTGTAATGATATGGAATTATGTGGTCTACCATCACTTCCTCAATATGACCTTAAATATGGGCACCATGGCTTTTTCCATAGCATTTTCCTTATGATAGGTTCTCCCCTTTTAGTGAGAACTCCACAATCATTACATCCATCACCCTCTCATTCACCTATTGAAAGTCATGCGAAGGGTCCATATGTCTCTTGTATGCAATCATCATCCCCTCCTAAGTGGTCTACCTAGCTATACCTAGCTCTTCCCCATCAAATAAAAGATTCAAAAAAAAAAGAAAAGAAAAAAAACAATTATGGATGCTCCAATCTCATGTTATCTTATCCAGAAAAAACAAATTGATCCCTCAAAGGAAAACTATTCATTCAAAAATAATATATCAAAAATAGACTGCTCCCCGAAGGACATATATAATATGTATCTTATCCTGCCATCTAAAATAAAAAGTCAAAAATTCAAAAGCAAAAGCAAAAAGTAGACCATACCCTCGAAGGATGGCTACTCTATTGTATCATGGCAGTGAAGGCTTCCCACATTGATCAACCTTCTATATATCATTGCATCCTAAGAAAGCTTCCCGCATCGATCAAATTTCTCATATACATTGAAGACTTCCCGCATTGATCAGTTTGCATCTTCCCCCTTCCCAAAGCTAGGGCATAGTTCTAGGAACAACCACCTATGGAGAACACTCTTCCCATGTACAAGTTACATCTCCAACCCCTTTGTCATGACGACATTAGCTTTATTAGCATCTTTCATCCATATTTCCCTCATGGTCTTTTGGTATAACTAACTATCATTGGTTATGTGTTGACACTTGTTATTGGCTACAAGTGCAATGCCTTGAGTGGTTTCCTTTCTTATTTACCTCCAATCCGGTTCAAGGCATGGTTTCCCCGTACCCTCCTTGCTACGGTCATGTGTATTTATCTCATTAAGGTCATATTTTATCAAAATCATATTATTCTATTTCAAATCATGAATTCTATTTCTATTTAAATGGCATATCTGACCATCATCCATAATCCCATGAATTATGTTACTATCTATACACTTTTTAGTTTGGGAATTCTACTTGATCTCCGTTGTAATTTCCAAATCCTACTTGAGGATCCCTCTCAAGGAGAGTTTGTTATCCTGCAGCTTCTTATCCCCCATCATGATCAACAATGTTTTTAATCCAGTGCTCCTTTCTCCTCATTTCCACTCATCACCACTTATCCCCACATCATCCTTCTCACCTTTCTGTCCCCTTTCACCACTTTGTGTGTCTTCCTTTCATTTCCTCCTGATTTTTCACTTTGCCTCTTCCACTTGACATTCTTGCATCATCACTCCCACCATGTGGGCATCCCAATTAAGGATTTCCCTTACACTCTCCATCTACACTATGCATATATTCCTTGATCCATTCATGTCACACTCCTTTGTTTCTTTGTTATCACATTGTTATCACCTCCTTTCACCTCTTGTTCCATTTTGGCATACACCACTCACTCTTTTCTCATCCTTCCTAGTATTCATCTTCTACTTGGTCATCTTACTTACACACTTTCACAGTATGGAAAATTTACTTGAGGGTTCCCCTTCAGTCCATCTTGTCATACCCTCTTCCCATCAACTCTATCAATCACTTAATTCTTCTCATCATTCTTCTTCTTCTTCGGCTTGGTGATCCTACTTAACCATTCATATCACATGGCAATATTACTTTAGAGTCCCTCTTAAGGTTGATTTTTCATCCAACCTTCCTCCATCTCATCATATTTCCCTCATCTTATTTCTCCAGCCTCTTGTCGTATTCATCTATTCTAGTCAACCATTCCACACCTATACCCATTACAATGTTGTCTTTCTCCTTGCATATCATCACTGCCAGTTTGGAATCTTACTTAACCACTCATGCGGCATGGAGATCTTACTTAAGATTCCCTCTTAAGGATGATTTGTCATCCTGCACTCACCCATCACTCCACATCATCACCATCCATATTTTCTCATCATTCCCCATCATCACATCCTCTCACCTCCTCTTCCATTCTTGTAAATACCACCTCTAGTTTTCCCACTATTCATCTCCATCATCCCTCACTTGGCAATATTACTTAACCATTTCTTTCCCATTCATTTCATGTCTTGTTTCTTCATCTTTACCTCATTCATCCTCATCCATTGCACCCTCTCCTTGCCTTCATCCTTGCACAACTCGTTATCCCTCCTTTCTTTACTCTTTCCACTCCATCTTCTAGAGTTCTCCCACATATCTATTCCCATGCTTACCCTCCATTGTTGTTGGTATTCGAATAACATTATTTCATCATCATCTTCCGTGCTAATAATTATCAGTGGACTTCTCCTAAAAATCACTCCTCCCCATTCTGCATGGCCTTGTTCCTTCTCTTTGACCTCCTCCATTCTATCTTCATTCCTTCCTTCCTCTGTGCCCTCTGATCATTATCAAGGGACTTCTCCTAATGTCCCTTCATTGGTGTTTCCTCTTCCATTCCTCATTTATTTTCTCTCTTCTCACCTTTCCTCCCATCCTTCCCTACCGATCATTATCGGTGGATTTCTCCTAACATCCCCTCATTGGGATTTCCTCTCCTATCCCTTCCCCTCTTTTTCTTCACCACCTCTCCATCTTCCATTCTTCCTTGCCAATTTCTTTACTATCTTCATCATACACCCTCTCTCTATTTTCTTGTCATCAACTTATCCTCATCTCACGTATCTCCACATATTTTCCAATCTATGTCATTCCTCCCCTCCAGCTTCTCTTTACATTCCTGATACTGCTCACTCTTTACCGAATATCTTCATTCTTGGTTCCCTTCCTTCTGCATAATTTTCTCCATTTTCCTCTCCTCCTTTCTAATCCTCATCTTATTTCACTTCCTATGTATCATCTTCATCCCCTTTTTAATTTGCATTTCCCTCTAACCTCCCCACTAATAACCTGGCTCTTCAACGTTGTCCCATCTGTTTTATCATCCCACCATCCACATGCATTTCCATGCAGTCAGTTCCATATTCTTTTCCTTGGATTTCTCACCATGATCTGGTTCCTTCAATCTTCTCTGCTCTATCATCTCTTTCATTTTCCATTACTTCTCTCCCTTCATCTGCTTCACCCTCCTTCACGCCTTTCATTTTAAATAACTCTCTCCCTTTTTCATAATTTCACCCTCTACTCTGTCATTTTCTTGTCTTCTCATTTCCTTGTTCCCCTATCATCCCTTCTCCTCTCTTCCATCTTTGTTATCCTCTTCCTCCCCTTTCATTCCATTTTTATTCTCCTCCTCCATCTCCATCCATTACTTTCCATGCCCTTGTCTCCTTCACCTTCAACCTTTCTTGCTCTTCTCATAATCACCCACTACTCCTGTCCATTCCCTTTTCTCTTTCTCATTACATCCTTCAACACCTCCTCACACCTAGCATTCACAATTGATTTCGATGTTTATCCATTTATGCACCACTAATTCATTTCTCCCTTCTCTACAACATTGACCTCTTCTCTTTTTGAGAACTCTATTGCATCTTTTATCTTCATCAACCCTCTCGCAAGGGCATCATCATATCCATTTCTAAGAATTTATTCCCATGGTATTTTTGTCTTCGAGGATACCACGACAACCATCACCTATCACCTTTTCCCTTGCAAGTTTCATGCTCTACTTTTTGTCTTGGCAAACATCGATTATAATCTTTCCCCCATTTCCATGAATGCATAGTTTTTTCTACTTTCTTGTCAACAAAACATCTTCCTTAGAAAATATCTATTCACAACTATTCACTTCCCGTTCTTGGGGAATTTTATCTCATACTTCTATCCAATTAGTTCTTCATGTCTGCCTTTGTGCCCATACACTTTCCCCCTTTGGGGCATTTTATTTACACATTCATCTTCCACTTTTTCACTTTCGTGCCTGGTGTGGGGGCATCATTATCTTCATCCTCATCCCTTTTACGGACGCATGATTTTTTGTTCGATTCCTCACGTACGAAGGATTTCGCATACCTTTCACATTTAGTTGCACATACATTGATGTTTACTTATGACCCATTGGTCATCATGGTTTACATCCATACTACAATGGTCTTCACCTACTCACTGGTTCGTAGAACATTTTCATTCATCTCCGTTGAGACCAAAATTGTCCTCTACTGATGTGATATTAAAGTCACCACCATATTTTTCATTATTATTGTGATCCTTTTTTACTTGGGGTATTTTGTCTTTGGTCTTTTTTTACCCATCCTCGTCTCTTTTGTGGACACATGATTTCATCCAACCCTTTTTTTTGTCTCATGGCTTGCTATCACAAACCACTCAACAAAAAGGGGAAAATGTAGACACCAAATTTTGGTATCACCCCACATTTTCTCTCCTTCAGTAGGCTTATCCAAGCGAATCTCATTTCCCACCAAAAATGTGTGTTCAATTAATTAATATTATAACTTAATTGATCCCCTTTCACATACTTAAACCTCATTATATGCTAAATAATCAATTATTCCAATTAGGTCATATCATCCCATCTCATAATTAAATCATCCAAAAATCATCCAAATCATAACCCTGCTCAATCAAATCAAATCCACTAATACACCCACCATCCAAATCATGAACCCCACATGTTCCCCACTAAATCAAATTCAAAATAATCAAATCAAAATCAATCCCCCAAAATTATTAATTCATGAACCCCACCCATGAATTTAATAATTCTAAATCCCAAATACATCAAAATCTAACATGTTATTCAAAAATTCAATAGTGTAAAGTAATGCACATGGCTTCACTATTACACCTAACATTTCAAATCATGTCCCCACTCCACATCACACCTTTTTTGTTTTTCAAATCATGAGCCCCATAGTCAAATCAATTCCTAATCATGTCCCATTAAGTAGGGTTACTTTTGTAAACCTCGGTTACTCGTTAACCTCAAATTTAACCCATATTCAAGCTATAAATATAACCCTTTCCCCCCCTCTTAAGAATATATGAAATATTTGCATATTTTGAAACTTGAAGTGTTGGAAATAAGAAGAAAATTCTGAAATAAGTTTTGAAGCCATGGAAAATATCTGATGTTGTAGCTGAGGATCTTATCAATCTCTCCCACAGGAAATATTTCGCTACTTATTTTACTGGGCATATTGTATTTCTCTAAATCTATATGTTTTCTATTGTTCATTTTTTTATTTTCATCTTTCTCAAACGGGGGTTGACATCCTCCAAGGGATTTTACAGCCTCTTGGAACTGGCATTATCCAGGAACCCCCTGTATATCTTGATCTAATCATATCTATTCGATTTTTTGCAGGCATTATTGTAGATCCATCTTCTTAGTGCCCATAGATCCATCTCCACATCTGAGGTACTAAGCCCTCCATAATTCAAAGTTTTTGGTGGCTTCCAGTATCAGCATTCACCCACACGAGACCAAGGTTTCCTGATCAACATGTGGTATAGTACATATTTCTCTATCCATCTTGGGAATTACCCTGGCAATATCGACCATAAATATTGAAGCCAATGTAGCTGCCCCTGCCAATGCTTTAGTGAATTTCAGCCCTTCTTGGTTTACATTTATAAGGGGGCATTATTGGCTATTATAATTGGAATCCTCTTTCATCCCTGGAGGCTGCTACTATAATTGGAATCCTCTTTCAACCCTCGAGGCTACTACAATCTAGTCAAAGTTTCATTTACAATTGGTTGATTGGTTATTCGTCTTTGTTGGGTCGTATAAGAGGCATCATTTTTGTGGACTCTTTTATTTTAAGAAACCATGTCTTAGATATGAATGATCTATACTCATGCAATCTCGTTGGGAATTACTGGTACTATAGAGGATATAATATCAGTTCCTTGATAGCTTTGTTGATTGGTATGGTATATGTCATTATGGGCTTCCTACAGAATGTTGGCATGTTAAAACACAATGCATCCATTTTTTAAATTCTATATCATAATGCATGGTTGGCAAGATTCTTTGCTACTAGAATTGCCTACTGGGTTATGTCACAATCTGAATACACAACACAAACCAAGACTGGTATAGGTATCTAAAATATAAACTACAAAGAGGTTTTGTTTATAGTCTATTGCCATTGGAAATTATTTATAGAATTAAGAGATTAGTTTTGGTGGTTTGGAATGGTTATAACTTATTTCACAGTGCAACTAGATAGAATTTCTGGTCATGGTAATTTGTGATTTGTTTTACTATGTGCAAGTCAAATCTGCCAACTAATTTGTAGAAATTGGACTCTTTTTTAGAAAAAATGGAGTAACTATTATTTTAGGAAGAGGTGTTACAGTTATTACCAGTAACGGGAGTAATTTTTTTGCCATAGCCATCAATATTTTCTCTCTTTTTGGATTTTTTTGATTCCTACCTTTGTCAAAGGTTTTTTTTTAAATTACTTAAATATGTTTTACTAGGTAATATAGTTTCTACAAACTTATCGTTGAGTTACAAACACAGGGCGGTTCAACTTCATTAACAAAGCAATATCCTAGCACGTTCATTCATATTGAGGTAATTAAAGTTCATAAAAACAAAGGCAATATACCGGCAGACATTAGGGGGTGAAAGGGTTTAATTTATTAATATTTT
Organism: Taxus chinensis; assembly: GCA_019776745.2. Lineage (NCBI taxonomy): Eukaryota > Viridiplantae > Streptophyta > Pinopsida > Cupressales > Taxaceae > Taxus > Taxus chinensis. The sequence continues at coordinate 535,506,023 of CM034155.1, read as the reverse complement.
GAATTAGTTATTCAAGGTAGGTTAGAGATGTGAGCTAGAGAAGAGGTAGGGTTATTTTTAATATAAAACTAAAACGTTTGAACCCTAAATACAAATACCATGAAATTGTAAAAGTTTCGAGGTCATAAATTTATATTATAATCTCTTTTTGTAATGAAATTACTTTTATAATTCAAATTATGAGTAGTAATAGAACACAAAATAGCACAATATTTCATAATAATGATCTCAATATGTAATTAAAATAGCTTCGCCACTTCAAGGGGGCAACCTCCAAACCATAAAATCAAACTCAAATGCTCCAATGATGATGAACTACTCCCTACTCGCCTATATATATTATTCATATGGTATGGCCATCACCAAGGCCGACCTAATAAGCATGAGAAAGTATAAATGATATAATAAAATGATATGGTAAGCCACAAGTTGGCTACTCATATCCTAATACAAGCAATAGGTTAAGGGCATAGTATGCCCTTCCCCTTCAAACCAACATTTTCCTCAACGTTGAATAATCCTGGATGTTGCTGCAGAAAACCTTCATCTTCCCATGTCGCATATTTTATGCTCAGATTCTTCCACTTGATCAGATATTCCTTAATGTCTTTGGTTCTTAGCCTCTTAGTACGTGTTTGCAGAATCTTCGCTGGCTCCAAACTGATTCTTCCTTCCTCATCAAGTTCTGGTAAATATTTTTGGGCTTCAAATTTATATCCAATAACCTTCTTTAGGTAGGAAACATGGAATATTGGGTGTATACATGAAGATTGAGGCAACTCTAGTTTATAAGCAACATTGCTAATTTTCTGTAGAACCTAATAAGGCCCATAATATTTATGAGCAAGTTTGTTGTCATTTTTCTGTTGCTTTAGGGACATTTGCTTATAAGGCTGGAGACATAGAAAAACCTAGTCACCAATTTCAAAATGTTTTTCACTACGGTGTTGATCTACTTGTTGTTTCATCATGTTTTGTGCCAACGCCAAATTCTCCTTCAAACTAGCCAAAACCTATTGTTGATGTTGAATGTGTTCCTCAACATCTCTGGCCTTAGTTTGCACCCTCAAGGAAGAAGTGATAGAAGGTGGATGGTAACTATATAATGCTAAAAATGGGGTCATTTGAGAAGAGGTATGAAAAGATGTGTTATACCACCATTCTGTAAGTGGAGCCATTTAATCCACCTTTCCTTCTTATTTGATACAAAACAACGTAGATACCCCTCTGAGAATTTGTTGACCACTTCTGTTTGCTCATAATTTTGAGGATGATAAGATGAACGGTGAGCTAGCTGAGTACCCAAACATGAAAATAATTCCATCCAGAAATTACTTGTGAAAATAGGATCACGATCACTTACAATTATCTTTGGGGTTCCATGTAGCCTTTAAACTGTCTCCAAAAAAATAGCTACCATTGTACTGGCTGTAAACGGATGTGATAGGGCATAAAAATGGGCATATTTTGTGATCCTATCCATAATCACCAAAATAAAATTCTTACCCTCTGAACAATGCAATCCAGTGATGAAATCCATGGAGACCTCCTACCATCTTTGGCTAGGAATTGGTAAGGGTTACAAAAGACCTAGAGTCTTAATTGTTTCCCCCTTGTTCTGTTGGCACACCAAACACTCTGATAAAAAAAATTGTACATCACCCTTGAGTCCTTCCCAAAATAATTCTCTTTGTATTCTATGATATGTCTTCAAAAATCTAGAGTTTCCTACAATAGGTGAGGAATGTAGCTCTGCAATAATCTTATGCTTCAACTTAGAATCTTTACTCAAGTATAACTTTTCCTTGTACCATAGTGCATTATGATTCCACTCAATTTTTTTAGATGTTATAGATCCTTGCTTTATATTTTGTACTAGAGATTGTATATCCTTGTCCTAATCCCATTCTAGTCTTGCTTCATCCACCCAATTTTCCATCAACATGGACATTCCACATAGCAAGGCATCTGCAGAAGTATCCCTATTGGATAACACATCAGCTATTACTTTTTCTTTACCCTTTTTGTATATGATTTCAAAATCATAACCCAACATTTTTACTACCTACTTTTTTTTCTCCTCGGATGATAACAGTTGCTCCAAAAATTAGTTGAGACTATCATGATTAGTTTTTACCTTGAAGTGTCTACCCATGAGATAGGGCCTCCATTATTTGACCGCATGAAGAATAGCCATCATTTATTTCTCATAGAAAGGTTTGACCAGATCTTTTCCTTTGAATTGGCGACTCTTAAATGCAATTGGTCTTCATTTTTGCATTAGAACTGCTCCCAATCATGATCCTGAAGTGTTACATTCAACACTGAAAGTTTTTGAGAAGTTGGGAGTAGCCAAAAATGGGGTGTTGCACATGGCTTCCTTCAGCTGCTCAAAGGATTTAGTGGCTACGTCTGTCCAATGGAAGGCATCCTTCTGTAGAAATGCAGTGAGTGAGGCTGCTATTCTACCATATCCCTTCTCAAAACTTTTGTAGTACCCTATTAGTCCTAGGAACCCACAAACATTTTTGAGAGTTTTGGGCCTTGGCCATTCCACCATAGATTTGTTCATCTGAGGATCAACTTTGACACCTTCATGGGATATAATGTGACCCAAGTACTCTACCTCTTGTACACCAAAAGAAGATTTGGATGGCTTTGTATAGAGAGTATGTTTCTCCAAAACTTCCAACACTTTATTTACATGTTTCAAGTGTTCTTCCCATGTCTTATTGTAAATCAATATGTCATCAAAGAAAACTAATACAAATTTCCTTAAAAATGGCCAAAAAATAGTGTTGATCAAGCTTTGAAAGGTTAAGGGAGCATTTGTAAGACCAAAAGGCATTACCAAAAACTCATAATGGCCCTCATGAGTTTAGAAAGCCATTTTATGAACATTTTCCTCTCTTATTCTAATTTGATGGTACCCTGAACGAAGATCTAATTTTGTGAAATAAATAGCACCATGCAATTCATCAAGTAAATCAGCAATTATTGGAATATGAAACTTATCTTTGATGGTGTATTTTTTGAGTTCTCATTAATCTGGACACATCCTCCATGTTTCATCCTTCTTACGTACCATGACCACTGGTGAAGAATATGCACTCTAGCTATGCCTGATGATACCTACCTCAACATTTCCTGTACCATTTTCTCAATCTCACTTTTCTAGGAATATGGGTATTTGTATGGTCTAATGTTAGGTGTTTGGCTCCCTAGAATCAACTGAATGGCATGATCATGATCCCTAACCAGTGGTAGTCCCTTTGGAATTGCATCAAAAATAGATGAGTGAGCATCAACAATCTTCTGAAGATCAGGTGGCATTGAAGACTTTGTATTTTGTACTTCTATGGAAAATAACTTTGCCATGAATCCATCTACTCCTTTTCTGATAACGTTTTGCATATGATGAGAGCTAATAATCTATGGAGAATTATCTACCATCCCTTTCAATTGTATTTTCCTTCCATCTGAATGAAATCACATGAAAAATTCTTGGAAATTCATCTCTATAGTACCTAAGGTTATGAGCCATTGGACACCCAAAACAATATCTTCCCCTCCCATAGAAATAACAAACATAGGTGAGTCTAACATGTAGTCTCCCATGGAAAGCTTGATACTATGGCACTTTCTTGTGCACTTGAATGTCCCACCATCCGTAATCATAACTTGCATTTCTGGAGCTAGGTAAATAAAACAATTGAGGCGGGTAGCTAACTTACTATTTATGAAGTTATGAGTACTCCCCGAGTCAATCAACATCGTCACCTTCTATTTTTTGAGATAGCATATAACCTTGAACGTTTGGGGAGTACTAATACCTAACAACGCATGGCAAGAAATTTTAGGTTGGTGGTCCTCTGCTTCATCTTCTATTGGTTCCCCAACCTCTCCTATAACTTTAGCTTCCTTGTTATCCTCATTATCTCCTTCAATATAGAACAACTTCTTCTCAGCACATTTGTGTCCCGATCCATATTTGGTGTCACAGTTAAAACATAATCCTTTTTCTCTCTTTTCTTCCATTTTTTGAGGAGTCAATCTAATTGGCCTAGCAAATTAAGGGAAAGAGATACTATGGTCTCTAGTGTTAATGAAAGGTAGCCTCCTACTGCAAATAACGTTATCCTCTGTTCAACATGCCATGATAATAGAATCAGAAATCTTGAGTGGATTAAACATATATACCTCATGCTCGATGTGGTCCTTAAGACCCCCAAGAAATAGGTCATTCAGATTCCCTTCTAGAATATTCTCCACCCTTAAGGATAGGTACTGGAATTAATGCACATAATCTTTGACTGATCCTATTTGTCGTAAATTTTCCAATTGACTAAAGTAGTTATCTGAAACACTATAACTATAGTGCAATTGCAACTCCTTAGTAAAAACTATCCAAGTGACACTGAGACCATTCTTCTACCTTTGAGCACATAACCATCGATACCAAACGAATTATTCTGGTTCAAGATATAGGGATTGCATTGTCGCCTTTTGTCCTGATGGTGTTTGATGTAACTCAAAGAAGTTCTCCATTTGATTTATCCAATTTAGTGGATCCTTCCCATCAAATTTGCACATATCCACTTTCAGAATCATGTTTTGTGGTTGTTGTAGACACAAATTTTTGGTATAGCGCCTCTCCATCATCTCACATTCACGCAATTTCCATTCTCGCTTCTCTTTTTCTTAAATTAAATGAAATCCCATCTATTTTCTCACCTTTTTTAATTAATTATTAAATGGGATCCATATAAACCCATTTAATAATTGACTTTGGCATTATCCCTCGTCTCTCACAAATTATTCAATCCATGGGTATTAATACACCCATCTGACACCCCTTTCTAAATGGAATCTATCATCTCACCTACCATGTCAATCATGTTACCCACTCCATCTAATAATTCAAGTCGTGGTCCCCACATGATCACATCATATCTCTTAACTCAGGTTACTCTACCCAAGCCTAGTTACTTGTTAACCTCAATCTAACCTCACATTTAAGCTATAAATATGGGTTTTCACCCATATTTCAGGGGGGGAGATTTTTCAAGGACCCTGACCGATATTTTCCAAGAAGACCTAGGCCCAGAGAGGAGAAGAAAGAGTTTAATTAAGTTCTGTTAGTTTGAGGGAGAAATATTTTCCATGGTTCATTATCTTGCCATCTTGATGCCTAGTTCATATCCATAGCAGAGCACAAGCTAAGTCCTCTCGTCATTTTAGTTACTTGTCATTTTATATTCCATTGCTACTATTCATTATCTATTATTATCTTGTCTGACATGGAGGTTGACATCCTCCAAGGGAGTTCTAAGGGAGTTAAAACCCTCTTGGAATTGCCATTGTCGGGGTAACCCTCGCATATTGTGATCTAATCTTATCTGTTTCAGTTTTGTAGATCCATCTTCTTTATATCATGCATTTATCTTGTTTGTGCTCATAGATCCACATCTGCATCTGAGGTCCTAAGCCCTCCATCATTCGAAGTTGTTGGTGGCTCCTAGTATCGGCCTTCACCCCGCTCGAGAACGAAGTTTCCTATATAATATTTTGGCAAGCCCGGTGCGACCGGATCCAAGATCTAGTCATTTCATTTATTTTGTTACTTTATTGATCTCATGCAGGTATTATAAATATATCGGTTCGCCGGTGTTGTAATTTTCAGATATCTGTGACAAATATTTCATCTTTTGGACTCACGTTTTTGCAAGATTTGGTGTTATCTTCATCCATATCATAGGTTTGTGTCATCTTCAAGGTAAGTATTTTTCTTTTGTTTAACTGGATTGGTACTTAGTTTCAAGTTTAGTTTTATCATTAAATACATAATCATACCCAAATAAAAATAAAAAATTCATATGTTAGGTTCTACTCACATGGGAAACAAATATGGACATTAAGCTTATTGTCTTGCTTTTATTTGCAATATTAGTTGTATAATAGATATAAATTTTTCCTTTCAATGACCTTTGCCTTGACCTAATAAAATATGTCTATATATTCATTTAGATCTTAATTTCTAATTATGTAAAGATCTCGCATTTCAAATCATACTAATCTATAGTTATTTTTTAAAAACATAATAATCTATAGTTATTTATTTGAAAACATAATAGACATTATTTATTTATTTAAATCAACAACAACAACAACAAAAATCAAATTAAAAACAAAACAATGATAATAATTATAAAATTTGTACCAGTTGAGGTAGCCTTCATTGAAACTATCAGAGAGATATATTTATTATTTATCCTTGTTGCCCTCAACAACTTGTGAATTTTTCATGTTAGTAACAATCTGAGTTTCAAATAGCCATGGGTTTTTAGGGTAGAATAAGATTCAGCCATGGTATCTTATTCCCGCATTCAAGATCATCCCTTCCCTTAGCATAAAAAATAAGGTGTTCTGGGAGTGCACTCTTTCCACCAGTCTGCACTTCTCATCGTTGATGTTTTTCCATCCCACAAGCAGTAGAGGTCGCCAACCTCGAGCATCCAAAACACTCCCTTCTACACCGGAAAGGTCATACCTCTACATCAACTCAAGAGTTTCCCCGACTCAATTCTCTATTTTCGAGCCTATCTTCCTAATGTGCTACTGTGAGTCTCTGAAGACTTTCTCCTCTAGTGTCAACCGACTCCATCCTCACGACTGATCTCAGGCATCCAGGTAGTATGGGTGCCCCATTAGTCGTTCTGAGAATCTTCCTATAGTCCGTGCTCAGTATCCCAAGTTATTTGTAATGGATGTCAGACAGTCATGACTCTAGAATTGGAGAGCTTAAATGGGGCAGCCTGATCCAAATAGGTCCCTTCCATGAGAATGATTCTGTGTGTCTTAACAGGATGGGAACACAAGGTTTCATGACCATACATATTCCTGGACTGGAAGGTCCAGAGCTCTGGAAGCAATGATGTATTTATCAAGGCTATTGAAGAGAAAGGACTTCACAATCCCCAATGCATTTAGCAACATTTAGATATAATAAATATCTAGACAATGTTCCAAAGATGCTTTGATGTCCATGACTGCGTTAGAGATCCAACAACGTAGAAGAATAGCAGTCAAGAGCTGGGCCTACAAACCCCCGAAGGACCATAAGCAATATACAGAGCTATGATGAATATTGGCCAGTGATAATCTCATAAAGAAATGAGCATCTTCCCTAAGATTTATTATACATGGGGTAATGTCCTCAGGTTTCATGGAGGATTCCCTATCCTTTTTAAGCCAACGTCTTTGAAGGTAGGTTTCAAAGAGAGAACTGCAATCTTGAGTATCTTAATATCCAGCGTTGGAATAATAGTGTAGAGCTCCTTGAGTGTCTAGCCTTTGCCACTGAACATAAACCTTCCAACGAAGGATTTAAGGATATCCATTGTGAATGAAATATTCTTCAGGAACATCCCCAGATGGTACTTGAAAATTGCTAGGGTTTAGGGTAAGTGCAGGAAGTGGATGGACCCCACCACTGATAGGGTCATCCGTGGACATCATATTGCTCAATAACAACGGGTCGCTATCAACTTGTAGGGATCTCATCTCAGCAATACATACACTCACAAATTAGAAAAAATTCTTATTACATCACCGAATTGCATAGTCATCTACCCGAATCTACAGGCGTCCTCTAAAATACTAGATTTTTGTACCATTAGATCATTCGACAAGATCCAGGCCTATATCACAGTAGCCACTCAAATATTGTTCATTTATGATCTTTTGTGATTTTTTTTTAAACTCATCGTGCACGATAAGATTATAGTCCGTTTGCCCACAATTTGTAGTATGACCAACCAATTCATATATCCATTTTTTTCCTTTAGGTGAGAATTTATATGCCATCTATCTATCTTGGGATGAATTGGTCTATTTATAGTCATGCCATTTTATTGAGTAATGGGATTTTATTTTCATATCGATTTTATTCCATGAAAGCTGGTATAGAAATGTCATAAAGAAAAGTTGAGCACTTTCCGTTTGCCCGTCATATCACTTCATCAAAAAAGCTATTGAAATAAAATAATTTTTTTTTTTGAATCTATGTATATAATTTCGACTCACGGTTGGGATGGTATATAGTTTATCAAATTCTGATAAGTGAAACATTTAATTTTACAGTCTCTAATTTACGTAGACATAAACATTCACAGGAAAAAGTGTCTTAAACTACACTACTATTAGTAAAAAAGATTAATAAAATGATATTTATCCTCTTCTATTCACTTTATGACAATCAGTATTTATACAAAGCTATATAGTCATCCCCTACGCAACAGTACCATTTTTACTGACATAGCATTTATTATCTTCTTGTGTGCATGGTGTCAATGATCCGCGGACAGACTAATTTGATGTTTTGTTGTTTTTAATGATAACCATTCAGGATTTGATGTCCACTTAATTGTCCCCCAACTTGGTGCACTTACACCTTTACACTACCGTCCATGGGTAGATTGTTCAATCGTGCAACATTGATAAAGGCAAGTATCTGATCCATAACCAGGGAGAATCCCCTGAAATAGGCCCCATATTCAAAATACCCCCCACCATCACACGTACTTAAATAACTAGGCTAAGTGAGCACCAGCCCTATCTCGTTTGTCATGGATTTACAGCTTTTTTGCAGGGAATTTTCACATGCTTGCATGTAGTGATTAGGGCTAGGGCTCGCGTAGAAAACACTTGTTAGGGATGAACACTTTATCTATCGAGGGCTAGGGCTTCTACTGTTAGTCTTAACCTTACAATTAATATATATTTTTCTTTCAACAAAATCACAATTTTTGACCTCTATTTATAGTAAACACGATGTATATATATATCTTATATTACATTATACACAATATATAATATTTTATTTTTATTCTATGTTGATCTTATATATCTAATATCTTACGTATACAAATATATATTTTGTTATTTAAATAAAAATAATTAAATTAAAAAAATATATTATCCTAAATTAAGCCTCTTACTTTTGCTTCCCTAACCAAGCTCCTAACTCCCTTTTTCTCTCTCCCACTCACTCATCTCCTAGCTCGGTCATTCCACCTTGATATTTCATTCCCATATAATTATCACCATGTGAATCTTTACATTGACTCCCTACTACCACGTGTCCCAGGGGAAACCGGACCGTTGAGGAAAAGGTTGGTTCTTTGCCCCTTCTTATCTCAAAAGGGGTAAAAATTACAAAATGGCCCGCTACTCCGCCCAAGGAAAAGTTAGCATTTGGGCCCGAGTCAAAGCCAAAGTAGTAATCGGAAGAAAGGGGAAAAAGATAAATTGCGGACCTGTAGGCCCAATTTTTGTTCCAATCTGGATGCCACATATCCCATATTGAAAGGGGACCCATTTTTCAAGTTGTTTTCCCACCCTCCTATACAAACCTGATATAAAATTTGAAGGGGCATATCTTTCGACTCAGGGCTGGAAATATTGAAAATTTAACGCCGTTGGAAAGATCTCGACCTCACCCATGCCATGGAGGTCTGAAACTTTAATTTTGAGGAGGTTAGGTAAGAAAAATGGAGGAAACAATCTTTAGGATTTCTACGGGATCGTCTTTCCCCTTAACAACCAATGCAATTTGATCGTTTCGTGTTTCCTTCCTCCTCTTCCTTTAAGGCGTCAAACCAAGGATTGATGCAGTAAAGATGAATTTGGGGGAGAGATTTCATTAGAAGCATTAATAGCGGTGGTTGAACTTTAACCAACTTTTCTCGCTTCTCTCTCTCTTTTTCTTTTAGGTTGAATATATAAATACGGGAGAAGGATTCATTGTAAAGTATTGGACATTCTTTGCTTTTCAGGCTCCCTCCTCCTTCTAGGCAAAGGGATATGTGGGGTTCAGGCCCTTGTATCAAATTACATTACGTTTCTGCTGCTCTTGGGCTACTTTGTAAGGATTGTATCAAATCGACAAAGAATCAAAACCGTCTGTGATCAATTTTAGAATCCTCTCTTGTCTCTTTTGCTTCAATCTATTCTTCCCTTACATATATTTATATCTATGCTTTGTTTTTGGTATGCATTTTGTGGTTTGTGTATATTCAAAAATACGTTGTTCATCATTCCTTGGTGCATCACCGTGGTATTTAGTCATTTCTTATTTCTTATACTCTTTTATCCATGTCTCCTTGGTAAGTTTAGACTAAGTATAGAGAGAATCCTCTGAACTCCCATGGCATGGCACCTAAATAGAGGAATAAGGAACCAACCTTTAATCTGGAGAGCTTCCCATTTTACAAGGTCCCACACCTTGGGGAAAGTTCAATGTTATGGTCCATCCACCAATGGGGCTTCGTCTTCATCAGCTGTTCCTCTTTCCCCACCGACTGATAGACACACCCCATGTCTCATGGGGCTCAATACGGGTCGGCTCTCGCTTATTTCTCCTCTCAGCACTACCCCACAATTTTCTTACTACATCACCGACTGCATAGTCTCACCCGGCTCCACAGGCGTCCTCTAATTTACCAGATAGTCATACCATTAGATCATTCGACAATCCAGGCCTGTAACACAGTAGCCACTTATATATTGTTCATTTATATCTTTTGTGATTTTTACTACACTCATCGTGCACGTGAAGAGCCATATCCATGTGTAGTATGACCCACCAATTTTAATCACTCAGCCTTTAGGTAGGTTTGACGAATCTATCATTTTATTGTTGGTCTTTTATAGTCATGCCATTTTATTAGTTGGGATTTTATAGTCATGTCGTTTTATTCGTTGGGCTTTTATAGTCATGTCATTTTATTAGTTGAGCTTTTATAAGTCATATCACTTCATTAGTTTAGCTTTTATATAAGCAATTATTTCATTAATCTAGTTTATCTTTTCGACTCAATTGCTTCCTTTATATTATTTTATAGTCTATCATTTAATTTTCGTCTCTTATTTACTCGAATGAAATAGGAACATTAAACTACACTTTTGTTAGTTAATTAGATTAATTAATTATTTTATTTTTATTTATTTATGACAACACCATTTGTAAAATTTATAAAGTCATTTTTTTAACTACCTTAACTAATAGCATTTATTATCTTCTTGTGTGATAATGTCTATGATCTCACAACAACAAATTACGTCATCAAAGATCACTCATTGAAAAAAAAAACACGCTTAAACTCTTTTTCACTAGACCCCTCTTGCAGTCATAAACGGTGCCATTTTAGGGTACCCGAGTGTTTCGGGCCACTAACTGGCATTTTCAAAATACATCACTATCACACACACTTAGATAAACAAGAAAAGTGATTCTCTAGTTTTTTATCATTTTTCTCTATTTTCTCTTTTTTGCCTTAAAATATCCATTTTCTGACTGATTGTCTGCATCGAATGTCACATTTAATTTTTGTCTAAAACAAACCTTCTACATCCTGATTTCTTACATAGACTAAGTAAAGATATTTAACTCTCTACATTTCACTTATCATGCACTTCCTGAGACTGGACAAACATAATTAACACATCAAGACATTCCTCTCACCTGGTTAACTGATTGGGACTTAAACACCCAATAGGAAACTGTCTCAGACATCTCCCAATCCATAACTATCTGAAACTAGCCTTATAATTCTATTATCCATATTTCTCCCCCGTGCCAAATATTGGATCAACCACGATCCCGCATAATAGAAAACAGAGTCAAAAGGTGGACAGAAAAGGGCCTCAAAATTGGCTAAGTATAAAGGTGTAAGAAGAGAATGCCAAGTGTCAGTATGGCACTGTTTCAAGGGGTGAATAGAGAAAAGGTTTCTAAACAAGAATCAAACTACCGCGTGTCCTAGGGAAAAGTAGACCATTGGGGGAAAAGGTTGGTTCTTTTCCCCTTGTTATCTCAAAAGGGGTAAAAGTTACAAAATGGCCCACAACTCTGCCCAAGGAAAAAATCAGCATCTGGGCCCGAGTCAAAGCCAAAGCAGAAATCAGAAGAAAGGGGAAAAAGATAAATTAAAAACCCGTAGGCCCAATTTTTGTTCCAATCTAGCTGCCACATGTCCCATATCAAAAGGGGACCCATTTTTCAAGTTTTTTTCCCACCCTCCTGTATGGACCCGATATAAACTTCGAAGGGGCATATCTTTCGATTCAGGGCTCAAAATATTGCAAATCTGACACCGTTGGAAAGATCTCGGCCTCACCCATGCCATGGAGGTCTGAAAATTTAATTTTGAGGAGGTTAGGTGAAGAAAAATGGAGGAAACATCTTCGGGCTTTCAATGCAGGATCTTCTTGCCTCAACAACCAGATCAGATTTGATCTGTTTCACATTTCCTCTTCCTTTAAGGCGTCAAACCAAGGATTGATGTAGTAAAGATGGATTTGGGGGAGATATTTCATCAGAATGAATTAACAGTGGTGGTTGAACTTCAACGTGCTTTTCCCGCTTCTCTCTCTTTTCTTCTTTCAGGTTGAATCTATAAATACAGGGGGCAAGGATTCATTGTAAAGGGTTGGACATTCTTTGTTTTGTAGGCTCCCTCCTCCTTCTAGCAAAGGGATCTGTGGGGTTCAGGCCTTCTATCAAAATTACATTACGTTTCTACCTCTTGGCTACTTTGTAATGGACTGTATTAATCTACAGAGCAATAAAACACGTCTGTGATCGATTTTAGATCCTCTCTTGTCTCTTTTGCTTTCATCTGGTCTCCCATTATATATTTGGCTATCTGTGCTTGTTTATTGTATGCATTTTGTTGGTTTGTGTCTATTAGAAAAATAAGTGTTCATCATTCCTTTGGTGCATCACCTCATAGTTTAGCTTTGTTTTAATTTTATTTCTGTATTCCTTCTATCCTTGTCTCCTTGGTAAAGTTTTAGATTAGGTATTAAGAATAGATCCTCTACAAGTTTCTACATATGCACCTAAACAGAGGAATAAGGAACCAGCCTTCAATCTGGAGAGCTTTCCCATTTTTCAAGGTCCCACACCTTGGGGAAAGTTCAATGTTACGTAATCACACCAAATGACTCTGACTTAGAAAAGCATACCTGTATAACTCATTTGGGGGTGTTGTGATTTTGCATTAATAGTTTTGGCATGCCCGGTGGGACTAAGAAGTCTCCATCTTATTACAGTAGGGATTGATGTACACTTGCTATGATTCTAGCTTTTAAGAATCTTTAAAATTATACATCTGGTGACTCCAAAAGAAACAAATCTACTGGTTTCAGCAGCCCAAGCTTGGGAGATTCATGAGAAAAACCTAGTCTAGAGCAAGGAAAGAAGTTATATTTGAATACTTGCATCTATCCCCAGGTAGAGAAAGGAGAGGAAGAAGAATTCAGAGGTCTCCATCTCCACCAAGCATAAACCTTGTCAACACCTCCACCTACAAGGCCTTTCTTTTAGTCTGCAAGGATTCTTAGGCCAATCAGAATGGCATAACCAAATCCATATGTCAACTTCATCGGCAGTAGTCCACTCGCCTTGAATGTACACAAAACCAGTTCTAATTGCAACATTAAAGATCATCCCATATTTCACTGGGGAAAATCAAACTTCTCCTAGTGACCATGTCCAAGATATTACAAATGTCTGTACAATCCACGAGATCCATGAGATGGACATTACAGTCAAGCTTCTCACCTCTTCATTCAAAGGGAAAGCTTCACAATGGTTCAGGAGTCTTGAAGTAGGCTCTATCCAGAACTAGAACCAGCTGTGCACAGCCCTTCACAATCAGTTTGGGGAAAAAGGTGATAACTTGTCTTTGTTGGAGCAACTAACAACAATCAAGAGAGCCCCGAACGAGCAACTGACAGAATCTAACCTCATATTCTAGTGGACCTGGGAAAGGATTCCAATAGCAGTAAATCCCACTAATGAAGGTGCCTTCTTATACTTTCTTAGGGCTTTAAATTTTGATATTTCTCTGATGATTCAATCAATGGGGGCACTACATTACCTGTAGCCTATAGCCTCTCCATAGGGGCTAAGAACCATTTGATTCAAGCTGGAAAAATCACTCCTAGGCCATCCATGCCTCTGTACCCTAAGTTAGGAAGCCCAGATACTAGCCAAGTGCCTACATTAGCTCCTATACCCACCCCCAAGAGTCAAAGCTCAGCTGAAGCTTCCACTTCATCATCTAATACCTCTAAAGAGTTTCAGGAAGTGGTGATGAAGCAACTTCATAACTTTGGGAATGAGCTAGTGACCATCAAAAAGACAACAAGCTCAGAGTTCCAGGCCATACCAGCCCCAAGCTCAATATCAAGCCAGACCCCAGTATCAATAGAATAGGCCACCACCTCAGACTGTAAACCAGAGCAAGAACCAAGGACAACCCCAAACTGCTAGACCTTTCAGGTCTTATGATCCAAACACAACTTCAACATCAAGGGCATTGGTTCCTACATAGAACAATATGGCACAGGAATATGATTGGTGTTTTCCATGTAGTCAACCACATAACCAATCAACGTGCTTTAATGGTGCTCTAAATTAGGCCTTGATGGTGTAAACCAGTATGGTGCCACAAGAACCTAGCCAAGAGGAAGATCAGCAACAAGGAGCTCAACAAGGTGGCCCCCCAAATGAGACTATGCTTGTCAATTGGCAGGCTGAAGACCTTTGTGGGATGAATCAGCTCCCTTCTCAAAGTGTAGCTACCAATACACGGTCCAAAAAGAGAAGTATTGGAGAGGGCCAGCCACTGAATTCAGGTGACCCTCAATCTTCCATCCCTCCACAAGGTCCTGGTGTTCCAAGTGTAACTCCAAACATATAGAAGCAATACAAGCCATCTCCCAAAGCCAATCAAGTACCAGTTGTAACAGCCCATGTGCAAGAAAGAAATGTGTCTAGGAAGGGGCAGCTGAAGGACAGGACATTCAATATTATTGATTAGATGAAAAGGGAAAGTGTGAACATTTCACTATGGGAGTCACTAGCCATTCCAAGGTAGAGGGATCTATTGCAGACCACCATGCAAAATTGGTCAAGTTCAAATCAACCCCCTAACTAGCAAGAAAGAGTTCTTGCCAATGCAGTTTAGCCTAGGAGGAACCATGGAGAACAACAAGGTAAAAACCTGAGACCTCCTCTCTTCTATGTCTCACTGATTATTGGAGACAAATTAGTACATAATTATATGATTGATTATGGGGCAAGTAGTTTTGTGATGCCCAAAAAAATAGCTGATCAATTAGGTCTCCAATATGAGGTCATCTATAGAGGAGTAGTTCAATTAGATGGGACAGCAGTAACCACTGTGGGAATTATCAAGGATCTGAGTCTCACTCTACATGCTTGCCCTAATATGACTATTTTTTAAAACGTGTCAATCATACCTGCCATGTGTCTGTCTAGAGACTTCACTACCAAAATTGGAGGCTACCTGTCTACTGATTGCAAAACGTTTCACATATGCTCTTTAGGAGGGACAAGGAGGCTATGGGGCAAATGCCACAATCAGATCTGAACCTATTGCTGCTTATCATATTAAATCCTATGTGCCTAGCCCAATCAATGCCAACTGCTCAGCTTTTGATCAAGAAGACCTCCTAAACACTAATGAAATAGATACCAAGGTGGGATGTATCCCAGACTTGACCCTAGATGAGTGGGATCACAAAAAACATGCTTTTGACCCCTATAAGGAGATGGAGGAATATGAACTAGGTGTCTACTACCTACATGAAAAGAGCCAGCCTCTTCCTGACCTAATCAAGCCAAAATATAAGGATGATAATGAGGTATGGCAATTGTTCTTTGATGGCTCAAGGAGTAGATAAGGAGCTAGAGGAGGAGCCATGATTGTGTCCCCCAGAGGTATGAGTTATTATTCAGCCTTCAGATTCTAATTCTACTTGCTCAAATAACATTGTTGAATATGAGTCTTTAGTCTAAGGTCTTCATTGGGAAAGGAAGGACGAGGAATAAATAACTTACAAGTATTCAGTGACAGTGAACTGGTTGGAAATTAGGTTAGAGGACATAATGTTGTAAAAAATGACCTGCTCAAGAACTACAAGAGTAGGGTATGGGATCTCATGAAGGATTTCGAGGCCTTTAGTATTGTGTCCATACCCAAGAAGGAGAATGAAGCTGTTGATAGACTTGCAGCAGTTGGAGTAACGTTTGATGTGGTTGACAGCATCAAGAGGGATAGAGAATAGCCGCATATCCATGTGGTTGTGAGGCAAGTAATGCCAAATAATAATACATGCTGGCAGGTGTTTGAGAATGATCAATAGATCATTAACTTTCTACAAGAAGAAGTTGAATTCTTAGCTATAAACTAGAGTAGACTAGAGCAAGCAGTACGGGAATCAGATAGTACAATTGCATACAAACAAGCTTCCCAAAGGCTTAGTGACACTGGAATCTATTTTCAATCCTAATGATCAGTTCAGAAAAGAGAAGGCTAACATGTAGATCAAAGGAGAAGATTCAGAGTCAATCCCAGTTGGAGAAGACAAAACACT